>JAHXMU010026166.1:790071-848741 GCA_019455685.1 Philornis downsi
GGCGTTGCCAGATGGGTCCGTCGAATATGGGCAACCCTGTAGATGAATGTCTGTGTGTTAGAACACAATTTGTGAGAGACTTCTGTGTGTAGATTCTGAATTTTTTTTTACAAAATTTCAGATTGAATAATTATGATATAAAATTTGCTGCAAAGATTTCTGGTTTTAATAGATTTAAAAGCCAATTTCCAAAGGATCTTCTCAAAGCTTTCATTGCGACAGGGTTTCTTAAAAACTTTTTACAAAATTCTAGATTGAATAATTATGATAAAAAATTTGCAGCAAAGATTTCGATTTTTATTAGATTTGAAAGACAATTTCTAAGGGGTCTTCTCAAGCTATAATTGCGACAGTATTTCTCCAAAAACTGAAGTCAGCTGAGGAAATCTGCTTCCAAGATTACCAAAATTTAATTAGTCAAAACTCGAATCCTAATCGCTGTTAAAAATTAGTAGAAATTTTTCTATTAATTTTGACGGATTTTCATTAAAGTACTTCATAGTAATAGTTTGCATTTCTTAGTAAAATGTCTTAATAAAATTGCATGCTATTCTTTCAAATGACATTTTTTCGTTGACAGGCTAATCGAAAACCGGATTTTCACATCAACTACTACGGCGTAGCCTACCCATTAACTACTCACAATTTCTCGCCAGATTTATTAAAAACTGGAGGTAATGATGACCTGATGAACTGACATGATTCAAAGTCTTATTATCTCCCGTGTACATATCGTAAATGCTGTTTAAAAGCGGTTACATCTCACCTATCAACAAAACAGAGTATCCTCCATCGCACACAAGGACCTGTCGAGGGGGCTATATAAAAATTAACTTATGTATGCAATATATAAGAACTTTACTTGCACAGATTTGCACTTGGTAAATAGGCAACCGATCAGATATTCGCATTATGACATATCCTATAAACAAACTTTGAATTATATATTTTATACTCTTAGTATTATATATTTTACTTCAGTATTATATATTTTATACTCTCACCAAATATAAAATTACCTTCGTTACCCCGATGTGGCAAAAATTATATGAATCTATGGCTGACTTTGATATCTTAGCGAAATTGATACGACCGGAGCGGTTACACTTCTATTCCATGTATGGTTCGTGGTTGATCACAAATTTGATTGCAACTTTATTCTAAGTAATTAATTAATCGCTGGAATTTAAAACTTGTCCTTAACGTCGAGCCATCGGATGAAGATCGATATTAAAAGTGAATCATCAAGTAAAAGGTTTGCCTACAGATGGATTTGAGTCTCTACTTCGTTTTCTAGATACCCATAAAATGTTTCTATGGCATCGTCGTCTGTTTCTTTCGTCGGAGTAATTTCACAAATCAATGTTCACGATTATTCAGTCTCTACTACGAAAATTTAATTTTCGAAAATAACGTTTGAGGTAAATTGACAGTATTTTCATATTAATATTAATAAAAAAAAAAAAAAACTATATTGCTGCCAGTTTATTTATTTTAGCAACGGAAGCTTTATAAAAACTAATTTGTCTGTTGAAGCACAAAAAGTTTGTATTCCATCGCACTGCACAGCATACAAATCAAAACCAATATTTTTCATAGGATTTTTATATACTGATTTCTTCTTTTTTTTATTTGAAACATTATTAATTATAACATAATTGAATAAATAACAATACATCTAAAAATGCGAGGAAAAAACAAGCCAACAAATAACAAAAAAAATATATTAATTGTATGCGGAAGGGCATCCCTACATAACTCACAGTAAGCAGACATTTTGCCTGACATTAAAGCTAAATCGTTTGACAGTGCGAGGGCTGGACGCAGTTAGTCATTTGTTTTTCGCCCCGGAAATATTCGTACTTCAAAAAAATATGAATAACATTTGTTAGGGGAAATTAAGCAACACAAAAAAGCCAAAACTTCTCACAGTTCATCAAACGTCAGCCCACGTACGCAGCTCATTTACCAAATAATTTGTGGAGAAGAAACATCACAAATAATTTCCACAGAAAACAATTCACGCTTACATGGGATGGGGTCCCCTTTTTGTCTGGACTACTTTTTCTTCTTGCAGTCAACGTGTTTGTTTCGGGGTTTCCGGTAAAAATATTTCAATTGAATTTGCTTCATTTGTTACAACACGCGAGTAATTTCCTATTTTATCTCGCTGTTTACATCATTCGAAGATTGCTATCAGCCTTACACAAATTTCTGGTACATTTTTATTCATTATTGTAGTATTGCAGAGGAAGCAACAGGGTTCAAAGACATAAATTGGAAAGGAAATGACATGATTTTATTTTCATTTAATCGAATTGCAAATAGGAGACATGAATTGCAAATATTTGCCTCGAAGTGAACAACAACGTATGAGAAAGATGGGTAAAAATAGAAAATAAATTACTCAATGTATAGTAATTGTGAATTAGTGTACATAATTTGTATACTGAACACACGGCCCGCCTATTGTATAACAAATGAGTAATATAACAGGAGCTTATACAGAACATACACTTTAAACATTTTCCGACACATAAAATAAAGTTCAAAATACCCGAAATCTTTAAAATGTCTAAAACAAACATATTAAAACATTAAAAATGTTCAAAATATTTAAAATATTCAAAATGTTGAAAGTACTCAGAAGATTTAAAATATTGAAAATATTATAATAAAAATATTCAAAATATCAAAATTATTCAAAGTATCAAAAATATTCAAAATATTCAAAATTTACAATATATTCTAAATATTTTAAATATTCAAAACATTCAAAATATTCCAATATTATATATATTCAAAATGTTCAAAATATTCAAAGTATTTAAAATATTCAAAATATTTGAAGTGTTAAAATATCCAAAATATTCATAATATATCCAAACTATTTAAAATATTCAAAATATTTTAAAAATTCAAAGCATTGAAAATATCCAAATTATCAACATTTTCAAAATATTCAAAATATTCAGAATATTCCAACATTTGATATATTCAAAATGTTCCAGATATGCAAAATCTCCAAAATATTCAAGATATTTAAATATTCAAATGTTCAAAATGTTCAAAATATTCAAAATATTTGAAATATTAATAATATTCAAAATATTTTAAATATCCAAAACATTATAACGTTAAATATATTCACAATGTTCAAAATATTTAGAATATTCAAAATATTTTCAATGTTCAAAATATTCGAAATGTTCAAAACATTTAAAGTATCTAAATATTCAAAATGTTTAAAATGTACAGCATATTCGAAATATTCCAACATTAAATATATTCAGAATAATAAAAATATTCAATATATTTTAAATATTCAAAACATTCCAAATATTCAAAATATGTAAAATATTTTAAGTATTTAAAACATTCAAAGTATTCCAAATATTGAAAATACTCCAACATTCAAAATATTCAAAACATACAAAATATCCAAAATAGCTAAAATATTCTAAACATTCAAAATATTTACAGCATATAAAATATTCAAAATACTTGGAATATTGAAAACATTTAAAATATTCAAAATATTTTAAATATTCAAAACAATCAAAATGTTCCAAATATTCGGAATATTCGAAATGTTTAACAGTTGCAAATATTTAAAATATTCGAGGTATTCAAAATATTGAAAACACTCAAAATATTCTGAATATTCCTACAGTTACTATATTCAAAATAATCAAGATATGCAAAATTTTCAAAATATTTAACATATTCAAAATATTCAGAAAACGCGAAATATTCAAAGTATCCCAAATATTCAAAATAGTCGAAATATTAAAAATATTTAAAATATTCGAAATATTAAAAATATTTAAAATAATCAAAATATTTAAAACACTCAAAACATTCCAACGCTAATATTTTCAAAATATTCAAATTATTCAAAATATTAGAATAAAATTATTCTAAATATTTAAAATATTCAAAACATTGAAAACATTCAAAATATTTCAAATATTCAGAACATTCTAAATATTCAAAACATTTTAAGTATTCCAAATATTCAGGGTAATCGAAATGTTCAGCATTTGCAAATATTGTAAATATTCAAAACATTTTAGCTATTCAAAATATTTAAAATAATCAGATAATCAAAATGGTCCAATAAGACAAATACTTGCAGCTATTGAAAATAATGCAACTATTCAAATATTTCTAAATTAATGGAAATACCAGTATTTTTAAATGATCAAAGTATTTTAATATTAAAAATAATGAAAATATTACAAATATTCCAAATGTTTCGAAATACCCAAAACCACTCACAATATTCATACTTCAAACGTTTTTGTTTTATATGTATGTTGTAAAAGTGTTTCTCTATATCTTCTGTAAAACAAACCTGTTAGGTTGCTTAAATTCCAGTCTTATATTTGAAACAGGTACATATTTGTCTCGTTTTTATTTTCATTTTCTTTTCGTGCTTTAGGATTTATAGAAAATAACGCAGTATAACGCGGAGGCTTTATATCCCCCTCAATAGTCCTTCCTCGCATTGCGTTAAGAGATTTGCACCTAAATCTACCTGCCGTCTTGATTAAAATGTTATAAAAACGCAAGAAAAATTTGACAACAGAATATTTAAGTAAAGCCGACCTGAGTGTGAATAGAATAAAGCAAACCAATGATGTATGGCGTCATTATTGTACACACGTATTGTAATGACAAATTGCCTGTTCTGGTCTGGAGGGAACGTAGAAGTGTCATAATAGCTGCCATGAATATTCTACATGGTAATTAGTGAGATCAGACAGATTGTTAAATACGCACAAAAGAGCGTACTGTAGGTTAGTAGTTGAAGATATTTATCATCAATGTTTACAAATATTGTGACAAATACAAAATGTTCATGTCACAGTAGGCAATTTCAGTGATTTAATTGATTACCTCTGTGGTGTAATTAATATTAGATATTGTAATTCACATTACTCATACGTTTGCGGGGGGAAACCTGAGGCCATAGCTAATATAGGGTGGCGCGTAAGTAACGTTAAGATTTAATCAGTGAATACATTTTTTGTTTGTCTTTTTTTTTTTTGTCTACAGAATTATATAAATAATATGTGGGAAATTTATGATAGAAAGGCTCAGTGCAGAACAAAGAACCAAAGTAGTTCAATTTTTTTTTTAAAGTCAGCATTCGATTATTCAGATCATAGTTTCGCGGCATAAAAAAAATTAAAGGAAGCGTACACTGTATAAACAATAACATAAGTAATGAAAAAACACAATTCTTGACTGCAATTACCATTTAATTTGAAGCAAATATCGTTCAAAATCAATACACTTAAATTTCGAGGAACTGACTATGCTAAATGTAGATCATTATTATTAATAAATTTTAAATAGAACAAACTGAGCATTTTGTTATTACCGGCGGTGCATTGGCACGCATACATTCTGTGAAAAAGCACTGCGAATTGATCACCTGAGAAGCCCACTTAAAGGAATTGCCAAAATTCTTTTTATCTTTTTGCAGTTTGAGCGGGATTTGTCATTTAGTTCATTTGTCAGTTCATCTCGAGTGTGTTTTGCTGTTTTTACAAAGAATAAAAATCTACAACAAAAACTTATCTTAAATTTTGTACAACAAATGTAATTTTGAGTAGCCAAATCGTCACTTTAGCTTAATAGAGATAACCACTGAAGTTTATGTGTCACAGGAATCGATGTATGATTGTTTGGATATTAAACTCGTTGCTGCTTTATTAGTCCTAAAAGGCCTAAATATTCTTCAAAAACTCAATCGCCTAAAGACAAGCTGAAAATGGATCAATTCCGAATCCTTATTCCTAAAACGAATTCAAACTGATGATGGTGGTCCGAACAACAAGTCAACAAGTCTAATATGCAAACCAGTCAACAAGCTACGGAATGACATCTTCCAATTGATTGACCCGAAAACCCACGTCAAAGTCGATTAAATGTCACGGTAATGCTGACCGTTTTCTTTGATTATCGCGATGTTGTGCAATCGAAATTCGTGCCAGAAGATCAGACGATAAATACAGAATATTATCTCGGCAGTACGCGGCGTTTAAAAGAGCAAATTCGTCGGAAAAGGCCTGATTTGTGGAAAGAAAACTCTTAGATTTTGCAACACCAGTTTACAAGTAACCATTGTGAACGAATTCCTAGTCAAATCCTTAAAAAGTTGATCGAACAAACTCCATATCCGCTTGATATGGCTCCGGTCAATTTTTTTTTCCTTTAAAAATTCAGGTTACCGCTTTGAAGTACCCGCTTTCAACTACAGAAGATGAAAAAGAGAATTCACAATGAGAAAATAAGCTTTCTACGACAGCATTAGTACATTATTTCAGAAAGAGCTTACTTTTAAGTCATTTTAATAAATTTGATTGAATAATATTATAAACAACTTGAGTTTTATTGACCAATTCTCGATAATCTTGCTACAGAAACTATATATTTGTTCAGCAAGAATAAAAATCGATAAATATGTTAGTATATACGTTTCAATTCGAGGACGAATAACCTTTTCCCCTTCAGTTTATTTTATTTTAATTATTATTAAACTCAAAAGACCAAAACCGAAACGGCTGCAATAGAATGCGGCCACTTTCCTATTGTATATGAAATAAAAAAATTTATTTTGCAATTAAGAAGCCCATCACAACTTCCTGAAGGTGTTTTATATTGGCAATAAAGATAAGTAAGCGATTTTAACTATTCCTTGATATTACTTCAAATAATGAGAGTAGTGGCTATATTTCAAATATTGCTATTTTATAGCAAGCCAGTGCTCAAATCACTACAGATTACCCCATCTTTGAAGCACTTTAATCAATTATTTTTTGTAGGATTACTCTTATTTGCGCTACAAATCTCATGCTTTTAAGGATGGTAAATGTTATATAGAAGCGTTCGCAAAACTAGCCGACCTAACGAAGAAGACACAAAAAAAGTTGGAAAAAATCCTTTATTTTTTGACATAATTTATAGTTTATATAAATTGGTAATTTAGGTCGATACACATTTCCCAGCGATATTCAATAGCTTCTGTATCCTGTTCATAGTGAGAACTTTCAAACTCCTTAAAATAGTCATCAAACGCAGGCTCCACCACCTCATTGTTGGCAAATCTTTCAGCAACGAGCCATTTTTTAAAGTTTGGAAATAGAATATAGTGCGAGGGAGCCATAACTGACAAATAAGGTGCGTGATGTAGCAATTTGAATTTTAATTCATTATTTTGGCCGTCGCAATAGTGGATGTCTGAACTAGAGCATAATCTTTTTCGCCAAATGCAAATGCCAATTAGCACAATATTCGCCATTGATGGTTTTTTCTTTCTGAAGATAATTATTATAGTTAAACTAACCCCATGCTTATCCCAGAAAAAACAGATGAAACCGTCTCCGCTTTCTTTGAACACGATTCTCCCATACCAGTCCACTACTTTGATGGTTCCTTTGTCTCAGGTGTGAAGTAGTGAACCTATGTCTCATCTATGGTTATATATCTATGCAAAAATCGGCTTCATTGCGGTGAAACATCGCCAAACACTCTACTGACACATCCTCACGACAGTTTTTGCTCTATTGAAAGTAAGCGTGGCATCCATCTTCAATATACAATGTATTCCACTTTTTGAAATGCCTATCATTTCAGCTACCTCACGCACCTCCAGTCGATGATTGTCGAATAGCAGTTTATAGATTTTCTTAACCGTGTCTACCGTCGACGCTTGACTTGGTCGACGTCTTGGCAGCTCGTACGGCCTCGTTTAAACTCTGCTACCCAAAATTGTGCATTCGTAAACAAAGGAGCAGCAGAAGATTCCCACAGAGTAGAATCTACCTCGGATTTAATGTTGATTGAACTGGGGGTTTTGAAATGAAAATGTTGAACTACATAACGGTAACAAATTTTGTCCATTTTTACAAATTCACTGAGATTATTTACATTTGGTAGCTTTTATAAAAATACTGAACAAACAATACATATGTTTTATTAGCATATGTTGCCACTTTTCACTAAAATAAATTTTTTCAAACTACTGGCACCATCTATACGTTAGGTCGGCTAGCTTTGAGGCCTCCATCGTAAATCCTGTGTTATTGATTAATATTTATATGGGTATTATTTGAAGAACGTCTATCAATTGAGAGTATAAATAACAACATTTTCTCCATTCTTGACTGCCGCGTCGATAGAAGGCTTCATCTTTTGAATCTATCCAGAAATCAAGAAATCATTTGATTTCTACATATGATGTGAAACGTTACTCAGACAGATCCTTGTGCCATCGTTAGAAACAATTGTGAATTGAAGGGGGACAATTCCCGGCGGATACAGTGGGGAGGGGGTTTTTAAGTAGGTTTTAATACACATCATAATATGTAAATGAATGTTATCATGCTATAGAATAAGTTTGTCGTGTGATAAACAGTAGTACGCGTATTTTCTGTAGAGTCCTTTGCCCAATCTCATCAATTGTAGTTGAAGCCCTAACAATGGTTTCGTCCGGTTTGAATGCCGCCAAATACCAATGAATTATATTTCATGAATATTCGATTGGGCTGTTGATGTTGAAACATGACTATGTGGTCCCCATGATTTAACTTCTGTGGGAAATAGTACTGAAACCTTTTCCTTTATCACCGGTGACTAAACAATGCAAAAAACTTTTTCATTTATGCCTAACAAACAGCATTTCACAAAGTGCGAAATCGTCTTTCTACATTTGAAGGTTGAACTTCATAAGGAACCCTTCTTTCTTTCATTTAAAACATTCCCAAAAATATGAAATTGCTTGTTGCTTTACCTGTAATGTAGTTGAAAATTCTTCTTCCATTATTCATGAATTCTTCTTCCATTAGCGATTCCATTTCCGCGGCTTCGAACATTTTTGATCTTCCTCTACGTTCCTTGTCAAATTCACAGTCCGCAAACTTTTCATTTCGCTCATGACAACTTTTTCCATGTAAAGCAGCCTCACCAACTTATTCCATGAGCAATGCCTGCACCTTCGGTGCCGGTTCCATCAAATTAAGGAATTAAATCAAAAGTTCCCGCAAATGACAACTATTGGGCTCAAATTTCGACATGTTCGCACTGAAAAATATGTGATGCTGTTACAAAATCGCTAACATTATTTCATCGTAATGGTATTTTTAGATGTCATATCTTACAATATGACATTTTTCACTTGACCACTTGAACCATATGGACCAATGGATGGACCATCTTTTCTAAAATGGCTCAGACTTATTTGCACTCTCAATATTAAAGAAGCTGTGACGATTAGTCTTTCTGTCTTTCACCGATTTCTGCCATCCACATTTCTCTGAACTTCTCTGAGACATTTCTATGAAAGATTCTGGATGCACTTTCGTTCAATTATTAACTAGCCTGTGATTTACATGTCTATTCCATTTAGCTTATTAATATTATTATGATTTAAGACCAGCCATACTTTTTAATTTAACTGGCAGCAAAAACACTACTCCAAGTTATGACTGCCGGTATTTCCACACCCAATATCCACAATACCAAATAATTCATAAAAAACGATATTACGCAATCCCGAAGTAATAGCGGACAATAAAACGACATCAAGAATACATAACGAAACTTTTGCCGTAAGTTACACATAACATTTTTTTGTTCTTGTTAGGGAAATAACAAATTAATGTCTCAGAATTGCTATAACAAAGAAATATGACGAAGATCATTGAGTCCTTAAGAAAAATAACTTCCAATATGTATACATAATAAACAAAAAATGGCATAAAATTCCATTGGAATCAATACAATCAATAATGTTAAAGTATCTCGTAAAAGGTAAAATTATACAGTAAAGTAAAATATAATATGTACATATATTGTGTAAACGAGCAGTAACAAGATTTTTATTTCAGCTACAAACAATTTAATTACAGCTCCAAATTTCCGTATGTTGTATAGAAGTAATAGCATTTCATTTATGAAAACGGTCGTTTATGTTTGATTAATGGGGGAAAAACTCTACAATGATTAGCCTATTTTGTGCCATTACTTCCGTCAATGGAAAACAATTTACAAGTCTGTACTTTAATGTCAACGCCATATAATTTCGAATATGTTAAGTCCTTAATAGAATTTATTACCGGGAGTGAGGGGGATACACCCAACCAATGTCAAAATGTCAGTGTTATTATACAGCATGTAAAAAATGTATTGAAATATTAGGTATTTACCGAGAACCGGATTTCAAGTTATTCGATAAGTAATTTTTTCTGGTTTTAGGTTAGTCAACTAACAAAATTACGGGTAAAATGGTTTTGTTCGAGTTTTCTCTTGGAAGCACAGTTAAGCAAAAACATAAATTCTTTATCTATCTTATCTTATATCTTATATATATATGTATATATAAAGTCAATTGCCGTGCGTTAGTCTCGCTAAAGCTCGAGAACGGTTGGACCGATTTGGTTCATTTTGGTCTTAAATTATTGGTAGAGTATTCCGGAAGGTTTAAAAGGTTTTATTTGAAGTGATAGATGGCGTTGGAGATGAGATTTTTGCATTTAATTTTTTTTACCACATTAACATTGAATCAAATAATGGTAGGTGACAAACATACCAGACTATATATAGCGCTGTTATTTATTTGATTTTGAAGGCAAAACAACGTTTGCCGGGTCAGCTAGTGTTCAATATACGTTCTATCGATGAGAAAAAAATTTGCGCCACGTTTTAGGTTAGGTTAAGCCAGTGTGGCAGTGTGAATAGACAGACTCACTGTAAACTGTATAGACCATTGTGATACTACGGAAACTAGGGATATGAATGTCTCCAGTTTTACCCCGTTGAACCATCCTGCATCTCAGGTCTAGGTCTCTAAAGAAATAAGAGCGGGGCATTTGCAGAAAAGGTGTTCTATGGATCCCTCCTTCTCCTCCTCTTCATCCCTACAGCTCCTGCAGAAGTCACTAGTCGCAACCTTTAGTCTCATTACATGTCTTCCAATCGTACAGTGTCCCGTCATGACGGATACAAGTAATGAGACGTTGGGTCTTCATAGCGACAGCAGTTTGTGTGAACGCTGTCTGGATTGATTACAACCTCGGACAGACGCCCCCACCATTTGCTGCTAAATGTGCTCTGTCTCGCTGGCCAGACTGTTAACAACTTTACAGACAGGCTTGCAAGTCGCTAGCTCCAACTCGGCTGGGTCTGTTAGGTTGTTAACAGTCTGGCCAGCTCGTCTGCTCTGCGGTTCCCTGATATGTCTCTGTGACCCAGCAGCCACATAAGATGAATGTTGAAATGCTGAGCACCACGTTTTAAGCTGTCGACAATATCTTTCAGTTAATTCTGAGTATCTGAGTATTTAGAAATGGAATATTTTTCAACATAATAATAAACTTAATTTTATATTCCGCAAAAATTACTAAATCCTGCAATTGACATATCACTGCGTTGAATTTTATTAGTTTGGACTGACTGCTACAGAGGATTACGAGAAAGGAGCATGGAAGAATGTAGTAAACTACCCAGCAAAACAAAAATGCATACAAGGAAACAAACATTCATTCACATTTTGTAATGGGGAAGTAGTGAAAAATTATGTAATCATCAATGAAATTAACATAGGTTTGTCATAGGAGAGGGGGAAGCACTATTTTATGACGCATCTTCTCCATATCTTTACGAGTGATGTAGGTGTGATAAAAATTCAAATCTTTCGTTGCAATTTTGCTTTATTCAAAATAATCGCTTTTTGTACCAGATAACATTTCTTCACAATATGTCGTCAAAAAAAAAAAAAAAGTTTTAATTGAAAAGTATTTCCCCAATGCAAACGATTACAATAAAATCTGCTCGCAGATTCCGATGGATTTGATACTTTACATAAAAAAATCAGTAGGCAGGCATTGAATTGCAAAGGCACCTAATGAATAGGATGCGTAGGATCGATGCTCATATACTCTGTACCATTGCAGTTCACAATATTGGGGACAGATATTAGCGACATATGTAGATTCTTATGGCAATAGAGAATGTATATTGCCATTAGACACAATACAATTTCGCCAACTTTTTTCCAATCCTCGACGAAAATGGTCACGTCGCGGTATAACCTCCAGAAATCATACTTAGACAAATTTTAATACACCGATGTTTTTCCAAAAAATTTAGTGTTTTTGATTTCTGGAATCCAAATAACGTGCAAAAGCCGTACAAGTTAAAAAAAATTTAAAGTGTAAGGAAAATACTGGCTAATACTGGTGTATTTGAATATGTTTACTGTATCATGGAATAGTCTGCTGTCATCGAAATGATTTCAAACGAACGTCTTTGCAATTGCAAAGAGGCCAAAGCATTTCAAAAATCATAATTCTTACAAAAACAAAACTAAAATAAATTAAGTTTAGCGTTAGTGCACGCCTCATATTTAACCATGTTCAGTGTCCTAACATTCCGCAAACGGGGAAAAAATATCAATGGAATTTGGTAGAATATAATTCAAATTCCCAGAACCTGCAAGACATCATAAAAATTTCTAAGATTAAGAGAAAATTTGAGCCTTTGTAGACATTTATGACCACTGTGCGAACAATTTGCAAAAAATGAAAAAATAATACAAGAGGAAATTTGAAATTCCTTTTGAAGTTTCAAATATTTCGAACTTTTTAGAAATTATTATTTGCTCCTTCCGATGTCATTGGTAGGTATACCACATATGACCCATGTGCTGCATTTTTTTACTATTGAACAATTTTAATTAATTTTTTTGCTTTGTATGGAACTATGCCCAAAATCGCCATCTTCAGGAATTTAGCATTATTCTACCAATATAACGCCAAATGCATTACAATTGTAATCTCATATGAATAACGCTAAATATCGTGCTAATTGCAATTCAATTTATATATATATGTAATCACACTCACTCATTGCTCACTGAGCTCTAAAAGTGTTGATATTATGTTGCACAAACAAGAAGTATGCAACAAACATTACATTTAACCCACCCTCAAATTATGCCATATTATTCTCCCCAAAAATTATGTTCAAACTACGCGTACATTCATTTGTAATAAATTCAAATTGTATTTTTTGATTTATTTGCATAGTAAAAGCGAACAAAAAGCTTTTCTTTATAACTCATTTTGTCAACAGTTCAAACTAATAATTCGTTTTGTTATGCATATTTGCAATAGTTATTATTTGTCATCCTGTGTACACATAAAAGTATTTATGTGGTTTATGTTATTTATTCTATGGATAAAAACCAATTAATATAAAAATTGCGGTCATGTTACTACGGAAACCTTATTTACCAATAACAGGCTGAACATTTTTCATAAAATCGGAAATGTAGCACAAATATTACAAATCAAATATGTGGATAAAACATTAGTCGCCCATAATGAATTTATGCAATATGAATGTATTCGACATAATGACGCATAAATTACCAACATATTTGAATAAGTATTGTTTTTATTACATTCCCTAAATTGAGCTTATAATTTCGAACATAAACTTCAAAACTTTTACAATTTACATTTACATTCGGGTAATTTATTTCGTTTTATATTGGAACATTATCCAAATGTAAATAATGTTGACTTACTGTTTGCGTATGATAAATCTTTAAGTTTCATTATTATAAATTTGTATTCATTTACATAGCCTAAAAACATACTTCGATGTTGAATAACATTCTTTGTTTTTTTCTTCTTCTTTTTTGGTTTGGTAAACTTCTGCTGTGAACGACCCGACAATTACCAGGAGTTTATTTAATATGATGTTTTGGTAGAGGAGAAACAACGAAAGTCAATAGAATTGTAATAACAAAATATTTGCAAAGTTGAAAACAATTTACGGTCGCTTTTTGTATCAAAAACAGGAATTGGGGCACGAAGTTGTTTCCCCAAAAAAGTCTACTATGTGGGCGGTGGATATCACAAAGTGGCGACTACTTTTTCCTGGAAACACAAAGGATGATATGAATGAATATTTCTTCTCTTTTAAATGAATCGAAGATATTATTAGAATAAGAAGTTTCACTTATTTTTTTTAATATTTTTGGTTGGAATATGGTCAAACTCTCCTGCAATTGGATGGCTCCTTACAAGATAACCATAAAATTTCTTTGGCCGTCAACTCTCAATTTTTTTTTAGTTCTTTGGTTCCCACTGTTCATTATTTCATTCATTATTTCATTATTTTCTTTATCTTTATTATTTACTCGGTATTTTTATGATAATTTTAATTTAAGATGAGCGGCTTATCAGGCCACTGCATCCAATCCTAGTGTTGGGGCTGCCAAGGCGATCCAAGTGCTGGAAAAAACTATCATGGTATCAGTCTTTTACCCATTGCTTTTAATGTCCTGTCAAGTGTGATATGTGAAAGACTAAAGCCGATTCTAACTGACGTGATTGGACCTTATCAGTGTGGCCTTAGACTTGGTAAGTCAACAACTGTTCAGATATTCAAACTACGACAAATTCTGGAGAAGACCCAAGAACAACAGTTCTACACGTACCATCTTTTCGTCGATTATAAAGCTGCCTTCGATAGCCCGAAACGGCAATAACAGTGAGAGGCCATGTCCGAGCTATAAATTCCTTATACGTCTTTGTAAGATGACGCTGACTGACACGAAGTTTTCAGTAAAGATAGGCAAAGATCTAAGCGAGCCTTTTTACACCGAACGAGAATTTAGGCAGGGCGACAGTCTATCGTGCGACCTCTTCAACATACGATTGGAGATGATTATGAGGAAAGCTGCAGTTAACATGACTGTCACCATCTTTAACAAAAGCCATATGTTACTCGCATATGCAGACGACATAAACATTATCGGCCGAAAATTGCGAGATGTTACTGCAGCCTTCTCAAGCATCGAGAAGGAAGCAGGGAAAATGGGTCTAGTGATAAACGAGGACAAAAGAAAGTTATTGGTTTCAACGAACAAAGAGTCTACTCGTTTGGGACACTGTGTGAACGTTGACAAATATAATTTTGAAGTGGTGGAAGAATTCGTCTACCTCGGTTCCACTGTACGAGTATACAAATCGGATGATTTCAGCATGGAGGTAAATAGGAGATTATTGCTTGCTAACAGATGTTACTATGGGCTAAGCAAGCGATTCAATGATAAAGACTTCTCTCTGGATTATAAGGAAGTCGCGATTGACATGATATTCAATAATCTTCCTGCGTCACTGGCATACACTGACGATATAGACATCATTGTCCGGACGCTGTGAGATATTCTCCACCATTGACAACGAGGCAGCAAAAAAAGGAGTCTGGCGGTAAACGAACAAATGGTTGCGACGTTTCGTTTCGACAAATAAAAGATCTTCTCGGCTGCGACGATACGGAAAACTTGGCAACTAGAACTTATTACGGTGAGTGATTTCTCTTATCTTGTGTCCGTCCGCTGTCGATAAAAATAACACTGTCAGCCTGATAACTGTCTCCTGTCAAAAAATCCCTTAAATTCAGATACAGCCTTTGTGAACAGCTCAGAACCGTGGGATATGAGGCAAGCCGGTGAATCCGTTCTAGAAATTTTCAGGATAAAAATACTCCGTAACATAAATGGAGCCACTATCGTTAAAGGAGAGTATCGGCATCGTATGCACAAGGGACTGTGTGAGCTGTATACCAATTATTGACGTAGCCAAGAGCATCAAAATACAGTCATTGAACTAGCTGGGTCATATTTCCCGGGTAGACCAGAGCAATGAATTCGAAAAAGAGAAAAATTAAGAAAATCTTGAAATAAACACAGAGGACTCAAGCGCTTTTCCTAGCAAGTGTATAATAAACAAAAAAAAAAAACTATTCTAATTGCCATCTAAAACAGTAGGAAGCGCCAAAATTGAATAGATGCCACTACTTTGACAGATTTTATTCTAATGGATGTCACTACTTTCACAGACTTTATCATAGCCAAATGTCATATTTA
This sequence comes from Philornis downsi, assembly GCA_019455685.1. Lineage (NCBI taxonomy): Eukaryota > Metazoa > Arthropoda > Insecta > Diptera > Muscidae > Philornis > Philornis downsi. Next base: position 806,024 of record JAHXMU010026166.1, read on the forward strand.
CATCAAGCAAAAGGTCGTTGATGCTGTCCTTATTTCCAGGTTGATCTTTTGCCTATGTGTTAAACAAAAATTCGTGGAAGGTCCCCTGTCAATGTAACATCTTCGCTGATTTACCCACAACTCACAGATTTATCCATAACAAATTTCACAACGAAGAAGCTGGGATTGTGCTGCTGTAAATTTGAATCACATTAGTTTAAGGAAGCAAAACAAAAAAAAAAAGGTAGCATATCCTTCGCCCAGGAAACTCAAGTTCTCATTTATCTTACACATTTTCATAGAAACTACAAATGGCAAAATGAGTTTCTCACTGTTTTCTTAACTACAATACACACACGATTGAATACATTACTAGAATATGTAGGACAAATAAAAAGGAAAAAATAAAAATAAAATAAAGCGCTAACTAGAAATGTAAATGATGGTAATAATACAAACGCTCTAATGTATGCACCATTATAGTACTCAAGGCAAACCCTGATAATATGCAAATCCCAGTAACACCCGATTCTTAGCAAACGATGAAGTGGGTACTTTTAGGATCCACACACACACACACACTCACTCTTGTAAATAAGTGTCATTGTTTCCTTGCCGTTCTCAACTGATTACCATACTCTGATGTTGAAGGTAAACATAAGGAAAAGATTTATAAATTAAGTCAATTTCACGAACACCTTCCTTCGTTGGTCTAAATCTGAAAAAGACCTGTAATTAACGGCATAAAAGCACAAATATTCACCCATAAAAAAACATCTGTGTGTACGAGTATATGTTTGCATATCGGTGGGGTTTATTTACAATCTTCGTTTGTGACTAATTAGTGGTTTACTTCGACACTTCACATCAAGAAAAGCCAGTAAAAGCCAACAATTGAAGCCATCTCTTACCGCTCGTGAATAATGTCAATTTGCCCCTTAAACAGTGCGTTGACATGTTTAATTTTTTATGTTATTTTTTTTTTTAATTTTTTATTGCCTTCCTTTCTTCTCTTTGTGGCAACCATAATAAGTACCTCTTTATGTCGTGTTGATTGTCACAAAGAGGCAGTCTAAGTGCCTGTAATTCATATTTGAATATGTGTGAGATAAGAGCAAGTGTGTGTGCGCGCGAATTAAGTGTCATAGTACACAGATTAAATTATTCGCACAGTGGTTGGGGATAGGAAATATTCATAGAGATTAAAGAGCAGCTGTATGTGAGGGGCAGTATTTTATTTATTAAAAGACTACTTTTAATAATGCAATAAATAAATACAGGGTGGCGCGTAAATCGTGCTACGATGTAACAGTAACTGTCAATAGGGAACGTTGTTTAAAGAATTTGAAGGAATTTTTCTATACCCAGAATTGCGCCAAAGATGCATCCGTTTCAACAGCATTTGTTTTCAGTAATACGGAGCGACTGCACTTATAGCCAAACCGGTTATGGCGGGGCCCAAACAAAGAAATTAATATCCAGAAACTGCACTTTCCGCTGGCCCCCACCGCCACCTGCACCAGGCTTTTTTTATAAGAGGTGTTAAAAACGAGAGCAAGGAATTTGACTGAATTGTAGCAGTCCATTAAAACTATAATGTAGGCGATCCCACAATGAATAATTTTGTGATCGAATGAAAGAGTGATCGAGAGATCGAGAGTAGCATTTACGTTCTACCATCTTCAAAACCAATTAGTTAAATAAAATTGAATTTTCTACACAAAAACAAAAAAAAGAAAAAAACACTTAGTAAACGAAATACATCGATTAAGTTATTTAAATTTCTTATTGCATTGCAATTGGTGCGCCACCCTGTAGAACTTAATGTGTTTGCTCATTATCTTCAATATATTTTCAATATCTGCGTGCTCTATTTCATGAAAACACCAAGTGAAGTGATTGAATAAATGAATGATACTCATTTTTTATAGATTGTTCACATCATGTCGGTCTTAACAAAACGATTTTTTGGCATAACTACCGAATTTGAATCATCATCTTCAGATCAACGTTAACGCATTACAGTCAATCGTGTTAGAACACAGCGATTGCGTTGACTGGGTTACATTTTGCGTGCAGATGGAAATTCTCCAGCCTAAAACGCTTTCGTTCATGAAATCGATGAGCAGACCAAGGTTTATGGTTAGATTTTGAAGACTTTTGCAATACTTTTTTTTTACAACAGAATAACCAAATTATGAAAACGAGGACGTTGCTAATGACAAATATAATCCGCTGATATGTAAGTGCTATATATTTTTCCATTTCCATTTAAGCTGAAGTTTTTGAAATAATAGTCATTTTCTTCTTCATCTTAGGTGGCGACTGGAATAGTTATATCTTATCTATTATACGCCGCCCGTAGAAAATAATCCCAAACACTTCGATCTTCTGCGCTTCTCCTCTAATTCGTCACATCATTTTACTATAACCTATTGTGGCACTTTGCAAGAGGTAATACGTTTATAAAAAAAATTCTTGGTGCTAAATACAAGACTATCCATTTATTTATTTTAAAATCATCGGTCTGGCAAGGCTGTCAGTATAAAGTTTACCATTTACGAACATGGATCGTTTAACAAACTAAGAATTCGTATAAATAGTTAAAACTTACTAAACAAGTGGTGACTCAAACGCGGCCACTTGTCGTGCATTACGGGATGATTATGATCGTCGTAATCGATCTACTGTGCAAGGAATTGGCCAGATTATAAAGAAATTTGAAAAGTGAAATTGAAAAGCGTTACAGATGTAGTCAGGCGTGTGCATCATCGCAGTGTACGCACTGCGGAAAATATCGCTGCTGTTAGTGAAAGTGTAGCGGATATTCCGAATTTCAATCCAGAGCGCTATGGCCGTACGATAACCGACTTTTTTGGCCTGCAATTGAATATTATGAACTGTACGATATGTGGTTTTAACAAGATCGTATCACGAGCCACACAACACAACCAATGTTGTCTTTATTGCATGAAAAGTTTCCAAAAAGCGTAATTCAACGTTTTGGCGACGTCAATTGGCCACCAAGATCATGCGAATTGACGCCGTTAGACTTTGTTTGTGGGTCTACGTTAAAGACGATGTTTACGCGGATAGTCCACTAACGTTGGAACATTAGAAAACCAACATTCGTAAAATTTTAGCCGAAATACCCCTCGTGGAAGAAGAAATATTGAAACTACCAAAAACTACCTCAAAAGGATCCACTTTGTTTGTGGGTCTACGTTAAAGACGATGTTTACGCGGAAAGTCCACTAACGTTGGAACATTAGAAAACCAACATTCGTAAAATTTTAGCCGAGATACCGCTCGTGGAAGAAGAAGAATTGACCGAAAACTACCTCAAAGGGAACCACTGCTGCAACCAATCCAGAGTCGGTCATTTAAATGATATTGAATTTCGCACACAATGGCAAGGCCCAAGCATTGTAATGGAATAAATCATAGCTTTATGTGCGTTTTATTAAAATTTATTTTTGTAACCGAAAAATTGATAACGCGGTATTATTTCCCTATTTATCAAAATACTCAATACCATGATTACGAATGTGAACTTAAATACATGGACATCCCATCGTGCGACTTCTTCATCATCATTCTCATTCATTCTAATGAGGAATGCTGTAGTAAACACAATTGATATCATCCTCAATAGAAGCAACATGTAAGATATACTCGTATTGCAAATAAATTCATTATTTTTTCAATAAATCGCTTCTGTAATCTGTACCTCGCGTTGTATAAGCTGTGATTTGGTTACAGTGGACAGCACTAAGAAGATTAGATTTTGTATTGAAATGTTGCTTACATAATTTTGTAATTGCTTGACTCAGTATTGCATATGAGCACGCCTGAAAGATGGACACCAGCAATGAGAAAATGTGGCAGATTTTATAGTTTTTCCTCGATAAAGGCAAAAACGTAAGCTACGATACTGATACTGTAACAGCCAATGGGGCGTAATTATGATTTCGTCAATTCCGTTGCAGCAAATTTTGGTGTTGCGAATCTTTCACCACGTTCTAGAAAGCCAATTGTGTGAAGATCACAAATGCCGATACCATGTATGGAAATCGTCAAGTTCAACCATCATGTAAGCACTGTTTCGATTGCCCAGGAGCCAAACAATGTGCAGAAAACCATAGGGAATCGCTTGAATAAGGGCGAAAACTACAAAAAAAGTTCAATGTGTAAGTGCCAAACAAGTTAACGCTAAAAAACTTCATGGACCAAAGTCCCATTTGTGAATCGCTGTTGAATCGTAACAAAATTGACCTAACAATTTAAAGCAAAAAAACTGCATGAACTGAATTCCAATTTGTGAATAACTACTGAATCGTAACAAAATCAACCTATTTCTGGAGCGGAAGGTGACTGGTGACGAAAATTGGGTTACCTATGACAACATCGAGAAAAAACGGTCGTAGTCGAATCGGGTTGAGCCGGTGCAAGCGGCGGTTGAGCCAAGATTGACTGTCAGGAAGATTTTGCTGTCTATTTGGTAGGATTGGCTGAGAATCATCTATTATGAACTGCCTCACAACAGCCAAACTCTTAAGTCGGACCCACACTTACTGTCGACAATTGGAAATAATTGCCAAGGAGCGGCCAGTTTCGGCCAATAGTAGGGGATTTGTATTCCGTCAGGACAATGCCAGGTCACACACATCAATAAAGGCTCGCCAGAAACTCCGGAAGCTTGGTTAGGAGATTCTTATGCATCCAACTTATAGTTCGAATATGATACTAAGTAATTACTTGTCCTGTCCCTGTCTATGGCACGTGAATTTGCTGATATAAAAATCACCTCAAGATGAGTTTGAGAAAATCGACAGTCCACAGTTTTTTGCCAATACAACTGAGGGTTTCTATGAGAGAGGAATAATGGAATTACGTTGAAAATGGCGACAAGTTATCAAATAAAACGACGTATGTTTACCGTAAATCGAATCACTCTTGCTATACTAAATACAATTTTCAATGCCATGCAAGAATAGTGGATTTTGTTACTACATTTTATGTTGCTTGCGTGCGTTCTCAATAAGTGAAAATGGTTTGCCTACACGAAAAAAGAGTATAGATCGGACCTGGGACCAACTGATTACAATCTGCTCCTGTCTACGGCAAATTAATTTGCTGATGAAAAATTCGTTTCAAGAGAAGTTTGTGAAGACAGTTTCGATACAGAACTCTGTGGATGGAGCGGAAAAGGATAACCAGAACTCTGGTGGTAGAAACAATCTTCTGAGAAAAATGATGTTTAAATTCCTCTTGCTTGAATTAACAAAAAATCCATTGACGATAGAAGGGCACCACGTAAAAAATATTTCAGTCGCCAGTGTAACGGCTAACATTTTTTGACGTTAGTTAAGAAATATATTGGTCGGAACATCAAGTTCAGTTCGCATTAAGTCTGAAATAAGATATAACATAGTATTTCCAAATATGACGTTTTAATGGTTTAGTTACACTAACTGCTCTAGTTTTTTGTTTTCAATGTGTACTGGCGCAATACCAACGAATATCGTCTGAATTTTGTGAACTTGTAAGAGTATGGATCAAATACTGGACATTTATTACACCTAGCAAATTATAGCTTACTATATGATGTATGTAGTTGTTGACTAATTATAACGTAACCTCTCTACATCCTTTCACGTATCAACCAGTTCACTTTAGAAAATTATCTATAGTTATATATTTATATATCTGTGGTCACAACCCGTAACAGCCTAACTCGAGTTAATACACAATTGAGTTATTAGCACCATCGTATTCAGCGTATCTAAATTTATTTGCTCTAAATTTTTCATGTTTGTATCTCTTCTAGGAAGGCAATTAATCCTAAAAAATCTAATAGCTTAAGTTATTTTTCTAAATGACTGTTTTGGCATAACTGCCTAAGTCAATTTAGGATTACAACAAATATAAACATTATTTTTTCATCATTGCCTAAATCAACTTAAGTTTAAACTTTATGAATTCTTATATAGGAATAACAACCTAACTCAACATGAGAGTCGAATCTGAAATATTTTGACATAGAATAATAATTTATGTCAATTTAGGCGCACTTAAAGTTTTTTATTTAATCTGGAATAATAGCCTAACTCAACTTGAACTTTTTGACTTTCTTTCGTTCAACAATTTATAAGAGCCTAAGTGTCTTTTTCGATAATATCTTTTGACTGCGAGAACAAACAATTATTTTTTGTTAACAACTAAGTAGAAATTCATTTCCTTGTAATCTGTAGCAAAGTTTTCCAAAAAACACCTTCTTCTGATTTTCAGTGAAGATTCAAAACTTTAAACTCCTGTACTGAAAATAATGAAAAACAAACTTAGGCTGTTATGGGTTGTGACCACAGATATATGTATATCAGGTGCGCAACTAAGTTCCCGCTATTTGCCAACAGATGGCGGTAGCTGTAAGTGCTAGTCGATTTTGCCACAAACTAAACGTCATGAGCCAAGCTTAGACATATGGTAAACATACCGCCTCGACATAATAGTGATTTTCTATTGACGTCATATTCTTTTGATTGTGTGAATATATATGACTTTGCGCCAAATAATCGTCATATGCGGGAAATATTGATTTTCTTCATTCAATCGAAGAAACGGCTATAAGTGAAACAACGTGCCGAGATTGTTTCCGTCGCTTTAAAGATGATGATTTTGATGCTGACAACCGTTCGTGTGAAGGAAGACGTTGGGAATGATTCAAAAGCAAGGAACTCGAATTCCTTATGAGTCGTTTTTTCGCCTGTGAACAATTGCTTTAGCGACAAAAAAGGAAGGGGTTTCTTCATCGTATTGTAACGGGTGAGAAACGTCCACAATACGGAGAAATTCACGAAAAAGTGTTTCTTCAGCATGACAACACTCAGTCTCACGTGGCCAAGCCCGTTAAAATATACCTGGAAACGCTGAAATGGGAAGTCTTACTCCATCCGCCATAGTCTCCAGATATTTCGCCGTCCGATTGTCATTTGTTCTGTTCGATGGCACACGGTTTGGCTGACCAGCAGTTCAATTCATATGACGACATCAACGAATGGCTAGGTTCGTGGACAGCCTCACAAGATGAACAGTTTTACCGTGACGAAATTCGAGTTTTGGCGGAAAGATGAGAAAAGGTAGTAGCTAGCGATGGGCAATACTTTCAAGGAATCATTTGTAAACATATTTTCATAATAAAGTTGAATTTTTATAAAAAAAACAGCGAGAACTTAGTTGCGAACCTAATACGAGTCTATAGGTATGGGCATATATATATACGAGTATAATATATATATAATATATATATATAATTTACATATACGAGTGTATATATTATAATTGCCTTTATCAAAATTTTGTTGATTTTTTTATCTTCTCTCTCTCTCTCTCTTCTGCCAAATTAAAGCTAGTAGTCTACAATTTTATATGCAAAATGTCCAACCACGGTGCGCATACAACACAAATCTGTATGCGTGTATTTCTGCAAAACACTGCGATGAGTGTGCGTGTGTATGTGTGGATGTGTCAAGAAATTTTTTTTTTTGTCTGTGAATTCCTCTACGTAACCACATAAATTGTAAACAGGAAATAATGTACCAGTATCCTTACGGGCCCATTCATCTACTCCTTTGTATTTCATATCCACATTCTTTTCTGCAACAGGAAATAAGCGTATTTATGGAGAAACCACAAGAGACAATGAAGCCGTTTGAATGGATACGAACTGTGAGTTTTCCAAAGTGGTGATGATGATGGCTAAGAAATACCCCGTAATGCGTGGTGAGATTGCGTGTATGAGAATGCGATTGTGGCAGAATCCTTTTTTTTTTTTGCAAGAAAAAGTGGCAGTCACTTACACTCATTTTTTTTTTTTTTTTTTTTTTTTTTTTTTTTTTTTTTTTTTTTTTTAGTAGCTATAGATGTTGATAATCACGAAGGGTTCACAATTTTTAGGTATAAAAGGTAAAATGTATATAAAAAGGATTACTTTGGCACTATTGTAGTAATGATTGTTCTTGAAGTCACACTATAGGTGTAAAGTGAACACTATAAGAGCGAATGAGAAAAGACTGAGGTAGAGATATAAGATATCATTTAAGACGATTTAAGAAACCATAATGTCTGATAAAGACTTATTTCTGCGAAAATGTTAACTTATTTTATTCTGGCATACCATGACAGTATCGTGATTTATGAACAACAAAGTAGCGATTGCCTACAGCCTGTACTTAGAGATATTCTACAACAATGATATGTTAACTTATTTTATTCAGTATCATGATTTATGAACAACCAAGTACTGATTGCCTACAGTCTGCAATTAGAGATATTCTACGCCAATGATATGTAAAAGGTCCTAATCATAATAAGACTAAAAGAAAGCATGGTTTGAATTTAAATGAGTTGTGTACTCCGTATAAGACGATAAATGTGTTTGTTTACTAACTGCCGTTGTATCTGCTTGCTTCCCATTGCAAAAAGGACCTTTCTAGCGAATAGAGTATTTTTATGAAATGCATTCCTTAATATAAATTACAATACCGATACGTGATTGAGGCTCGCAGAGCTGGTCCCTACGGACCTTACAAAAATAAAATTTTTTGCAATAGTACATACTATATACCTATGCTATATACGATCTACACCTCTGACATACCTGTTCATTCCCTAATTCATACCTCAACTTTCGCTGAACACACTGCATTCATGAGCATTAGCAATTGCCCATTAATGGCTTCCAGACAACTGCAGCCTTATATACATATGTACATTAGAATCTTGGCTCGAAAAGTGGAAGATAAAATTAGATACCACTAAGTGTGTACAGGTTACATTCTCTCTTAGACAGAACAATTGCCCCGCTCTCACTATTCACGGTAGTACCATACCCGTTCATAGCCATGTCAAATATTTGGGTATTCACCTTGATCGACGTCTCACCTGGAAAAATCACATTGACTCGAAAATCATACAATTGAAATTAAAAATGGCTCAACTCCACTGGCTTACTGGCTCCCAGTCCACTCTCAGTTTGGAAAATAAAATCACCATCTACAAAACCATATTGAAGCCAATATGGACAATATGGACGGCATCCAGTTGTGGGGAACGGCATCGGCTTCTACATAACATAAATAAGCTACAGAGAAGACAATCAAGAATACTGCGACAAATTTGTGGTGCCCCACGGTATATTAGGAATGATAACATACACAAGGATTTAAATATTTCTTATATTTCCGAGGAAATAAGAAAATTAAGCAGGTCATATATATCGAAGTTGTCCTCCCACTCAAACCCACTCGCTCAAAACCTTCAACATTTTCCCGGTCGTATACGGCTAAGAGGAAAGGACACGCTAGACTTGTTCCGGTGATAAAAAGTTCAACTCACCAAAAATAAGATCCGGCAATGGCAGGATACTTTAGTTTAAGATAGGATTAAGATTTGAATACTTATTGTAAATTTCAAAAGAAAGATTCAACAAAGAAAATGGATGAAAAAAAAGAGTACATGTTGGCTGATAGATGTTCCTAATAAAATGTTTCATAAAGTTGTTGAAAGAGTTTTTTTTCTTTCCACATCCTACCCAGTTCCAACAAGATGATACAACTTGTCATATAGACAGGCAAGCTATGACAGAAATGTTAAAATCATTATCCTGATTTCAAGAGAATCAACATTCCGTTGTTCTCGGGGGCCTCTTATTCTTATTACTCCCGAGAAAAAAAAATTTCTTTGTAGGATTGATTAACAAAAAGAAGATTGGCAAAACAATTTCAAAAAATTTGGATGTTTTAAAGCAATTCATCGAATGATAATTGGGACAATTCCCACTTTCAATATCACACATGCCTCACCGAGCATGCAAGACATTTAAATTCAATTATTTTTGAAGACCTAAGACATAAATGTATTATTATATAAATGAATGAAGACACCATACATGTTAAAATATATATATATATATATATATTTGTTCCTTAACATAGTATTCATTCATCAGATATCCTGCATTACTGTCGCTTACATTTGGAGATCCTGGCAATACGGGTCATTTGAAAACGAATCAATTCCATAACATAACCAAAGGGAATATAATAGATAAACAAGTATTGAAAATTGTTAAGCCAAAAACTAGTTCCAGGGCGAGCACTTCCGAAAGTAATTCTGACTAAAACTTATCAATTTAACTTTGGAATCGGTAAATTGATAATTCGCCAGATATTCACCAAACGGTACATCATAAAAAGACATACAGAAGTGAAAGGCATTTTCAAGTTTAGCTCTGATGTCAATAAACCAAATAATGTAAGAATAGTGCTTGCAAACAGATGTTAATACGACCAAGTAAGCGATACAATGATATCAAATCCCGCTACATTCTGTGAGTACGGTGGTCAGTAAGCCGGAGTTTCGAAAGCCAAAATATCATTCAATATCGCTACATACAGAATACGTTTTTTGGATATACAAACGCCACAAACTACAATAAAAATCATAATTTCTTCACAAAAAAAAAAAAACAAAAATTAAAAAAAAAAATTAGAAACCGGATTTAGATTCTGTGGTATAATGCACAACCTTATTCGGCTGTTGGCGAAACAAAATCATTCTTAGTTTAAGTTTTGATGAAAATACACTCACCAGTTTCGATTAGAAATATAACGCAAAATTTAATCGGCGTGGAAAATGACAGTAAATAGTGCCAGACTCCAATACTAAGACATCACTAAGACCCTTATCAAGCCCCGAGGTATCAGATTGGTCACGTAAAAATGTAGGGTTAGCCACTAAGTGGCAAATGGCAAGCGGCTGTCAGCTGTTAAATACTTATTATTTATTTAGTGGAAGGTTTGTCATTTACAAATATGGATCGGTCAACAGCTGAAAAATGCGTAAAAATAGTAAAAACTTGATACAAAGTGACGATTCAAACGTAACTCAACACATCCGATTTTGGCTTCATTGCATGAGAAGTTTCCAAAAAGCGTAATTTTACGTTTTGACGACGTCAATTGGCCACCAACATTATGCAATTTGATGCCATTAGACTTCTCTTTGTGGGGCTACGGCAAAGACTGTATTTAGGCGGATAACCACCAAACGTTGGAGCATTGGAAAACCAACATTCGCGTGTTATCGCCGAGATACCGACCGAAATGTGCGAAAAAGTTGTCAAAAACTACCTCAAAAGCAACCACTGTTGCAACCAATCCAGAGGCGGTGATTTAATGGCAATGTCCGAGCATTATAATGAAATAAAAATTTCATCGAAATCATAGCTTTATGTGTGTTTTCTTTAGCTTTACTTTTGAAACCGAAAAGTGTATAAACCTGGAAACGTGTCTCTAAATAGCGTCAATGTTAAGGGCGCAGTCATGCATACGTGGCATAATGTAAGGAATGCAATACAGAAAAACGCCTTCTTTGAACTCGATTTCCCCTTTCCAGTCCGCTGCCTTTACTGTTCCTTTGTCTCAGGTGTGAAATGCTAAACCCATGTCTCATCCATGGTTATAAATCAACGCAAAAATTCGGCTTTATTACGGTAACACATCGCCAAACACTCCACTGGAACATATTCACGATGCTGTTTTTGTTCTATGGAAAGCAAGCGCGGCACCCATCTTGAACACAGTTTTGTTACCCTCAAATCTTCCGTCAATATACGATATGTAACACATTTTGAAATGCCTATTATTTCCAATACCATTTTTGTACCGGTAATCATTCAATACCATTTTGTGGATTTTCTTAACCTTGTCTGGCGTGGACACCTCAATTGGTCGACCACTACGGTGTTCGTCTTGGCAGCTCGTAAAGTCTACTACATAATATTTTACAATCGTAAAAGGTTGGTCTGAGACCTCCCAAATGGAAATGTTGAATTACATAACGGTGACCAATTTTTTAAATGTTTACAAATTCAGTGAGATCGTCTACTTTTGATGGCTCAAATAAAAATACTAAACAAGGTGACGCCTTGAAACTTAAAACATATGTTTTCTAAGGTTTTCACTACAAAAATAATTTTCAAACTTTCAAAAAATTATTTTCAAACTACTGCCACCATCTATCTATACGTCAGGTCGGCTGTTTTTGGGATCGTCCTCGTATAACACGTATTAGCCGCATCAGTTTAAAAATGCACAGGGAGGTGGCCATCTAATGTAGAAAATCGACATATCAAAAATTGGCAAATTAAAAAAATGACTGCATAACAAATTTGCCTATTACTCGAAAACAGGTCAGCTTCCCATGAATCAGAGTTTTTTTCAAATTTTTTTTATGAAATATAAATGGCACCACTTGGTAGAACCTGCTCCGGAGTTTAAAATGTATATCATTTTCACGATTGAACGCTTCGTTTGCTATTATTTGTCATGTTGGAACTATATCGATTATATAGGGTGGCACATAAGCAACGTTAAGATTTGATCAGTGAATACATTTTTTGTTCAAGTCTTTTTTCACGTCTCTTTACAGAATTAACTAAATAATACTTGGGAAATTTATGATGGAAAGGCTCAGAACAGAACAAACAACCAAAGTTGTCCAATTTTACTTTGAAAGCCAGCATTCGATTATTCAGGTCACATCAAAATTTCTTTCATATTCGAAATGCTCCTAGCGCTCCAACAATTTACCAAATGATTCAGCGTTTTGGGCAACAAGGGTCTATCTGTGATCTTCCGCGTGCTGGAAGACCTCGTGCAGTTCGAAATGAAGTGACCATTGCTCGAGTGCAAGCAAGTATTGAAGAAAACCCCGAAGCTTCCACCAGGCGACATTCTCAGCAGTTAGAGATGTCTAAGCGGTCTTTGCAAAGAATTTTACATATGTTACATCTTTTCCCATATAAGATGCACTTGGTTCACGAGTTAAAACCAAATGATGCACAAGAACGCATTAAATAATAGTCGCCGTTAACGTTACTTATGCGCCACCCTATATAAATACATGGTTTTTTACACTACATGGGTATCTATCCTTATGTTGTGAATAACGCGTGCATGCAATTTCTCATAACTTATGATTAATGTTTGAGCGATCGCTTCTCTTTTCCCACGGGAATAAGCATTGGCTATCCATTCTGTGATTGGGTTATCCATTAAGCATGAAATACGAACTCTGCTTAGTGCAGTCTTTGATGAAGGAAACACTCAATCCCAAAACCATAACACCAATTTAATATCATATTGTTATTTTTGCATTCTTATGGACTGTTCATTTCGTTTTGTAACTGAAATTATATTTCACGTCTTTGAAATTTTCATAGTAAAATTTGCTAAAAATGGTTCTAAGACTCATGTCTTAACGAATTTATTGCTATATCTTACGTAAAGACTTGGAAAGGTTCACAAAATTTAATAAGAGATATATGATCAATATATATGCTAAAGAACATCCTTGTTCAACTTAACTATGAACGCATATAACAACTACAGACTGGACTGCAAACTGTTGAATTGTTATATTTTGTTTTAGTTTCGTATTTCTATAGAAAATGTTCCGGAGCCAAATGATCCAAATTATTATTATTATTTTTCATTACAGATGAGATTTTATATAACGTATAACAGTTGTTTTAATTAATAATTGCAAAAATGTTATCCGCATATTTTTATTTTTGTACTCAAATCCATTATTAAGGAATTTGGATGGAAATTAAAGCTTTTCATAAATCTTTTGCACACGAGATATCGTTGCATTGTTATGACAGCAAATACCGGATTATCCATTTAGTGGTTTCATATCCGTTGATCTGACAGTGTTGTCGGCTGTTAAATACCTGCCATCTGAAGTATTATTTATTTAGTGAAAGGTTTGCCATTTACAAATATGGATCGTTTAACAGCACAAGAACGCGTAAAAATAGTTAAAATTTACTATAAAAGTGGTGATTTAAAAGTGGACACTTTTCGTCAATTACGGGGTTGTTATGGTCGTCATAATCGATATACTGTGCAAGGAATTGGCCAGATTATAAAGACATTTGAAGAAACTGGAAGCGTTACAGATGTGGTCAGGCTTGTGCATCATCGCAATGTACGGACTGGCGAAAATATCATTTCGGTTAGTGAAAGTGTGACGGATAGTCCGAATTTCAGTTTAGAGCACTATGGCCGTATGAGAACCGACTTTTTTGCCCTGCAATTGGAGATTACGAACTGAACGATATGTGGTTTCAACAAGACGGTGCCCTGAGTCACACAACACGACTGGTTTATTGCATAAGTTGTTTCCAGAAAGCGTAATTTCATGTTTTGGCAACGTCAATTGCCTACTAACATCATGCGATTTGAGGCAATTAGACTTTTTTGAAGCTCTACATCGTGTTATGGGAATAATCCCTTAACTTTGGAGCATTTGAAAACCAACATTTGTCAAGCTATCGCCGAGATTCCGCCCAAAATGTGCGAAAACGTAGCCGGAAACTACCTCAAAAGGATCCACTGCTGCAACCAATCCAAAAGTGGCCATATAAATGACATTTTATTTCGTACATAAGAGCAAAGTCCAAGCATTATAATGAAATAAAAATTTCATCGAATTCATAGTTTTCCGTGTGTTTTATTTAACTTTAACGTTTGGAACCGAATAATGGATAACCCGCTATATTGAGAGCTGTTCATTCTACCCTACATAAAAACATGGTTTCCATAAAATTTTTCCAACAACTACGATACACATTTTGTGCTAAATATTTGTGTATTCACTTACCGTAGTTCCATCATAGTCACTGGTTAACAATTGTATATCGATTTCAATATCTAGATTTACTTTCGGTGTCGTACTCGTAATTAATTGCAATGGCAGATGGTCAACCATTAAGCCATCGACGAAGGTCTGGTTGATGTTGCCACTGCCACTGGATGCCAAAAAGGTACCGGAGGAGGGCTCTGCGCTGCCATTATTGCTGATATGATGCGGTGGTGTTAGAAAGGAAGTAAAATTGTTGTTGATTCTATGATGATAACTCAGGCTGCTTGTATTGGTGCTACTACTGCCGATGCTACCAATACTACTACTATCCAAATCGCTGGGCACATTTCCGCCAAACGTGTGTTGAGCATGGCGGGGCAGATGATGATACTGCTGCTGTTGTTGTTGTTCGTTTAGCAAAGCCATCGCACCTGTTGTTATTGAACTATTTAAAGCGGTAGCGGCCACTTTTACGGTAGACGAGGCGATGGCTGCCAATGTGGCCAGCACTGAGGGTGTGGAAATGGGAGCGTTTGTGGAAGTTGAGTATAACGAAGAGGTGGCCATTATAAGAGTCTGATAATTTTTTGCTATGCACTTCTTAATAGTCGATATACTATCGTTTTATATTTGTTCACACTTTAACTATGCTGCATGTACTACTTCCGTCTGCTATTCGTTGGGGGGAAACGGAAGTAAAGTTTTGTGTTTCTTCTTTTTTTTTTTCTTTTTGCTTAATAATCTTCCACAGGGTTAAGCGTTGATCCGGGAATTTGAGTAGGAGAAATTGTTGCCAAGAAATTTTAATTGTAAAATAATTGCTTAACACTTAAGCAAATGAGAAGGAAAGAGAGCAATGAAATAAAAATTGGAAACTAAACGAAAAGGGGTGTGTTGGAAGAAGTTTTAACAATTTTTCCCACGTTTTGTTTCGACGTATTAAATGAGTTCACAGTTTCACAGCATGCTTTTTCCGTACTTTACTTATTCAAGTCAT
Organism: Philornis downsi; assembly: GCA_019455685.1. Lineage (NCBI taxonomy): Eukaryota > Metazoa > Arthropoda > Insecta > Diptera > Muscidae > Philornis > Philornis downsi. The sequence goes on from JAHXMU010026166.1 coordinate 821,712, forward strand.
TTTACTTAGATTTGGTATTTCGATTTTCATTCACATTTTTTTTTCTTTTTTTAACTATCGTTAATTTGTTTTACGAAATAGTTCATCTATTTCCTTTGGGGAGGGGGCAACCAAATGCTCTAGTCAAACGGAAATTCATTTATTTCAGACACAAACCGGAAATTGCTAATTTTTAGCACATATTATTAACTTTACTGCGTTCTCGAGTTTCACCTGCTCTCTACTCTCCCATTACGCGAACAAACCTACACTGTTGTCCGTGTATATTTGAAGGTGTGTACGTGTGTGAACGTGTGTTAAAGACCTGGAAATAGCCCCCTTTCTAGATCGTTGGACCTATGTCATGCAATAGTGCATAACGTTTTTTGTTCATTTTATTCATGTTCAACTTCCTGTTGACCAGTTGCTGCCATTTCGTCGTATCCACCGAGTCCTTTTTAGTTGATTGTGGCACCCGTGCTGCAATGAAAGAATATACACAAAAAAAAAGAAACAACATGAAAAATTGTTGTCTGAAAATATGAAATATTACAATTTTGTAGTCGAAGGGACAACATACAGTAACATGAAGCACTTTTTCAGCGCCTCTTTCACAGTTGCTGTCTACTATGGCTTTTGCCATACTCTCTGTTCACTCGCGGCTGTTATTCTTCTTCCTCGGGTCATCTGAGTTTATTAATTAAATATTTTTACAAATCTTTAGGAAGCAACGAGAGAAAAAGGACGACTTTTCCAATTAGGATTTTAAGTGGTTTAAGAGGTTTAGAGAAATGCTGATGACATGTATCGACCTACGCAGAAGGATAGGGATAGCAACGCTTTACGGCTTAATAAAAGAAATTATTTGTCGTAGCAAACCTAATGGTTTTATCTGGATAGAATCAAGTGAAAGTTTATGCTATTTTGTAGGGCAAGCTGCCATTAGCAGAAACAACAATGTAACTACGTTTGTGGAATTTGAAAAAAGTTGATTATGATATACAATTATTGGCTGTGACAGATGCGAGCGATATGGCGAAAACCACAATTAATATCAATTAAGTTGAAATCCCAATTGAGCATCTTAGGTTCTTGTTGGCAAACTTCAGCATACTCGAAATACGAGTATTATGGAATTTTTGCTTAATTTTATTAATTGAACTTTGGCATTTCGCTTTTAGAACAAAAAATAGATACGCTTTTAATGTCTGTTAGGACCGAATTCAAAAAGGTCACAAAATGACAAAAAATTGAGTTTCATCTTATTTTTCTCTCTTATTGTTTTTTAAAGAATTTCCAAAAAAAATCTGAAAACAGAGGGATATGGCGGTGGCAGAGGAATTGCCTACTTATTGATAATTTTACGTTAACATCTATTGTAAGAATCTACGAGGTGTGTTAAAAAAAATAAGGTGAATTTCCATTTTTCTCAAAAAATATTTATTTATTCAACAATATCTATTTTATCTTCTTTAAAGTAGTCCCCCCTCAGATATAATACAGTTGTCCCAGTGTTTTTCCAATCCTCGAAGCAGTTCTGATATGCAATTTTTGCTATGTCCTTAAGCTCTCTCAGCGATTCGGTTTTTATCTCCTCAATCGTCGCAAAACCCCGTCCTTTCATGGGTCTCTTCAACCTTGTGAACAGAAAAAAGTCGCAGGAGGCCAAATCTGGTGAATACCGCTGGTTAAGGCATGTTAACAGTGTTATTTTTGGCCAAATAATCTCTTACAAACAAAGATGAGTGAGCAGGTGTATTATAATGATGCAGAAGCCATGAATTTTTTCCCCCAATTCCGGGCGTTTTTTTTCGACGTATAACTTCAAGCTAATAGTCCTTATTTACCGTACGACCTTGTGGTAAGAACTCCTGATGCACTACGCCATGATAATCGAAGAAAACCGGGAGCAAAACCTTGACATTTGATCAAACTTGGTGTGTTTTTTGTTTGGTATTGGCTCTCCTGGACTCTTCCATTTGGACGATTAGACTCTGGTTTCGATGTCATAATCATATGCCCATGATTCCTCACCAGTTATGACTCTTTTAAGCAAATCTGGATCATCGTTGACGTCATTCAACGATTCCTGAGCGATGCTCATGCGACGTTGTTTTTGGTCAAAATTCAGCAATTTTGGAACGAACTTCGCTGCCATACGCTTCATGCCCAAAATTTCCGAAAAGATTACATGCCATGAGTCAACCGATATGCCGACATCCTCATCAACTTCTCTAATTGTGATTCGACGATTCTCCATAACAATTTTCTTCACTTTCTCAACATTTTCATCGGTTGTTGATGTGCTGGGGCGTCCAAAGCGAGCATCGCCATTCACATCTTCTCGACCTTCTGTGAAAAGCTGTACCACTTGTAAATATTTTTTTGACTCAGAATACTCCCACCGTGTGCCACCACTGTCAACCTTTCAAGTGTTTTTGAGAACTTAATTCCATTTTTTACACAAAATTTGATGAATTTTTTCCATAACAGAAAATCGCCGAACCTGCAAAACACTTGTCATATTTATGCCTCTCACAAACAAACTAAACATGCTATATGGATAAAACCGTCAACATATCTTCGAGGCGAGTGTACCAACATAAAAAAAAAATAATAATCGAAAGTCGAATGTACGTAGCCGGGGAAATTTGAAAATTCACCTTATTTTTTTGAACAGAAATCCTATAGCGATATCTGTCCTAAATTCCAAACTCCTATATTATCAATTGCATAAAATTATCAACAAATATTTTGTACTTTAGCATAATTATTCAGAAAAATTGTGTGAATTGACTACGAATCCCTGCCTCAAATTGTTTAGCAGTTTGCCAACTTTGTGGGAAAAACTGTGATGAATTTTATATACGAGTATTGCTCAAGAGGCGGTGGAAGGTTATTTAAGCCAAGTTAATACGCCCAAAAGATAAATATGTCAATATATGTGAAATCCCAACAAACTGCTTAATCGCTATTTAGCTTCTCTTGTTTCGTTTTCCAATGACAAATGTTTCTGTCCTCCTACATTTGCTTGTGTTGTCACTGTTAATTTAGAGATTGATGGATTGACTGGGCAATTTTTGTTCAATAGTGGCAATTTCGAAACTGTGTACAAATTGTTCATAGTTGTTTTGTTTGTCTAACTGTTGGCAGACGTGCGGTTATTTGATAAATTACTTTGCATCGCAGCCAAATTTGTCATTTACTTCCATTTAAGTTTGCTTCAAACGATTTTTCAAACACTGCCAATATACAGGGGGTGCACCAATTTTGCTACAATAAGAAATTCAAATAGTTTTTTTTAATCAATGTATTTTATTTATTTTTTTTCTTATTGTATAGAAAACTCAATTTAATTTTATATAACTAATTGGTTCTGAAGATGGTAGACTGTAATCAGAAAAATATCCCTTGCGGCCTGAAAGCTTCAAGTCGGGATCGCCTCAATTGTTGTTTTAATGGACTGCTTCAATTCAGTCAAATTCATTGGTTTCGTTTTGTACACCTCTTATTTGACATAACCTCATAGAAAAGTATGGTGCAGCCAGGTGAGGTGATCTTGAGGGCCAGTGTGAAGTGGAGTTTCTAGATATTAATTTGTTTGGGAATTTTCGTTCGAGTTCTGCCATAACCGGTCTGGCTATGTGTGCAATTGCTCCATCTTGCTGGAACCAAACGCTGTTCAAACGGATACGTTTCCGGAGCCATTCTGGGTACAAACAAAAAATTCTTCAACATCTTTAAACAACGGTCCCCATTGGTCCCCGTTTTCTGTTTGTAGCTTGATTTGTGAGGAACCCTGTATTTTTCACCATAAAGTCAGTTCCCTAATATACCTATGCTAGTATAAACATTCCTCGAATATCAACGCTATAACATTCTGTGTGTAGTTTTCCTCACGTTGTCATGTCCATCCCCACATGCGTTCATAAATGAATCCATATACGAGTATACCTATACAGTCATAGCCATAAATATTTATACACATTTAAGTACAACATGTAGTAAAGAAAAACAGATTATGTTCACATGACATTGTGGTCTTTTATTTTTTCTTTTTTTTTCATAGTGAAAACAGTCCGATTTAGGTGAAATGTGCACCTTTTTTTCTATAGTTTGCTGACATTTCAAAGGTAATTCCATTATGTCTCTATTATAGAAACCTTCGTTTTTATTGCCAAAAAGCTGAAAGAGTCGATTTTCGCAAGCTGATCTTGAGGCGAATTGAGAAATTTTTCACATAGAGAAGTGAAAAATTTGACAAGTTTCAAGTTTTTTTCTTCCGACACTTTTATTAGTATTTTTAGTTACTGTTCAAATAAATATTTCTTCTAAGACACCTTCTAAATAGAAGATTGTCTTGGTAAATGCTGACCAAATTGCACACCAGGTTGTCATTTTTAATGGATGCAAACGTGACTGATGAATAATTTGAGGGTTTTCCCTACCCCAGAACCAACTATTCTGTTTATTCACATATCCATCCTAATGAAAATGTGCCTCGTCACTCATTATGATTTTTTCATGAAAATCGCGGTTGTCATGGGCGAGCTGTAACCTCCTATTGGCATATGTACGGCGGCGTAAATGGTTTTGTGCAAGAAGCTCTTGTGTCAACTGAATCTTAAATGGAAACAAATGGAACACCCTGTGCAAAATTGTGGCCAAAGTTGTTCTTTGAATACCAAGCTTCTGAACACGGCGTCGAATTGAGGTAGATGGATTGTTTTGAATTTTTGATTTTGATTTTGCAGTACGTTGTGGTCCGTGCTTGGTCCTATTAGCTACAAACTCTCTTTCTTCGAAATCATTCACTACACGATAAATAGTGCGTCTTGTTGGCACATTGTTTCTCCCAAAAATTTCACTTTCTCATCATCACAGTAATCGATGATGAATTTTGATAAAATGTTTTAACGATTAAAATACGTTGGTATATCGAATATATTTCCATTATAAATTTGCCACGTCTCTACTCCACGACTGCCAAATATGAATTGTCAAGAATAATGTTTACTAAAATGGCGGCAAAACAAAGTAGTATACCTTCCCAACGAATACACTGTATAATATTTATATTTTTTATATATTTTTTTTTATATATATTTTTCATATTAAGAAACTGTATGGAGAAAGATGTTTTCTTGCATATTTGCTGTTTAGAAAAGGGAATAAATTTTAAACATTCATATGTTTTTTTTTTAGATTTTCCATAATAAAAATATATCTTTTAATATAGAAGTATGTCTTCCTAGCCACAGACTTCTTATATAGAAAATCGTGTTCTTAACCAGTTCTCATAATGGCAAGGTAACTTCTTCGAAATGTCTTTCCAGTGTCTTCCAAAACACTTCTATTGAATACGAGTACATTCATTCCATATGAGAAAGTGAATTCTGGAATACTTTTCATATGCCTTCCTAGACGCTTTTCACAAGGGATGGACTATTCTTAGAAGTTTTTAATATAGTGTGTTCTTAAAATCTTTTCATAAAACCATTTTTATAAAGAAATGTTACCTCATATACACTTTTGTATAGAAAATCATACTCTTAAAACTTTTTCGTATAGAGAAGATATCTCAATAAAAAAACATGGTCTCTTTGGAAAGCATCCTATTTGGCACCATCTTTCTATGGAGATATTTGCTCTTAAACTCTATAGTTATAAAAAATTGAAGCTTCAGACACATTTCCTACAGCAAATTGTTTTCGCAAACATTTGTTCAATCAAACATAAAGCGAAATAATCTACTGCCCACAATGGCCACAGCAAACATCACCCTGTTTTTGTATTTTCCATTTACTCGAGAAGCCAGTACCTGCTAAAGGACATCTCTGCCTGTTCAAATGCAAACAATTCTGCCAGACTGAGTGGAGTGTAAAAATTCTTGCATGAAATCGTAAGCCTTAAGTGTAGAATAAACACTAATGGGTAGCCGCAGTAGCTGAGCAGAAATACGCAAACCTTTGTTGAGTGCAGATAACATTCATATACCAAATTAAAAGATGGTATAATTCGCACTATTTTGCCAACCAAAATGTTTACAGACTTGGCGCATTATATACGAACGCTCACAAACATTGGCTGCGAAAATGAGTAACAGATGTACATCCTGCAAGTTGGAACACAATTCTTCCCCTATCGACCAACGGTGACCGCTTGTGGACGTTTCCCTTAGTCAGGCAATCCAATTGTTGACAGTACAAATTCGAATTAAGAGTTTAGTGGAAAAGCAGCCAATAGTACAGGTTGGTGCTACTATCAACTGCCAATGGGAACCGTTATTTAAAGATGTTGAAGGAATTTCTTACCCAGAAATGCGCCGAAGACGTATCATTTATGGTCGATCATCTTCAAAACCAATTAATTATATAAAATAAAACTAAATTTTCTTTACAATAAAAAAAAAACCAAATACCTTGATTAAAAAAATGTTTTTTCTCTTATTGTATTGCAATTGGTGCGCCACACTGTGGATGGTTATCTGCCAAACCCACCAAACACACCATTAAATCTTCCGACTGTTCACTTTGGCTTGGCTATTGTTTGTGTTATCCGCGACTGCGATTCAACCACGAATGATTAGGGAGATCCACTTTTTATCACTAGATTTCATTCGATTTAAAAATGGGTCAACTTTGTTTCGATTCAGCAGCAATTCGCAGATGTAAATTCGATCCATGGGATTTTTTTAAATATATTAACCCGTGTGGTACTAACGAATCAAGCACGTTTTTGTATTCATTCGTTATTTAAGTGATTCAAACGATTTTTTATGCAATTTTTGTTTCCTGAGCAATCGAACTTGCCGATTTCCATTCTTCCATCGACAATTGACCCTTGAAGGGCGTTAAACATCTTTGACAACAAAATTATCAAAATGGAATCGACGAAATCGAAATCGCGCATCATTGACTGTTATATAGGGTAATCCATTGTTTGGTTTCAAAAGTAAAGTTAAATCAAATACACATAAAGTTACGATTTCGATAAAATTTTGTATTTCTTTATAGTGATTGGACCTTGTAATTATGTACGAAATGTGATGTAATTTAAATGACCGCCTCTGGATTGGTTGAAGCAGTGGATCCTTTTAAGGTAGTTTTCCAAAAAAATACGGCCCAATGAGACCTCCAAACTATAATGCTCACCAAACAGCCACTTTTTCCGAGTGCAGTGATTTTTCCGGAATCACTTCTGGGTTCTCCGAGCCCCATATTTGACAATTTTGTTTGTTGACGTAACCATCGAGTGAGAAATGAGCTTAATCGGTAAAGAAAATTTTGTTCGATTGAACAAAATCAGCACATTTGAATCAGCACTTTTGTAGTAAGTTTCAGCTATTTTTACGCGTTCTTCGATTGTTAAACGATCCATATTAATAAATGGCAAAAATTTCACTATTATTATATTACGTATGTGCATCCTCCCACGCCTTTAGGGACTAATAATTTACCCAACACCGAGGGTATCACTGTATCCGAAAAGGAAGACCAATTTCCTATTAATATTACAATTTGCTATTAAAATAATTTGTTTTGCTACATTGGTAGTACTATAACAAATAGCTGTGCTAAGCAAAATTTCGCTAAAGTTTCAGCTATGCTGGGTTTTGTATGTCTTAAAAAGAAATTTCAACAATTTTAGCATGTGTGATATTGTTGAGGAAAGAAGTTGTATTAAATTTTGTGGACGAAATGGAAATTCTGCTATGGAAATCATTAGAATGTTGTATAGGGTTTTTCAGGTTGGCAGCACTGGTTGGTAATGGCGTCCAAACGTCATCTCTCAAAGTGAAAAGTGTACAGTGTACTCTGCCATTTTATCATGGAAAAGCTAACAAAGGAGCAACAATTGCAAATCGTTGAAATTTATTATCAAAATTCGTTCTCTGTGACAAATGTGCATCGTTTGATGCGACCAATTTATGGTCATCATAATCGACCTGCTGAATCAACAATTCGTGCTGTTATATCCAAATTTCGCACCAAATTTACTTTGTTGGACATGAAACTTGGATAAAAAAACTTGCATGCGTAGAGTGCGTACCGAAGAAAATATTGCAGCCGTAGCGACAAGCGTTAATGACGATCGTGAAATGTCAATTCGTCGCCGTTCTCAGCGATTGGGCATGTGTTACTCAACCACAGGGAATTTTTTTTTTTTGCCCCAATTGGCTGAGTTGAACTTGGTTGACATGTGGTTTCATCAGGACGGTGCAACATGTCACACTGCTCGTTAAATAATGGATATATTGAGGGTTGAATTTGGTGAGCACCTTATTTCTCTATTTTGCCCTGTGAGTTGGCCCCCAAGATGTTGCGATTTAACGCCTCTTGATTGTTTCTTGTGGGGTTATGTCAACTCGTTAGTCTATGTGGACAAGCCGAACACTTTTGAAGCCTTACAGAATAACAGCATGCGTTATTCCAGGAATACAGGCCAAAATGCTTGAAAAAGTGACGAAAAATTTGACCTTCCGATGGGACATTTTGAGACGGAGTCGCGAACAATATTTACATGAAATTGTCTTTACAAATTAAGTGGCAAAGACCAATTTATCGATCCCAATAAAAAATTTTAACATATGATGCAAATTTGAGTGTTTAATCCAATTCAAAAAAAAGCTACGATTAAAAGATCACCCTATAGAAAGCATTTGGAAAATAGAAATGTTTATAACTGCAATAAAGAGTTCAAACAAGGCCGAGAACAAGTTTTTGACCTTCGTCTTAAATTATCACTAACTTAACGGCCTATCTCTGATCTCTGACTACCACCACTTTCCTTTATCCAATCAAATGAATACCACACAAAGGTTAAAGAAAGACCGAAATCATGGTTATGTTGACAGTTTTCTTCGAATGTTTTAGGAATTTTAGTCAATAAGATATACTTATTGACTTGAACGTAATGCATCATTTGCACGAAAATATTGTCAAAAAAATGATGTCGAATTTATGAACAGACAACCTTGAAACTCAGACTCAATAGCTCGCAGAAACTGATTCAAATATCATTGTAAGTAATATATAAAGGAAGTCATAGTCATTCGCAAAGGTAAGGTCTTTAATGCGACAACAAATTCACTTGTAAACCATTCCCTACTGCAACACAAATAAGCCATTGTTTTCTTAACTGTTAAACCTAATTTACTTTGTACAAATAACTACGACTTTAACTGTGTATTTTGAAATGGACAAATATTTCTATACGATTGTGCATATGACTTCGGTATATTTATTTCTAACAACCAACCAATGTTTGCAGTACAAAAAATTTAATTAAAAAATTCTATAGTTATGAAAAAATTTATTAAACGAATTATGTTCAACGAGGTTTTATGACATATTCCATTGGGAGAATGGCAGTGACACATATAAAAATAACTATTGCGTCGCTGAGGGAGGGAAGATATACAACATAAATAAAAACGGAATGGAAATACGAGATAGTTGTATGGAAATGATGTTTATACTATCTTACTGAGTAAAAGGAGCGCTTTCCAGTGTACTTTACTCATGTTTAATACACAAGAACCGCATAGCAGTTTAGATTAATTTATAATAATAACTGTGGCAAACTGTAATCTGAATCAACCAAGTCAAGCTATAGGGTGATTACGTTTGCCCAACTCTATACACTGTTCGGAAAGTTCATTCGGCTAATTCGTTAGTTTACCGTAAGTCACTTCTCATGACGCGAAGTTCCTTATAATACTATCAGAAATTGCTCCCACCTCTTCTCTAAACTGTTTACTATTGTTGACTTGTGTTCTCGTTCTAGACGTGAGTGATTATAGCGTTTTAAAAAAAAAGTTTTCAAAAGTGGAAAAAATGAGCGAAAAAAAAAACATTTTAGGCATATTATGCTGTATTATTTCCGAAAAAGGAAAACGGCTCCTGGAACCAGCCGAAAAATAAAGTCTGTTTATGAAGAAAACGGACCAAATGAAAGACATTGCCTGAAATGGTTTAAAAGACCAGACTACAGACGACTTCCCCGTAGAGGACGCTCCCAAATCAGGACGACCATCAAATGAAATTGTTTGCGAGAAATTGTTAATCCCCGTGCAACCGTTAGGGAAATAACTGAAATAATTAAAAATCAGTCTCAACCGTTTACGGCGTAATAAAACAGCTCGAATTTGCAGGCAACCCCGATGTGCAGTACCTCAGAAACTGTCAGAGCTAGGGTGCAAAGTTCTACCTCACCCACCGTACTCCCCAGACCTCGCCTAACCGACGATCACCTATTTCGCAGTCTGAGCAACCACTTGATGGATTTTAATTTCCATAACGACGATGAAGTGAAAAATTGAATTGAACGTTTTTTTTTTCAGAAAAACTCCCACAGAGGTGGGAAGAAGTTATTAAAAAAAGGGGAGATTATATAATTGATTAATAATTGTTTTCTTGTAAATAAATTTCTTTCATAAACCGAACGAACTTTCCGGGCTACCCGATAAAAAAAAAATCCCTTGCTTGCCATGAATGAAATAAGGAATAGGTTCTCACATTCAGTGTGTTAACACGTGATCTGACTCAGTCAGTGAGTCTTACAAACTAATTACAATTCCAATGTCACTGATTCAGAACTTTTAGATTATTCGACTACTCGAAATGTTCGTCAGACACATTGGAATGACCGCCCCTCAAATAGTGATAGATGGCTACATACGGGATTGAACCCGCGACCATGCGAATGACAGTCACGTATACTAACCGTCGCATCACGGTCGGTCACATAACGTGATATAGTAAAGTAGTAAAAAATTGCAAAACTTTGCAATATTTTTCGCGGGACATAATTCCTGACCTTGCTGAGGCCAGACTTAACATTTTCTTTTTGTAAATTTGTTAAGGCATCGGGGAAAAACAAATGATGATGTTAAAATATTGGATAGCATAAATTAAATAATGCCAGATAGCAATTTTCGAAAAAGAACAGCCTCCATTTTCAACTGAATAACTTGATATTTTGCGTGAGTAAATACATGGGCTACTTAGTTGAATTTCTATAATACATTTTATATTTTATAAAATCTATTACAAGAGCTCAAAAAATTCGTTTAGGCTGAAAGATTGTGACGGCAATGCCACGGGTAGTGTGACGGTTCTTCATACGATATATAGTCGTCAAAAATGTCGTCTTCTCATATACATATATAATGGATAGTAAAAAGAAATCCATTATTTTTAGATGACATTGAAGGCTTTATTTAGCACAGCAGAATGATCCAGTCTAGGTCAAATGGGCACCTTTTTGTTGCCATTAAATTTTATCCATTTTTCGGTTTCAATCGTAAAGTTAAATAAAACACCCATTAAGCTATTTCATTAGAATGCTTGGAATTTGCTATTATCTGCCTCCGGTTTGGTTGTAGCAGTGGACTCTTTTGAGGTAGTTTCCGACCACATTTTTGCACATTTCGGGCGATATCTCTAAAAATGCTCTAACGTTTGGGAATTATCCGTTTAACAGCGCCAAATCGCATAACTTTGGAGACCACCTGACGTCGGCAAAACGTGAAACTACGCTTTTTGGAAACTTCGCATGCAATAAAGCGGCAGCGCATGTATTGCTATGATGCACAGGCCCGACTATATCTGTAATGCTTCCAGTCTCTTCAAATTTCTTTATAATCTTCCCTATTCCTTGCACAGTAGGTCGATAATGACGACCATAATCATCCTGTAATGCACGAAGAGTGCTCACGTTGGAATCACCATTTTCGTAGTAATTTTTAACTATTTTTACGCTTTCTTCGGTTGTTAAATGATCCGTATTCATAAATGGCAAACATTTTACTAAAAAAATAATACTTCAGATGACAGGTATTTAACAGCTGATAGCCTTGCCAGACCGGCGGTTTTGAAACCACTAAATGGATAAATCTTTCTATTATACCTTCTCATAAAAAGAACTTGTCGTCGCCTAATGATAAATAACTACGACGGTTAATTTTAGCAAGTGAATTTTTCACCAGCAAATTCATTCGTCATGAACAAGAGAAGGTGATAACCAACGAATCTTCTGGCGATCCACTATCAATATGTGTGGCCTGGTGTTGTTCCGAATGAACACAATTTCTCTTCTATTGGCCAAAGCTGAACGCTTCTGGCCAATTGCTTCTTTCAGACGGTCCAATTTTTGACGCGAAAATCCGAATTAAGAGTTTCGCTGTAGGTGAGTAGCTCATAATGAATGATTTCCTGTCAATGTAACCAACAGAAAAACCTTCCTAACCTTCTTGATACTGACTTGGTCAGCGTATGCGCCGATTCATCACGATTCAATCACAACCGTCTTCGCTTGACGTTGCCGTAAGTGATTCACTTTTCACCGTCAGTCATCATCCGCTTCAGAAATGGATCGGTTTTGTGGCGAATCAACAGAGATTTGCAGATAGAAATTTGAATTTTTTTTGCGTTAACTCGTCCAGCACTCACACATCAAGTTTCTTCTTGTATCCAGTCATATTAAAGTCATTTCAAACAGTTTTTTATACAAATTTAACCTATCGGCAATTGAAACAGTACTTACATAGCAATCAGACTTGATGATTTCCATTATTTTATAGGCATATTCTAGAATTAGCCTTCCATAGCGTTGCGTATCTTTGATATTGAAATTACCGGAATGAAATCGACAAAAGCAAAATTGCGTGTAATTGGCTGCTGTAGTATCAGGATCATAACTACTATTCACATTTTCAGCTATCTGACCTGCATTTTCGCCTCTATCGAAGAAAAACTGTGAAATATGGCGTATTTTTTCTTTGTTGGTGTTTATCTCTGACGCGCCCCCAAACAAAACTGATTCAAGCAATCATTAAACTGTTTGACTAGTTTTTGGAGTACTAAGTCTTATTTTCTTAACGATATCCTACGTAATGCGGTCGTACTTACACAAAGCGAGATATAGATTACTAAATCCATTTATTGATTCGTTTTTACTATAGCTTATTTTATAGTAATCTCAAAACTTTCGGCTAATTGTCTTGGTTTTAAAGAATACAACATTAAAAATGAGTATTCTATTGGTAATAAATATCACTTTTTCTCAAGGCTACTTAGTTTTTGTACGACCTGCGGTCTAGGGGGAATGCAAAAATTCTTAAATGTCTGGAATATAAATCTATAAGACGACAGCCATCCAACTAACTGTATAAATAACAATTTCAGCTACAAGGCGGTTGCGAAATTAGTCGACCTGATATGTAGGTGGCGCCAGCAGTTTGAAAAAAGAAAATATTTTGGTGAAAAGTGGCAACCTTATAGAACATATGAATCAAGTTTCAAGACCACATTGTTTAGTATTATTATTTGAGCCATCAAAAGTAAATGATCTCACTGAATTTGTAAACATGGAAAAAATTGGTCACCGCTATGTAATTCAGTATTTCGATTTGATTAACCGATTTAATTAAAACCGAGCTAGATTCTAGTTTAGGGGAGTCTGCTCCTTCGTTTACGACTTTATTGGGTAGCAGAGTTTAAACAGGGTCGTGCGAGCTGCCAAGATGAACACCGTAGTGGTCAACTAATGGAGGTGTTCACGCCAAACACGATTAAAAAAATCCACAAAATGGTATTCGATGATCGTTGGCTGAAAGTGCGTCAGGTAGTTGAAATGATAGGCATTTCAAAAAATGATATACAGCGTATTTTAAACGAAGATTTGAAAATGAGAAAGCCGTGCGTAAAATGGGTGCCGTGCTTGCTTTCAATAGAGCAAAATCTGTGTCGTGAAGATGTTTCAGTAGAGAGAGTGTTTGGCGATGTTTCACCGCAATAAAGTCGAATGTTTGGGGCGATATATAACCATGGATGAGACATGGGTTGTAGCTTGTTAACATTTGAGCGACATGTTTAGATGAACCAGCGCCGTCCACAAATTGATATGGCTAGTGTGCATTACGATGGTCTTACATGATGTAAACATATATTGGATATGCATACAAAATGTCCTTGAGTCATCTGTTTGACAACCAAGTAGAAAAATGTCATTATTTTATATGAATAATGTGTCAAAATATTGGCAGGCAAAGGCGAGACACTGGCAAACGTAAGGAACCCCGACATAAATGTAAATCTAAAAGTAACTAAGCAAACGATTTATTCGACATTTAAATATTTAAATATGTGAAATAAAATTTCCAACAAAATATTTCATTTGGAATAAATAATTCAAAACAAAGTACACATTAAGTACCCAACAAATCCTGTAGAAGTACACTAAAGCGTATTACACATAATAAATAAATATTCAATCAGTTGCAGTGATTTGTTGTTGTTTTCTAATAAATTCAATTAAATTGATAGTGAAAATAAGCCCTACATATAAAATATATTGTATTACTAACAAAACCAGATAATATGCTATCAGCGTTAATTTTGCATATGCTTAATTTCCCAGATGTCAGCATTTAGTACAAAATTGTTGGTGGATTCTAAATAAATGTTTTGGATTTTTCATGAATATTCATTTCATTGAATTCTAAGTAAATTAAGCAAGAATATGAAAGTGTGACAAAATTTCGACTATCTTCAACAACCCTCTAACAGTGTGACTACTTTAAAATATTAGTCTAACTTAGAATGAAGTGTTAAAGACTTAACAAATATTTGCCAATAACCTTAAGGCAATTGGGAAAAAGAAAACAATTTTCTTGGGTCCAAAGTTATGCAGATTTTCTTAGGATTTATTTCGAGCTCATTGCTTAACTTCATTATTACGTGATGTTCATTTTTAAGTCACAGTATTTGCATAAAAAGTTATTTATTATGCGATGTAAACTCACAAAGCTGTTCCCAAATCAATGAGAACTAGGAAAAATATCGAAATTAATGTAACGTTATCAAATTTATTTTTATTGCAAAAGTTAAATCAGATGTTGGTAAATTTCCCTAAGATAGTAAGTTACGATATGGAGTTACTACGATAAGTTACGATATAGATTACATGAACCTGAGGATCACATTTTGGTAACACAACACAACACAACATAGTTTTGTAATTGTACAATATTTTCAAAAAAGTTATTGTATAAACCTTCAAGTCTGCGCTTACTTTTAAATTTAATCAAATAATTTCGAATTTTATAAACTAAATGAACCAATTACTGAAAACATGCAATTTAAATATTATAAAAGATAACGCTCTTATTTAAGTAATCTAAAAACTAATCTAGTGTAAAAAGTAATTATCGTTAAATATACCAATGATTATTGTGAATTATTGCAAGCTGAAGAAGATATGAAGAAAGAAAGATAGAAAATCCAACATTATCAGCAAAGTTGCTGATTCAAAATCAGTCACTTTTGCAGCACAACTCACCCCAATCTCTAGAAATAAACATATTGAATTAATTCTAATTCATTCGCATTTTTTCTCTCTCTTCTTTTTTTTATATATTTTATATATATTAAATCTTAAATTTAATTGTATAATTTCCCAACTCTAAGAAATTATGCAATTATTTTAAAGCCGCCAATTTTTCAGCCCAGAACTTACTGTCCGGCATTTAACAATTGGCTCTCAATTAATTAAGTCCAAACCAATCTCATATACAGTCCACGACCTCCCTACTAGGTTGCATCATAACAACGCCGCCAGAGATTACACCTGGATTAATCTCTTATCAAAACTAATACATGGTCCTTCGAGCCGGATTTGAACGAGCGACCTATGGATCTACAACCACATGTATAAACCTCCAAGTTTGTACTTACTTTTAAATTTAACAAATTATTTATGTGTATATTCTGCCAAAAAAAAAGTAAAGAGAATTTATTTATTATCTATCAATATATCTATTATCTATTCAAATTTGTTGTATCGCCTTCAGAGTATACCGCTTCAGAAATGATAATCCATTGAGTTTTAGAAAGAGAAAAAAATCAACGGAAGACACATCAGCTCAATACGATGGATAGTCCACGATAACTGTTGAATTTTTGACCAGAAAATTGTTTACAATGAGAAGACGCTTTGCATGAACTTTTTTTGCCACAAACACTGCATAATGCCAAGATAATACTCTTTATTTGCCGTCCGACTTTGTGGCTAGAATTCCGAGTGCACAGCACTGCGCTAATCAAAGAAATCCGTTTGACTTTACTGCAAGAATTCCGAATGCACAACACCGTGCTAATCATAAAAATTTATCATCACTAACTTAACGTTTGATCAACTTTGAAATGCTTTATTCGATTTCGGCTCAACTGGAAGGCGCCATTTTTAGTTGGTATAGGCGAATTTGCAAGTAAACCCACGTCTCATCACCGGTCATAAGGTGCTTTATGAAAGCGAGGTCCGAATTCCCTTCAACGATCTTTACGCAAATTATTTTTCGAAGAAAATTAGGAAAATTTTCAAAATGGTATT
This sequence comes from Philornis downsi, assembly GCA_019455685.1. Classification (NCBI taxonomy): domain Eukaryota; kingdom Metazoa; phylum Arthropoda; class Insecta; order Diptera; family Muscidae; genus Philornis; species Philornis downsi. The sequence continues at coordinate 838,086 of JAHXMU010026166.1, forward strand.
AGATGATCGTTGACTGAAGGTGCATGAACTAGCTGAAATGGCAGGCATATCAAAAAGTGCTATGCATCGCATTTTGGCGGAAGATTTAAGATGAATAAGCTGTGCGCAGGATGGGTGCCGCGCTTGCTTTCAATAGGGGAAAAACAGCGTCGTGAAGATGTTTCAGTAACATGTTTAGCGATATTTTACCGCAATGTGGCCGAATTTTTTCGTCGATTTATAACCCTGGTTGAGACATAAGTCCAACACTTAATACTTGAGTCAAAGGAACAATCAAAGCAGTGGACTGGAGTAGGAGAATAGTGTCCAAAGAATGCGAAGACGGTTCCGTGTGCAGGCAAGATCATGGCGTTTGTTTTTTTTTTTTTTTTTTTTTTTGATATGCATGTGATTATTTTTATCTTATTCAGAAAGGAAAACCCGTCAACGGCAAGTAGTATGCTAATTTACTGCAGCGTTTAGGTGAAGAAATTATGGAACAACATCCACATTTGTCGAAAAAGAAAGTGTTGTTTCATCTCCAGTTGCTCCAGCTCACGCATTTACTAATGCGATTAAAGTTTGAATTGCGTCATCACTCCCCTTATTCGCGAGATTTAGCTCCCTCGGACTATTTTCTGTTTCCAAACTGGATAAAATAGCTCAATGGTTAAAGATTTGCCAACAATGAAGAGGTGAATTTTGCGGCTGATGGCTACTTTAAGCAGTTTGACTGTAAACAGGATATGTAAGCTATTGAATATCACCGGAAAAAGTGTATCGAGCTAAAAGGATATTATGTTGCAAACTAAAGAAATTTTTTTGTAACATTTTTGTGTCTTCTTCTTCGTTATGTTGGCTAGTTTTGGGGCCGCCTTCATCCCATAGCGGGGCAAATTTCCCACAACATCTTCATCGCTTTCGAGTGAATGTATTTTTTTTTAAGACAAGTCATTGTAAGCCTATTGTAAGATTTTAGGCAATTCGGCACATGAAATTCCATTTGAAATACAAATAATAAGAAGAATTATTTGTTCGATATTTTTATCCATTTAAAAAATTGTATAAACACTTGAAATGAAATGACAAAAGCGAACATAGTAAACAAATTAAATGGCAGATCCCGCCCAAACTCTGTGTCAATATAGAATACAGTTGTGTCAACATAGCGAGAAAAACGAATTTTGGCAGACCCTTTAGGGATGCCTTTGAAATGACCAATTCCCGGTACTTTTTTTTGGCAGAATGGTTGTATTAGCTAAACGTCGAAAACCATTTCTATACAAATAAATGTTACGAAAATTTTGAAATGCAAAAAGGAAAGAAAAAGAATCCTACTGTAACTGTAACTGTAATTCAGCTTTTGTTTGCTTGTTTTTAGCTCTGATTAAGAAAAATTGAGCTTTAAAGTCAGTTGTTGTCAACAGATACATTCAGATTTCAAAGAGAAGCGTATGTTCTACGGTGATTTTATTGTCATAATTTTTTTTATTATTATTAAGCTTCATTTCAAGAAAATATATTACAATTTTCATTTAAATATTTCCATTGTAAGCATTAAAATTTTTTTTTCTTTTTTTTTTTTGTGAGAAGTTCAGAAAGTGCAAAAAATAAAATATTTCCTTTTTTCATGTAGAGTTAAAGCTTTTTATTCCGGATAGTTCCGGTGTAATCCTATATTTTGGTTAATCCTTCAAGTATTCGCTTTAAGGTAAATCAAGGTAAGGTATGTTGAGATGTTGGACGGATTTTTGGCTCCAGAAATTGAAAGTTCAAGAATAGTGAATTCCAGAACTTGGTTCCAACAAGATGGAGCTACCTGTCACACATCAAATGACTCCATGGCGATGGTGAAGCAGATGTTCCCTGGCAGATTGATTTCGAAAAAAGGTGATATCCCATGGCCCCCACGTAGTCCAGACTTGACGCCTCTTGACTTTTTTGTGGGGATACCTCAAACACAAAGTCTACAGTAATAATCCAAGAAACATAGTTCAGCTCAAGGAGAATATCCGTGGTGAAATGGCAGCCATTACACCAGTATTACTGAAGAAAGTTTTCAATAATTTTCGTTTGCGGTTAGAGGAGTGCCGTCGTAGAGAGGATCACCATTTAGATCAAGAATGATATAAAGAGATTACGCATTGCGCAGGTCCGTTATTTTTGAGAAATGTAAACAAAGAAGGGAATGACGTCACTCGGCTAGGCAGAACGTTAAACAACAGTGAATTTAAGTGAAAAAGTGATAATAATTTGAATTAATTGAATTAATTAGGTCCCGTATGTATTTTACAATACGTAAATTAAATGAAAATATTAAAAGCACGGCCTACCAAAAATGACGAAAAATAAACAAAATTATAAAATGAATAAAAAGCTTCTTCGTGTCTTTTACACAAAGCATATTGTTTAAATAATTTAGATTTATTTCAGAAAAATGTATATCAGCATAATTTGTCTCTATAATCTTACATTCATATACCTACATATTATGAACCAAAAGCACACAAAGCCGAGTGGCGTCATCTTCGCAGAACTAAATATTTTTGTTTCTCATTTGCGTTACCTTATATTCTTATACAATGCATTTAGATGATGCTATTTTTAAAAAATAAACTCCATTTATTACTCTCCAATGCTTTGGATTTATTTTAACCACACCTTTTGTATTTATTTTTTAATATATTTTTTAAATATGCACGTTCTATTGCGCCACCCTGTATTTAGTTTTTGTATCATTTTACTAAAAAAAACTTTCTTCTAAAAAAAAAAATTGATTTTTTACAATCATTTATAAATTTGAACTCATTTTTTGTTTAATACATAAGTGAGAAGTGAACCCTACGCAATTTATTAATTGTGTCCAGTTAGATTTGTGGTCTACCACACTGTGCAGAGGCCCAATAGCCGCAGCCGTATAATTTCGTAATGCGGTTAAGGAAAGTGTGTTGAATAACACTTTTTTTTTTGTCGAATAAGCAAAAGTATTTAGGAATATCAAACAATTGCTTGGCAAAGCACTTCTTCATAAATATTTAATAAAGATTTGCAATCTAGATTACGATATGGAACGCATTGCGGTAATTAGACACCAGAAATCCGCTAAAATGAGGAGTTTGCGAAAAAAATTATGAATTTAACTACATAATTTGCGTTTTTCTAAAATTACTCTGCTAATTAGCAACATTTCCTCGGGCCATGTATATAACAAAATCATTTACAAAACAATTACATTATGGTTTTGCGCAAAAATTTCCACATTATTTGTGACATTAAAAGAAATTTCATTTTGTTGAATAAAATCTCTTAGCAATTTACAAAACTGTATACAGAATGCACTGCTTGCATTTATATCTGAAACTATAAATCCTGAAGCTAATGTAAAAACGACACACATGTCTCTGTCTACTACAGAGACAGAGAGAGAGAGAGAGAAAGAGATGTGGGAGGCAGGGCAGCATTGCTAGAAAAATCTATCAACGTAGCTTTAGTACTCGTAAAATTGCATAAAATCATAAAAATATTATGTTAACAAACGAAACTATGAAAAACAAACGAAGGACTTGTTAAACCAACACAAATGTAACACATATTGGTACTTGGGCAAAAACAAACATTACTTCTGTTCTCTGGGTCTTTTCTAGATGTGTTTATGTGTGTGTGGGGGGTAGGCAAACACACTTGCACACGGAAAGAACTAGAGCAGCATTCATTTATTTTCATCAACATTTCGCTGATCCGTTTCCTATGTCGTTACATTGTTATCCTTTTTGAACGGTATTGGACATGAATTTGCGTGTCAACACCATGTAATATTTACGTTTGTTTTCTCCCCCAGTTTAGTCTACTTTTCATTACATTTGCATGTCTCGTGATGTCGGTTATCGCGTGTTCGAGTTATTTTTACTTAAATTCAAATATATTCGCAATTTTTGTGAGGTTCCAGCAAACACTGTGGGGGAAAACATAACGCCGTATATAATCGAAACATGCAACAATTCTAACGGTTTGTATTACTAAAAACAAAAAGAAAATAAGCGGCGGGACAGTTTCCTGACAGTATAATTTATGTTACACCATAAACTTAAAAATAGCATTCAAAACTTTATCTCTAACCAGTGTACGATAAAGTGTTAATTGCTATAATTTATTTCAAGTATAAAGTGGCATTTGTGAGCATTTGACAAATCCTGCTGTTCTTTTTGCTTTCGGTTTTCACTGCTTAATTTGTTAATTGCGTTAACTTTGCCAGTGAGAAAATTATAATAATTTATATTAGCAAATGTGTGAACAATTTTCATGAAATTATGAAATTGTTTACGGGTTGCGTGTATGATTCCGGGAAGAAAATGTATGGGTTGCCAATTAAATATTGCTGGTTTTATATTTTCATAATTAAAGTTATCCATGTGTTACCTCCCTCCCACCTTCAGTTTTCCCAGAAATTAAGTCGACTGTATAATTTCATGGCAAAGTGAAAAATGAATGGAAAGGTATGCAGAGTAGAACATTCATTATAAGTGCCTTAAAAATTTCTGAAATTTAATTAACTACATCCGGAAAATGGTGGGCTGTATTTGTCCTACTTTTCGTTGTGGAAAATGAAAACGTTAGGAGAAGTTTAATATCTGGAACAGGACAATGTTGTCATCGCTTTAAAATGGTAATAATGAGCAAAGATATCTGCGATGGTTAGATGAGTCACCAGAATTGTTGAATAAGTGCCTTTTCGAAATCTTAGAGAAGTGTTGTTTTTACTACTTTTTATTATTTCAAGCGAACTACTTTTATCATTCTGACTGGTTTCAAAATATAACATAAAAAAAAAATAAAATAAAAAAAAAATTTTTAAAAATAAAAAAAAAAAATAAAAGAAAGAAAAAATAAAAAAATAATAAAAAGTATAAAACTAAAAATAAAAAATAAAACACATTCTCTTACATCCTATGAATGAGATATGGAAGAGCTTTTCACATTCAATGAGCTTGCACGCATTCCATTTTTAGATCCACTCAGCTGGACCTAGCGACGATTCCGAATGTCATAGTTTTAAAAAGTATTTACCATACTTATTGGCCACTCCACTACTCGAAGGGCTTGTCAAACACATCAGGGTCATCGCCTCGCAAATAATGATACGTGGCTGTGTGCGGGATTGAACCTGGGATCATGCGAACGATAGTCGCGTGCACTAGCCAATGCGTCATAGTATAAAATTTATGTTTATATTCGACAATAAAACTTCAATATAAAGGGTGTCCCAACAAGAACGCAAGATGTAAATTTTAAATAAAACACAGATATTTAAAACAAAATCGTGAAACTTTATTATATCGTAAAGTAGACAGAATGAGGTTATGTATGAAACAATACATCGGGCAGATGGCCGCCGCGGCTTTGCTGGCACACACGCGATCTTTTAATGAAACTTTCAATGACCGTTTTGCCTAAATGCTGCGATATTTCATTAATGCAGCATCCAATTTCCTCTATTAAGACTTGAGTCGTCGTCGGCTTATTCGCGTAAACCATCGACTTCAAAAAACCCCAAAGAAAAAAGTCTAATGGTGTTAAATCGTACGATCTAGGCGACCAATTCTGGTCTCTAAAACACGAAATAACACGCCCGGGAAATGACGGATGCAGCAATTGAATTGTTTCTCTGGCTGTATGACATGTGGCGCCGCCTGTTGAAACCATATGCCCTCCACATTCATTTCTTCAATTCTAGGCACGAAAAAACTGGTTATCATTTTCATAACAAAAACGTCCAATGATTCCTGCAGCCCAAAATCCACACCACACAGTGACACGTTGAGGATGCGTTTGCTCCTCGTGAATCATTCGAGGATTTTCCTCACCCCAATTGTGACAATTCTGCCTATTGACGAAGCCATCAAGATGGAAATGGGCCTCGTCACTGAAGATGATTTTATCGGCAAAATCAGCATTTTCATGTTGTCTCTCCAATACTCAATTAACGAACTTCCTTTGCTGTCTACGGTCAGCTGGCTTTAGTTCCTGAGTCAATTGAACTTTGTATGCATGAAGATGCAAATCTTTCGTCAAAATTCCCTGCATAGTGGATTTGGAGACATCAATTTTCTTCGACGCTGAAATGTCGAATTGAAGTGGATGGAGTTTGAGCGATATCATCACGTACAGCTGCGACATTTTCGGTCGATCGACCTGGTCGAAGGCGCGTTGTTGTCTTTACATCACTAACAGACCCAATTTTGGCCAATTTATCCATTAATCACTTTACAGTTGACTCTTTTGGAGCATTATTGTAACCCCAAATTGATCGCAATTTGCGAACTGTAGCCGCAAAACTTTCACCATTTTGGTAAAACAATTTCACAATGAGAATGCGTTGTTCATTCATGCAACAATAACAACAGCAAACAATAACAACTGTTCAAATGTCAAACAATGACACTTCGAATGGCGCCAAATTTAAATCTTGCGTTCTTGTTGGGACACCCTTTACGTCCGCAACCGCAAATATAGAAGGAGTTGAACCTCAAAGCTTATGATATTAAATGTAATTTCGAGGAATGTTAACTTTCCTCAACATTCTCCAGGCCTTTTGATAGTACTATTCACAAATTTATTAGGCAAAACTTTATACACATATAGTTATAATTCTTTAATATTGATTGTGTTCTTAAAACTTTTTCATCATTATCACTGATAACAAACAACGTCGATCTATACAGTATGCCATCATTGCCAATATGATCGAATAAAACCAAACAGTGTAGAAAGAGGAATGGTTAGTCGACTGATAAAAATAAATAATTGCTAATAGAGAAACGATCTTGAACCGAATTAAGAACCAAATCAGATTACATTTAAAATCGACAATAAATTCAAAAACGAATATAATATGTAGAAGGTACACCAACTATCTCTTCATTAAGCTCTGTTTATTGGTTGGCTTCTATGCAATTGTGTACGATGGACTCACACATAGACACTAACTTGCGATGATTGAGTTTTAGTTGACTTGTGCCCAGAGAACATTTTCGTTTCGTGGACAAAACATCACAATTGTTTTGCGAAGTTAGAGGCTCTTAAGGTGACGGCGATGTTCGAGAAAGCAAAAACAACTAAGAGCATTAACGGTATTTTGGCGAATACCGAAATAGCTATCCGTCCAGTCGGAGGTGTCAATGTAATCAATTTTGCAAATTTTTGAATTGTACTCCACGAGGGCTGCCTCAAAACTAGACGACCTTGACGTATAAATGATGCCAGTTATTACAAAAAATATATTTTGGTGAAAAGTGGCAACCGTATAAAACATATATTTTAAGTTTCTACGCGTCATGTTGTTTAATGTTTTTGTTTAGACATCACTGATAAACGATCTCAGTGAATTTGTAAACATGGAAAAAATTGGTCACCGTTATGTAATTCAATATTTCCATTTGAATCTCAGTCCAACCAATATTAAAGCCGAACTAGATTCTACAGTGGGGGAGTTCGCTCTTTTATCTACAACTGTATAATATTGTGAAGCAGAGTTTAAACGAGGCCGTATGAGCTGCTAAGATGAACATGGTAGTGGTCGACCAATTGAGGTGTCCATGCCAGACATGGTTAAGAAAATCCACAAAATGGTATCACTGGAAAAAGTTTGTCGTGCTAAAAATAGATTATGTTGAAAAATAAAGAAATTTTTCTCAACTTTTTTGTGTCGGCTAGTTTTGGAACCGCCTTCGTAGCTAACCGTCCAATCGGCTGCGTGAATGTAGTAAATTTCGCAGCTTTTTGAATTGTATTCTACCGGCAATAAAAAATTATTGCTTACAGAAAAACAATATTGAACCGAATCTAGAATTAAAAGCACAAGACCAGTCTAGCTTTTTGCAAAGCTTAATTGGCGAAAATAAATTTTGACAAAATGATATTTTCATAATGGCAGCCTGACTGTATAGCAGAAAGCCGAAGGCTTTTTTTTTAAGAAAAGTATAGCAAAGTATAATCTTACGAATGTTTCTCATAAGTGAATGCTTCTGATGATTTTTGGGTCCGTGCAACCAATTATTATTATTATTATGTTGAAAGTTTCAGATACACAAAACGTGATAAACTGTTCACAATCATTATCCGAAGTCTATTAATGAAGATCCATTGCAGGATCCGAAATAACTATGCAGACAGCCTGACATTATGAGCACATCATTCTGTCAAAACTTCTTTTCGTCAATCGAGTTTTGCAAAAAGTTAGAATGGCCTTGAGCTTGAATAAACAACAAAAAAATAAAACAACAAACAAAAATTATTGTAGACATCTGTGTGATATCCAATCCTTTATCGTTTGCACATTTTGAATGTAAAATTAAGAGATATTAGCACATTGCCACTGGCTCTTTGCTTCTTAGGAAGAATTGTTTTAAGAAAAATGAAATGAAAATTCCTACATAAACTGAAGCACTCATTTTTGCAATTCAAATGGAAATGTGACACTAAGCAAATAAATAAATTGAAAATATGTCACCGAGCTGTGTTGAATACCAGCAAAAGCCATTTTGTTTTAAATTTCGCATAACAATACGAAAGAAATTTGGAATACTTTATCTGTGAAATTCAATTAACTTTTTTACAGTTATTTTGCATATTACACAAAACATTTACCAAACACCTACTAATCTATAATCATTTCTGAGAAAGACGTAAAGTCATTGTCCTCTTAAGTGTTTGATTCTTACTTTTATTTTATGTGTTTACATTTAAATGGTATTTTTCTTTATTTCACTTCGAAATACAATTCTGTCATCTTGGGGCAAAAGTGTTTTCAAACAGATAGCAATCTGCAACCTTTTTTCGGTATTAGTTTTAAGATTTCCTAAGATTACGTACGAATTTACAGAGTAGCAAATTAAATATCAAATGTTATTTCACTCACAATGTTTGGCAAAGAATAAATCCTCAAAATCCCTCTTGTAATGGCTGATCTTTTGGTTGGAGCAAAAAAACAAAATGCATTTATGGTTAAGGATTTAATGGAATCGTAAAAGCAATTTATAAATTCGAGCAAAAATGGATGTAATGAACATAAGCGTGAAAAGAAACATTTCGGAAATGTGATGATTATTTTATATGTAAAATTATAGTTCTAAAATTATATAATTGCAATTGGCTCAATGGTAAAGAATTTTAGAAATACATTTTTCAATTATTGGAAATAATAACGCCAAACATTCCGACACAAAAACAAAACCGAATTTCCCTTGCGTTGTATAGAGTGGCGCATAAGTAACGCTAAGATTTGATCAGTGAATAAATTTTTTGTTCAATTCTTTTTTTTTCTCGTCTCTTTACAGAATTAACTAAATAATACTTGGGAAATTTATGATGGAAAGTCTCAGCACAGAACAAAGAACCAAAGATGTTCAATTTTACTTTGAAAGTCAGCATTCGATTATTCAGGTCATATCGAAATTTCTTTCATATTCGAAATGCTCCTAGCGCTCCAACAGTGTACCGATTGGTTCAGCGTTTTGGCCAATAAGGGGCTGTCTGTGATCTTGCGCGTGCTGGAAGACCTCGTGCAGTTCGAAATGAGATGACCATTGCTCGAGTGCAAGCAAGTATTGAGAAAAACCCCGAAACTTCTACCAGGCGACGTTCTCAGCAATTAGAGATGTCTAGGCGGTCTCTGCAAAGAATTTTACATATGCTACATCTTTTCATCTTGTTATAAAATGCAATTGGTTCACGAGTTAAAACCAAATGATGCACAAGAACGCATTCAATAAGTCGCCGTTAACGATACTTATGTGCCACGCTTTATAAATGGAATGCGAGAGAGCTTCATGGACGAATTATTATAATCAGAAACTCATATCATTTTCCGATAAATATGCACGAGGGCGTCCCCAAAGCTAGCCGACATAACAAAAAACACTCAAAAAAGCAAAAATTCGGCTTTATTGGAGTGAAACATCGCCAAACACTCTACTGAAACATATTGAGGAGGCCAAAATGAATGAATTAAAGTTCGAATTGCTTCATGAAGCACCCTATTCACCAGATTTAGCTCCCTCAGACTATTTTCTATTTCTAAACTTGTAAAAATGTCTCTGTTGTAAAAGATTTGCCAACAATGAAGAGGTGGATTCTGCGGCTGATGGCTATTTTAAGGAGTTTGGCAATTCTTACTACAGGGTGATTTTTTAAGATTTCAATTTTTCAGGTTGGCAGCACTGGTTGGTAATGGCGTCGAAATATCGTCTGTCAAAGTGAAAAGTGTACAGTATACTCCGCCATTTCATCATGGAAAGACTAACAAACGAGCAACGATTGCAAATCGTTGAAATTTATTATCAAAATTGGTGCTTCGTGACGAATGGGCATCGTGTGATACGACCATTTTATGGTCGTGATAATAGACCTGCTGAATCAACAATTCGTGCTGTTATCTCCAAATTTCGCACCAAATTTACTTTGTTGGACATAAAACCATCGGCATGCGTAGAGTGCGTACCGAAGAAAATATTACAGCCGTAGCGACCAGTGTTAATGACGATCGCAAAATGTCAATTCGTCGCCGTTCTCAGCGATTGGCCATGTGTTACTCAACCACAAGGAAAATTTTACACGTCAATTTGGGTTTGAAAGCCTTGTAATGAATGAATTCAGCTTAATAAAAAATCTTCACAACATATT
>JAHXMU010026166.1:871304-896821 GCA_019455685.1 Philornis downsi
CCTTCGGCATATTGTGCTTAAAGTGGTCGTTCTTGTAGCTGTTGTTGCTGCGAACATACATAAATCTTAGCACTCAGTAGTCGTCGAACGTTAACAAAAATGTCCGAGACAACCTATTTCATATTGGGCGCCGTAATGTATGCAACAATTTTTGAACACTGTTGTCGGATGACACCAATATTACTACACACAGTCGTCCTTCTGCTACATAAATAACTCATCCACTCAGGGAGTCGTCTTCGCTCTCGTACAACCTATACTAATGTGGGCGAAATAAAGACGCAGCGCATATTGAGCAGAAAAATAGAGAGTAATGCTAGTTAAAAGCTTCCCAAAGCTCTTTCTCTCTAACGGCACCAACAAAACACACCTGTTGGTTGTTATTGCACCGGTTACTAATAACACAACACGAGCCAATTGATGCTCTCACATACTGTGACACATTTTCCCTCTCTCCATTACTCACACACACACACGGATACATCCATCATACACATTGCAAATGTAGTTCAGTATTTTAGTGTGCTACTTGGCTACTCCAGAAGGAAACGAACACACTTTTGCTTGTGGTGCTCTTTAAAGAGACTTAGCAAAAATTTAGCGCGCTTTTTCCTACTTTTGTTTATCGTCTTTTCTATTCTGTTGTTTGTATTATTATCGTTTTTTGCGCATCAGAGACAGAATTATCTGCCACAATTTTTTTTAGTATTTACTTTCGTTTAACGCTGGGCAAACTTTAATGTGAATTGAGCAAGTGAATGAAAGCGATAGGGTGTTGTACTGAGATGTGATTACGTTTCATAGGATTATGTATTAAATACATTTCCCTAGAATTTGAGCGTTTAGGAGTACCATAATGAGATGGATTTTCCCATCACGCATTTTGAGATGATGCTCACTCTAAAAAATTTACAATTTGATACGTTCTGAAGAATATAATTTTCACAAGAGATATTTGCACAAAGGTTCTTAAATCGATCGTTGTATAGAGTGGGTAAAAAACATTGCTACCAAGATATTACTTATGGGTTTTGAAATAGTTTTTTTTCTCTATTCTAGTCTACACCACTTCCAATTGAAATTCGAAGAATTCCAGTTGAAATTCGAAACACAGCAATTTAAAATCAAAATTTCCATTTCAAATTCAAAAGACATCAACATTTCCATTTGAAATTCCAAAGATATCAATTGAAAATATACATTTCCATTTGAAATTCAAAAGACATCAATTGAAATTCAAAACACATCAATTGAAATTCGGAACTCATCAATTGAAATTCAAAACTCATCAATTAAAATTCAAAAGACATCAATTGAAATTCAAAACACATCAATTGAAATTCAAAACACATCAACTGAAATTCGGAAAATAATTGGTAGTTTCGACCGCAATACACTCTATTCAATAATGATGATGAAGCGCTCAAACTGGAAAATTCAATAAAAAAATTTTATTACAAAAAAACTAAGGAGTAATGAGTAATGAAAATGAAAAAAAAGAAATGCTGGACATAATCAACTTTTCTCCACTATATGACTGAATTTAACCAACCAAGTACAGCATAAACCCGTTGAAGAAGTGTATAGCAATAGATTCTGTTAAAAAGTGACAGGCAATTCATCAATAAAATACAAAGTATTTATTATTCATTCAAATTTGATATATCGTCTTTAAAATGGTCCTCTTCAGAAAAAATTTATGCCCATGAACTATCCAATCCTTTGAAACGTATTTTACGGAAAAGACTTCACTTGTGGCCCCAAATTCTTCTTTATCCCTTCTATCAACTGAAACCGGGCACGTTAAAGTGGTAATTTGAGTTTCAGAAAGAACAAAGTCAGCCGGAGCCGTATTAGGTGAACATGCCAGTTGTTCGATGAAATTCATTCACAATGATAGCCTTATAAACTGATGGTGCCATGAGTTTTCTTACCACAAATCTGTTCCCACATTCTACGAATTTGCCCCCTCAACTGCCCAGCATAACGCCCACGTAATATTCTTCATTTACGCTCTGACTTTCTGGCAAAAATTCCCGCTGCACAGCACTGCGATAATCAGTCATTATTACCCCGAGTTTTAGTCAAAGCTAACGTGATTTTTTCGGTTTTGGATCTATCGAAAGGTACCATTTTGAAGTTTATTGACGGGCTTGCATGTCAACATGGTAAACCCATATCTCATCATGAGGTAAATGGGAGATCGGAATTAATTCATTCTGACCTGTCTTCAACAACCTTTATCTGACTGAGTTTTTGCAGTAAATTCCAATCTTTTGGTAATTCCATTATGCCCCTCTCACATGAATTTGTGTCCTCATTGATAAGACACTGGGATAGTCGATTTTCATAACTTTCCTATTAGACGAATTTTTCGCCATCAAAATCATTTGCTATAGATAGCAGAGATTTTTTTTTTAGATTATAGCAGACCGGTGCCAGGTCCGGGCAATAAGACGCACAAATCGTGCTATTGTCAATGGGGACCGTTATTTGAATATATTGAAGAAATTTGTTTTACCCAAAACTGCGTCGAAAACGTATCCGTTTCAACAGCATTTGGTTCTCCCAAGATCGAATAACTGCACACATAGCCAGATCGGTCGGGTCACCGGACCTGACTGCACCAAACTCTTTCATTTGGGGTTGTGTCAAGCAAGAGGTGCACAAAACAAAACCTAGGAATTTGGCGGAATGGAAGCAGTCCATTAAAACGGTAATTGAGATGGCTCCGCAATGAACAATCTTCTGATCAGGTGCCGCATATGCGTAAATGAGCACAGAGCTCATTCATGGTCTGTCTTCTGTCTTCATCTGGCCTGTCTGTCTTCAAAACCAATTATAAATTGCAATCAATTACATAAAATAAAATTTCTTTATACAATAAAAAAATATTAAATACATTGATTAAGAAAAAAAAGTTATTTAAATTTCCTATCGTATTGTAATTGGTGGGCCACCCTGTAGATACATAAGAATCTTCTAACCAAGCTCTTGCAGCTTCCAGCGAGTTAATATCGATGTGTGGCCTGGCATAGTCCTGATGGAACGCAATTCCTCTCCTGTTCGCCAAAGATAGCCGGTTTAGGGCTGTTGCTTCCTTCCGACGTTCCAATTGTTGGCTCTACAGGTTCGAATTAAATGTTTGGCCATAAGGAAATAACTGCCTTCCCAGCCAATCTCACTAAAAAAAGCAAAATCTTCCTCACCGTCAATCTTGGCTTCGTCACCGTCTGCTTAATCTTGTGGTAAGTCATCCACTTTTCGTCACCAATCACCATTCGCTTCACAAATAGGTCTGTTTCAGCAACTATGCGCAGATGGAAATTCGCTCCATGAGGTTTTTTTCGCTTTAACTCGTGTGGCACCCATATATCGAGCTTCTTTTTGTAGGTAGCCTCATTTAAGTGGCTCCAAAAGATTATTTGCGTAATGTTTAGCTCCTGGGCAATCGAAACATGACTTGACGATTTCCATTATTTAATCAACATTTTCGACAGAGTGTAGTGCCTGCTTCCAGACTTTATGACTTCTATTATATTATCAACAATTTCGACAAAGTATGTTGCATCTGATATCAAAATTACCGGAATGGAATAAACAAAACCAAAATTGTACGCAATTGGCTGTTAAAATCTCAGGACCACAAACAATATTAGCATTTTCAGCCAACTGGTCTGCGTTTTCACGTTTACCTTTGCTGTTGTTCACCTTTCAATACTGGGTTGTTCAAACAACACTGAGTCCAGCAATCGCAAAACTGTCTGAGTAGGTTTTTGAGTACGAAATCTAATCTTTTTAACGCCATCTAGCGTAAACCACTTGTCGTCGCACTTGTGCAACGCCAGATACAAACTACTGAAGCTATCTATTGGAAAAATAATGGACTTCTTTTTATAATAAATTTTAAATATCATTTGCTCCTTAGTACAAAGTGCCTATGTAAGGTTAAGTTTAATAGGGTGAATTTCATATTTATAGAGCCAACCATAAATTTGTGTATTTGAGCGCAAACTGGATAGGAGACATAGTCTCTTTCAAAATTTTTTACAAGAGCCTGATGTTTCTGGATATAACCGCAATGAGCGACAAATTATAAAAAGGGCCAGCAACACATCGAGAAGTTGACGCGACTTACAAGCAGTTGTAGACTAAAATGTCAGTTGCACCATCGTTTTTCGGTCGTTAAAGAGTTCAAATTTTAAAAGAAATGAGCGAATGAGATGTATTCCAGCTTTAAAAACTGAACACAAACATGCCCGTATAGATTTTGGGCGTAAAAATATGAACACACAATGGCCGCACAAAATGATTGCCCGATTTGTTTTTATTGTAAACATAAAAATTGTAGCTAATTTTTTCAGATGAAAAAAAAAAGGAAATTAGATGGTCCTGATGGTTTCCTGTGTTATTGGCATGATTTGAGGAAAGATGCGAAATTCTTTTGCAAGCGAAATTTTGGAGGTGAAAATGTGATGGTTTGGTTTCGCATTTTCTGCAGCAGGATGTTTGAAGCTGGAGTTTGTATCGTCAAGAATGAAAAGTTCAGATTATATTGAAGTTTTGGAAAACTGTCTTATCCCATTTCTGGATAAAAAAAATAGGGACAGAGGCTTGATTTTCCACCCAGATAACGCCGCAATCCACATCAGCAGAGAGGTAAAATCCTGGTTTTCCCCTAAAAGAATAAATGTTATGAACTGGCCAGCGCTTATTATATCCATAAGCATCAGGAACTTGTAACAAATTTTAAGTGAGACTATGTTTCCAGTCTACTTTGCATTCAATTTATCTTCCACTGCGTCCTCCGTCCTTGTAAGCGATTGGTTTACCTATTTCGTGTTCTGGCAAACTTTTTCCTCCCGGCATGTTTTGTTTATTACTGAATTTGATCACTTCTTCACAAAAATAATAATGATCTAATCGCTTGCACTTTTAAAACTCACTTATTGAACATGGCATTATAATTGCGAAACATGCTCAAAACAGAATCATCGCAAAAATATCGCACAAATCCCAAAGTTTGTGTGCGCGGTTGTTTCGTTCAAACAAATATTTCGATAGAACATCATAACAACAAAAAATGTACCGTTACACAAATAAAGGAAATTTATGGGTGGCCTTATATATATGAAACACACTTTATTTGCATATTAATTTCCATTTCCTTATAAAACAATTGATATGGATAAGCTGCCATATAATTCTCGTAACAGTATCTGAATGTACACATCGCATGACAATAAGCATGACAATAAACAAGCTGCCTGGTACAAATAACAAAAATTGCATTTTATCACCCTTTGCAGCATATTTCCTCCTGTCTGATTTTGTCGCAAATATGTTTAAAAACAATTTGTCGTCTTTATTGCTTAATAGAAATTTTTATGATCTGACTACGACCTCTTAAATATCTATCGTCATTCCGTTCATGTCAAATGAGAGCGACCGACAACATTCTACTTGATTTGAATTTAGTATTCAATTATTTGATTAAATTACCTCAGCGTCTGTGGATTCTTTATTACATGTGATATTCTTATGATGCTGTCGTGGACAGTTTTATTAGCATCCCCTACTATATTCCATTGAAAGCAACTCATATCGTGTACGTGCAGTGTTGTATTGCTTGCTTTCTGAAAGCGAGTTGTATTTTGTTTTCTAGTTCTCCATTTATTGCCGGATTGTTTCGTTTGTGTCTGCGAATTTCAATGGAATTGTCAAGTCCAGAATTATTAATGAGAAAACAGTTTAACTAGTTATATCAGATTAGCCCTGAAGTGTGAATGGTGCAGTGGATAGTTCGAAGAGTGTGCAACAATTCAATAAAATGGATATGAATGTAATTTAGCGCAAGCGTGTCAAATGAAATAGAAGATAACAGTTTAATGAAAATATTCAATAGCCCGCATGGACAGAAAGGAAGTGGTTATTAATGTGGAATATCCAGAAATATGTTACAGAAGAACTTATCTGGGCAACATCCAGCCAATACTTCAGGAAATGCATAATGAAAATACAAGATATTTAAATCTTAAATTTTATTTAAAATATATGATTTTTAAATTTGCTATTTCGAACATAAAGATTCATTAAAATCGAAGTTTAATTTCCTGTTTTTTTTTTTGTTTTCTATTTTTATATCAATTAAACATTATTTTATCGTATTTATAAATTGGGTGCACTAAACCTATATATCGGTTAAGGGATCACATACTGTAATTAAAAAGATTATCCTGTTGTACATTGGTGGCCCCTAAGCTAGCCGATAAATGCTGCCAGTATTTTGGAAAAAATTATTTTATCGAAAAGTGGCAACCTTATGTGGCAACACATGCATTAAGTTTCCAGGCGCTACATTGTTTAGTATTTTTATTTGAGCCATCAAAAGTAACCAATCTGAGTGAATTTGTAAACATGGAAGAAATTGGCCACCTTTGTATAATTCAATATTTCCATTTGAAGCCGATAGATGGTGATAGTACCTTGAATAAAATTATTTTGGTGAAAAGTGGCAGCCTTACGAAACAAATGCTTCAAGTTTCAAGGCGCCACATTGTTTAGTATTTTTATTTGGGCCATCAAAAGCAAACGAAAGTGAATTTGTAAACATGAAACAAATTGGTCACCGTTATGTAAGTCAATATTTCCATTTGAAAGATCTCACTCCAACAAATATTGAAGTCAAGCTAGATTCTACTTTGGGGACTCCCCCCACCCCCCTCAGTTCCTTCGTATACGAATGTAAAATATCGGATACTAGAGTTCAAGCGAGGCCGTACGATCCGCCGAGACGAACACCGTATTGGTCGACCAATTAAGGTGTCCACGCCAGACATGGTTAAGAAAATCCACCAAATGACATTAGATGATTGTCGGCACCAAAATGGTGTTAGAGGCGCGTGAGCTAGCTGAACTAATAGGCCAAAGATGGGTGCCGCGCTTGCTTTGACGAGAGCAAAAGCCGCGTCGTAAAGATGTCTCAATACAGTGTTTGTCGATGTTTCACCGCGGCGAATTTTTGCGTTGATTTATAACTATGGATGAGACATGGGTCCACCACTTCACACTTGAAACAAAAGAACAGTCAAACCAGTGGACTGGAATGGGAGAATCGTGTTCAAAGACGGCATAGACGCTTCCGCCTGCAGGCAGGGTCAAGACGTCTGTTTTTGGGATGCGCATGATATTATTTTTATGGATTATTTCCAGAAATGAAAAACCGTAAGCGGTGAATATTGTTCTAATTTATTTCAGCGTTTAAGTGAAGAAATTATGAAAAAAATGGTCGCATTTGTCGAAAAAGAGAATGTTGTTTCATCAAGACAATGCTCCAGTTTACACATCCACTATTGCGATGGCCAAAATTAGTAAATTAAGCTTCGAATTGCTTCATCACGCACCTTTTTTACCAGATTTAGATCCCTCGGACTATTTTTCTATTTCCATACTTCCAAAAAATGGCTCGGTGCGAAAAAATTTGCCTACAATGAAGAGACGGAGTCTGCGGTTAATGGCTATTTTAGAGAGTTTGACAGTTCTTTCAATAAGCAGGGTGTGGAAGCCATTGATCACTGGAAAAAGTGAACCGAGCTAAAAGGAGACTATGTTGAAAGATAGAGAAAAATGTTCCCAACTTTTTTGCGTTTTCTTTGTTAAATCGGCTAGTTTTGAGACCGCCTTCGTACGTCAGCATGAAGTGAACAAGGGAAAATTACGTACGAAATTAACATGTTTGAAAGAATATTTCTGGTTAATTTGCATTTAGATTTAATCATTGCAGCAGCACATTTTTTTATTATAGATGACATCGTCAAAACGCCCTCTTTTTATACGTATCGGCTTTGCATACTTTTCTAGTGTCAGGCATTTTATAGGGTAACGTAAAATTCGTTAGCTCATTGCCATTTTGAAGGTAAATCAATTATACCTCCCTCATAGAAATCCTCGCCGCTATTGACAAAGAACTGGGACAGTTGATTTTCACAAGCCTTTCTTCTTGAGGTGAATTTTTTACCAAACAAACTATTCTCTATACACAGAAGCAGCTGGTGACCACCTGTTTCCAGGTCTGGAGTACAAAGTGGATGCATAAGGAACTCCCAACTACGGTCCTGGAGTTTTTGGTGATGCATATGGCCTGACGTCTTCCTGATGGAACACAATTCCTTACCGAATGACCAATGCTAGCCGCTGTTGATTTCTTCAGACAGTCCGATTGTTGAGAGTACAGGTACAAGTTCGTTTGGCCGTAGGGAAGCAGCTCAAAGTTGGTGATTCCATGTCAAACCCATCCAATACACAGCAAAACCTTACGAACCATCAATCCTGGCTCTTGGCGATCCGTAGGCACAAGTCCTCACTAGCTTCAGAAAAAAAGGTCAGCTTATTTGCGATTTATCACCTATTCGCAGATGAAAAATCGGTTCATACGGGTGTTTTGGTGTCAACCCATGTCGCAGGCATACCTCGGGGTTTTTTTGTATTCAATCTTTTCCAAATGCTTTTTGTACAGTGTTTCGCTCGCGGGCAATCGAAACATAGTTAACATGTCGAAACGGAATCGACGAAACAAAAATTATGAATGATCGGTTATTGCAGTAGCAGGACCATAAACATTATTCACATTTGCAACCGCCTGGCTTATGTTCTCGCCATTTTCGAGGAAAAAGTCTAAGATATGGCCTATTTCCTCTTTGCTAGTGTCAATTTTTGACGCGCGCTCAAACAATACTGCATCAAGCAATCTCAAAACTGTCTGAGCAGTCTTTTGTATACCAAATGTTGTCTTTCCAACGCCATCTAGCGCAGGCTGATTGCACTTATACAACTACGAAAGCCATCTATAGGGAACATAATGGACTTCGCTTTTCATGTACTTTATGTGTAAAATTAGTTCCTTCCTCTGATTAAGACTTTTATTTTGGGTCGTAGCTTAAAAAATTGTATGAATTCGTTGGTTTTTTATAGCATCTGCTCAACACCAATGTATACTGCTTAACGAATAATAATAACGAATAAATGCTCATGTTGGAAAAAAAATTAAATTTTTCTGCAAGTGGGTCCAGTCCTTGTGTGGACAGTATTTTTTTCTATAGGGCCAATTTTGCCCACACATAATGCGTTTAATACGAGTATATTTAAGTACTCCTGCTACCTCCCTACAAACAACTCATTTGTAGATATTTTATTTTCTCCCTTTGAACCCTAATACGTCGACTGCAGTATACTAGATTTCCGTTGTAAAACTTACTAAAATTTAAGAATATCGACCGGATAATTTTGTCTTCTCTGGTACCCCTGATAAAAATTGTATAATTTAATTTAATTCACACATTTCCATGTTTGTTTCTGTCATTTAATCACGCTAAATTCTGTATAATTTCGCACCCATAATGCTCTTAGTTAAACATAGCTCCACGAGTGAGACTGGACTGCTTTGCCACGCCCCTTAAGGTACCACACATAAGAATTGTTAAATGTTGCTAATGTCAGTGGTTCTTTACAAGTTCTAAGTATAAAATTTCGTTAAGTTGCATTTTTGTTTTGGAAGAACCTAACAATTTAATAATCCATTTTGGATTTGCGGTGAACACACTTTTGCACCAATGAAAAAGGACAATGAGTGAAGGTATATACAGGGTGTCACAACAAGAACGCAAGATTTAAATTTCGCGCCATTCGAAGTGTCATTGTTTGACATTTGAACAATTGTTATTGTTTGCTAGTAGAAGTAGTAGTAGTACGAGGTTAGTAAAAATGGAGCGCTACACGAATGAACAACGCATTCTCATTGTGAAATTGTTTTGCCAAAATGGTGAAAGTTTTGCGGCAACAGTTTGCAAATTGCCATCAATTTGGGCTCACAATAATGCTCCAAAAGAGTCAACTATAAAGAGATTAATGGATAAATTTGCCGAAACTGGGTCTGTTAGTGATGTAAAGACAACAACGTGCATTCGACCAGGTCGATCGACCGAAAATGTCACAGCTGTACGTGATGATGTCGCTCAAACTCCATCCACCTCAATTCGACACCGAGCTCAGCAATTTGGTGTCTCTAAATCCACTATGCACCGAATTTTGACGAAAGATTTGCATCTTCACGCATACAAAGTTTAATTGACTCAGGAACTGAAGCCGGCTGACCATGGACAGTGAAGGGAGTTCGTTAATTGGGTATTGGAGAGACAACATGAAAATGCTGATTTTGCCGATAAAATCATCTTCAGTGACGAGGCCCATTTCCATCTTGATGGCTTCGTCAATAGGCAGAATTGTCGCATTTGGGGTGAGGAAAATCCTCGAGTGATTCACGAGAAGCAAATGCATCCTCAACGTATCACTGTGTGGTGTGGATTTTGGGCTGAAGGAATCATTGGACCTTTTTTTTATGAAAATGAGGCATGTCAAGCGCAAACAGTCAATGGTGTTCGGTATCGTGAAATGATAACCGGTTTTTTCGTGTCTAGAATTGAAGAAATGAATGTGGACGGCGCCACATATCATACAGCCAGAGAAACAATTCAATTGCTGCATCAGTCAGTTAAATCTTGCGTTCTTGTTGGGACAGCCTTTACATATAAGTCAGTCCACTTGACTGAAATTGCTCTACTGATTTACTTCATCATCTGTTTCTTATCACAATTCTTCTGAGCTTAAAGTAGTCATAACTACTTCCACAAATATCATTTTATGTAAATAAAAATGAATGATATTTCATATTTATTAAAAAAAAACAAATGCTTCAATATATTCTCATTAGTCCATACTTCAACAGATATCCCCATCCTTAATGGTCGAGTTCCCTCCATTAACTATTTAATTTATTTCCTAGAATTCTTTAACTGATACATTGCGGTCATTTAGGTTTCCTTTGTATGCGTACATCGTGGTTGGTTTACGGAGCGTTATCCTTGTATGAATACTACCGCTGCGCTATTTCATACAAAACCAATTTGACCATTTATAATAATATTTTTCTTGACTCGAAAATACGGAAAACAAAAAACACAGCGTTGGTTGCGGTGGAATACCACACGATTTGCTGTTTCCATTGCTGTGGACGGACATTCGTAGAAAGTGGCAACATGTGTTACATAAATAACAGAAAAAACAACTGCTATAGTAATACTAGATGAACCACAGTTAGATGCGATAACAAAAAGCTTCCCACTCGATTTTTCTTAACAGCGCTTTTTGTTTGTTGACATTGAGGTAGTCGGAAAAACAGCAAAATTCCATATTCAGGTACTTTCGTGGTTGTTGGTCGAATGTTTGCGTTGATGAGGTTTATTTGTTCGTACAACGAAAACTGATATATCCTTTTTTCTTCATTTCGTATTTCAGCTGGAAATAAACTACAAACATACGAGTATGTTGATAATTGAGTGAAAAAAAAATCACTTTTGTTAACCACCGAAATTGTGAAAAGGGCAATGTAAATATGTAATTTAAGAAGACGAAAAAACAAGCTGAAATTATTTTGCGAATTTCATCTGGATGGGAATACTCCAATGAAATTGGAAATTCTATCATTGAAGTTTGCGTAGTTTACAAAAAAACCTATTTTGGTGAAAAGTGGCAACGTTATGAAACATATGTTTTGAGTTTCAATGCGCCACGTTGTTTAGTATTGAATTTGTAAACATGGAAAAAATTGGTCACCGTTATGTAATTCAATATTTCCATTTGAAAGGTCTCAGTCCGACTAAAATTAAAGCCAAACTAAATTCCACCTTGGGGGAGTCTGGCCCTTCGTCTACGACTGCAAAATATTGGGTAGCACAGTTTACGAGCTGTCGAGACAAGCATTGTAGTGGTCGACCAATTGAGGTATCCACACCAGAGATGGTTAAGAAAATTCACATAATGGTATTGGATGATCGTCGACTGAATGTGAGTGAGCTAGCTGAAGTGATAGGCATTGCAAAAAGCGCTCCAGATCGTATATTGTCCGAAGGTTTGAAGATGAGAAAGCTCTGTGCTAGATTGGTGCCGCGCTTGCTTTCAATAGAGCAAAAACAACATCGTAAAGATGTTTCAGTAGAGTGTTTGGAGATGTTTCACCGCAATAAACCCGAATTTTTGCGTCGATTTATAATCATGGATGAGACAAAAATCTACCACTTCACATCTGAGACAAAGGAACAGTCAAAGCAGTGAACTGGAATGGGAGGATCGTGTACAAAAAAGGCGAAGACGGTTCCATCTGCTGGCAAGGTCATGGCGTCTGTTTTTTGAGATGCGCATGGGATTATTTTTACTGATTATCTTCAGAAAGCAAAACCCAGCAACGGCGAATATTATGCTAATTTATTGCAGCGTTTAGGTGATGAAATTGTGGAAAAAAGGCTGCAATTGAAGAAAAAAAAGTGTCGTTTCAACAAGACAATGCTCTAGTTCACACATCCATTATTAAGAGGGTTAAAATCAACAAATATAAGTTCGAATTGCTTCATCAAGCACCTTATTCGCCAGATTTAGCTCCTTCGAACTATTTTCTATTTCCATACTTCCAAAAAATGGCTTGGTGCGAAAAGATTTGCCAACAATGAAGAGGTGGAGCCTGCGGTTGATGGCTATTTTAAGGATTTTGACATTTCTTACTATAAACAGGATGTAGAAGTTATTGAATATCGCTGGAAAATGTGTATCGGACTAAAAGGAGATTATGTTGAAAAATAAAGAAAATCAGTCCCAACTTTTTTGTGTCTTCTTTTTTAGATCAGCTACTTTTGAGAACGCCCTCGTAAGTACAACAACATAGCAATCAAAAATTGAGAGGAAAAGACAGAATTTCTGTAAATAAATTAATTTATAGGTATATGGGTGATGACAGAATGCGAGTGACAGTGCGGTTCATTTTCATTCTCAAATCGTAATTTGCTAAATGCTTAAGCGAATTCAGTATAATTGAACAAAATATAGGGACTAAATTTAAATTAAATTTAAATTTATGTGGATGGTACAAGAAAGGTCATTATAGAGGAATATGATGGACAAAAATTTAAACACCTGCTGCCTTTCAATTAGAAATTACCGAAGAAATATTGAATTTTCGCAAATCGGTTAACTTGCGAAAGTTGTAAATCATCTCATTACAGTTTATGGCAGTCGTCGTGTCTACCAGTCAGCCGGGTAGACAGAAATCACTTTTTTACAATCGTAAATATTTACAATGTTTAGTAGCAATTTAATAATGTGGAAAAGTATCGAAAATATAAAAAACATTGCCCAATTCTAATGTTAAAATGCAGAGAATTAATTGCACCCATTTTGTGTAATATATTTAATAAAATGCTTGACATATCGTGCTTTCCTGATTGTTTGAAAGTTAGTAAGATTCTTCCTATACCAAAAGTAGCGAATGTTTCTGAAGCAAATTGATAAAATCTTTGAAAAGATAATTCATGCGAAGCTTCTAGCATATTTTGATGAGAACAATTACTTCTATGAATATCAATTTTGTTTTCAAAAATCATAGTGGCGCGGAAGAAGCGGTAATAAATGTTGGTAATTTCATATGTAATGGTATGGATAATGGTTTAGTTGGCATTGCAGGCATCTTTCTTGACTTTACAAAGCTATTTGATTCAGTTGATCATGAAATAATGCTGTATAAATTAGAATTATATGGAATAGACGGGAAAGAGCTGAAATTATTTAAAGATTACTTTCAAAATAGGAGAGTCTGTGTAAATAAACCGCCATAAAAGTCAAATAGTAAATGTTGAAAGTGGAGTACCACAAGGTAGCTGTTTGGGGCAGTAATTATTTTAAATTTATATATATGTTTTTAATGCTATTTATAGCTTGAATCTTGTTTGTAAAATATATATGTTTGCAGATGACGTTTGCTTAGTTTATCCATATGGTTGCGATTTGACTTTGAAAACTAACATGGAATAGGATATTGCCCTAATAGTTGAAATGAAACTAAATTAACACGGTTTAGACCACATGCCAATGTATTAAATAATCATTTTAGTGTTTCCATTGATGGTAATATAATTACCGAAACTCACGACTTTAAGTACTTGGGGATTACTTGGCAAAGTAATCTCTCTGGGGCCTCACATACATATAACTGAAATTAAATCAAAAAGTGCTCCAACTATTGTAATATTTAAACAAAATGAAATTCAAATTAAATGTGGAAACTAAAATATTAGTTTACCAAGCCCTTATTCAAAGTCCCCTAAATTACACGGCAATAATACATGGTTACAAAAGGGCAAATGCTTTCAAAATCTTTACAAACTATCCAGAATTAAGCACTGAAAATAATTTACAATTTACCACATTTTCATTCAACTATATCTTTGTATGTTCATGTTTGTAAATACGTATTGCCTATTTATGGACTTTATAAACAACAATTACTCCTGTATGTTTTTAAGAGTTTGAACAATTTTTGCTTTCGTACCATTAGTTTTTCCCAGAACCAGTTGTTTATATATACAAAACATCAACAAAATGTAAAAACACCTAGATGTAAAGGGTGACGCATAAGTAACGTTGTGAATCAATTGCATCTTATATGGGAAAAAATGTAACATATGTACAATTCTTTGCAAAGAGCGCCTAAACATCTCTGACTGCTGAGAACGTCGCGTGGTGGAAGTTTCGAGCTTGCACTCTAGTAATGATCACTTCATTTCGAACTGCACGAGGTCTTTCAGCACACGGAACATCACAGACAGCCCATTGTTGCCTAAAACACTGAACTATTAGGTAAATTGTTGGAGCACTAGAAGCATTTCGAACATGAAAGAAATTGCGATATGATCTGAATAATCGAATGCTGACTTTCAAAGAAAAATTGAACAACTTTGGTTCTTTGTTCTGTGCCTATCCGTCATTAATTTGCCAAGTATTATTTAGTTAATTCTGAAGAGACGAAAAAAAAACTTAAGCAAAAGACGTATTCGCTCATCAAATCTTAGCGTTACTTATGCGCCACCCTATAGATTAAAAACTACTAAACAACGCATTGGATACTCGTATGTGGGTAGTTTAGAGTGTAACAATTTGCCTGTTAATGTAAAAAGGATGAAAAGAATATCACGCTTCAAAAGTGAACTAAAAGGATTCCTTTCACAAAACCTAGAAACGCTTCTTGAGTAATTGCAGAATAATCCTGAAGAGCATTTTGCGGATTCAAAACATGTATGCTTTGACATAATTTTACATATGCTACTTCTTTTTTTGCTTCTCTTCTTCTTTCATACTTAATTATACTTTAGAAACTTAATTATACTTGCAAATACTTTGTGCATGTTTCTTGTCAACTTGCCTCAAATATGCCTTAAAGGCGTTGAGACTATTTTTATTCTGATATATACAGGGCGTCCGTCGGGAAGGTATACTACTTTGTTTGTTTATAATTTTTGATTAAATGAAAGAGAATGGTTTTTTTTTGATAAACGTTTCATTTAATGTCGGCAATTATGTATGGAATGCAATATCAGATAAATGTCCGTCTCTGTTAGCCACACAAATGCGAGCCCCTATGAGCACAATTTCATTGCATCTCAATATCCATTGGCATATGTATGGCGGCGTAAATGGTCTTGGAAGAAGCTCTTGTGTCAACTGAATCATAAGTGGAAACAAATGCAAATCCTTGTCAAAATTATGGCCAAAGTTGTTCTTTGAAGACCAAGCTCCTGAGCACGGCTTCGAATTGAGGTTGATGGATTATTTTGAACACTTTCTTGAGCAGCCGATCTTGCAGTACGTTGTGGTCCATGATTGGCCCTATCTGCTACAGACCCTCTTTCTTCTAAATCATTCACTACACGATAAATAGTGCGTCTTGTTGGCAAATTTCACGTAACTTTCTCATCGTTACACTAACCGATGATTGATTTTGATAAAATGTTTTAAGGATTAAAACACGTTGGTTTATCGAATATTTTTCCATAATAAAATTGGCACGTCTCCCTTCACGACTGCCATGCCATATGAACTGTCAGGACTAATGTTTACCAAAATGGCGGCAAAAGAAAGTAGTATTCCTTCCCGGCGGACACCCTGTATTTGTATATGAAACAAAAATGTTCTCCTTTTTGAGTACACTTCCCCTTTACTATTTTTTACTAGATCCAAATTTCTTCCCCCATAACAACACACATTATAAAGTGCTGATAACCAGATATCATCTCTTAGCGTATTTAAACGCGATGGATATTTTTGATACAATTAAGTGTTCTCAGTACCAATTCAAATTTGATAGCTCAAACTCAAATATCTTCGGTTTCCCCGATTTTTTAGACGTATTTTTCAATGACAAACGTTGATGATCGTCCGGGGCATTTCCTCGGAGAATTTTCAGCCTCTATCGAGCTAGTCATCGGAAGTCTTCTTCGATATTCTAAATTTTCCTGTAACAAAAGTTCCATTTGCATTGAATGTGACTTCTTTATATTTTCTTACCTGTTAAAAAAATCTTCAAAATCACTTTTTGTATAGTATAAAATCAAGAGTAGCTCAAACGCTAATGATGTTTATGAAATGAGATTGGGTATATCAATCACAGTGCACTAATTCCGACAAAAAAAATATTAATGAGACTCGATATACCTATGTAATTAAGAAAGTAGGTCTTTTGAAAATAGGCCTTGTCTTTTGCACGCAGCAGTATCTCACATTCGTATTACTAGATTATTTGGAAAGCCCGCTGCCTGACCTGTAGAGGGCGCCAAACGTATTAAGTTAATAGTTGTTTTTTAACAAATGCTAACTCTCAGAAGAACAGTTACAAAATGTCATTAAAATTTATCAATATATTCGTATTTTACTGGTGTCGACAGTGCATCACATTAGTGCATTAAATGGATGCAAATGAATTTCCTGCCTGCAACAAACAAAGGAAAAGCTGGATAAGTATTACAAGAACTTTGCCACATCAAATACAATGGTTAAGAAGTGAATATAACTAT
Organism: Philornis downsi; assembly: GCA_019455685.1. Classification (NCBI taxonomy): domain Eukaryota; kingdom Metazoa; phylum Arthropoda; class Insecta; order Diptera; family Muscidae; genus Philornis; species Philornis downsi. The sequence goes on from JAHXMU010026166.1 coordinate 888,251, forward strand.
TTTGGATGGGCCGCAAGCAGTCAAATGATGCACCACGTTCAAGAAAGCTATCGGATATAACTACGGCCAATAAAGTCGGAAAAAATCAAACTACTTGTGACCAGTGATCGAAATTTCAATATGCTGACATAGCTGACATCGTAAACAATTCAATAGAATGTGTATTTAAAATTGTATACCATAACCTGAACATGTGAAAGGTGTGTACGCGTTGAGTGCCACGCATGTTGACTGCTCTGCCCGGACGAGTCACCGTACGAGGTAAATGTAGACGTTATGCGATGTACTCGTAAGAAATTGGGAATTTCCTGATTTGTAGCCTTAAATGAAACTTGGACAGATCACTACACATCGAAGATATCATAGCAGTCAAAACAGTAGGATTAATGGAATTCACCGTATGTTTAAACGGAAATCAGAAAGATATTAAGTAATGCAAAGTTTGTCTTAAATTGGACCATCCTGCGTGATATTTCAGTATTAATACATTTCGAGATCAATTACATGACAAGTATTGAAAGGTATGAACTGATTTCATACAAATGTCAACTTCATACGAACGTAATAAATATGTTATATGGTGCAAATTTTGTTCGAAATCGAAATCTGAAATCTTGCAAATATAATAAAATCTCGGCCCCATTTACGGAAAAATAGTAAATGTACTGAGACGCGCGATTATCCAAAGATTACGATCCGTTATCCATTCCATATGAAGGGTAGTAAATACGTTGGATCTTGCAAATATTGTTCGAAATGTCACCATCCAATAGGTGGAATATGTGATTACATTTCGAAAGTGTGGTTACTTTTGTTGGGGTATAGTGCTCGAAACCGAAAATCAGACAACCGGTTTTTTTCTATTTAAAACCACAACTGAATCGAAAATAAAGATTTTCAAATAACCGGTTCACCGGGTTTCCTGAAAAAAAACCGGTTAACTTAAAAACCGGTTTTTGGGAAATTATAAGAATGCTTCAAAATAACTTTGCATTAACCAAAATAAAATTTAAAATTCATAAAAAATTATCAAGATTTAACCGTAATCCAAGCAGTATAATACTCTTGATCTTACACCAATAGTTTTTAAAGCTTACCATAAATATGGGATATACGCGTTTGTCAGCGATGCAGGTAATTTGATGGATAATTTTTTCACATGCATGGATAGCTCTGTAACAGCATTTTTACTTGATTTATGGTGCACGATCGATATAGACGTATATTTCAGCGATCTATTCAAAAATGTACCCGCACAAAAACTATTTTCACATCGAAAACGCCCACACATGGCCAACAAAAACTCACTTTTCAAATAACTAAAGTTTGTATGTTCTTACAAATATATGTATATCTTCACAACTAGTTTCTTGAAAGATATAACGATAACTCAGTAAATCAAAAATTTCAATATTCGACTATCCTGCTCTCATTTGTCACGTTTTTCAGCGCATCTTATAATAATCATTATGAACTATATTGCAAAGACGTCTCTATGTACAATTTTGCTTACTTTGTGAAATATATATACAACTAATTTAATTTCCATGCTGTTAATTTTAAATATTATGAAAAATTTTCGTAATATTTTGATAACTCTTTGTAAAAACTCTTACATTTTTGGGTCATCTACATTTGTGCCTATCAATGTACGCATTTCCCTATAAGCTCTCCATCCGATTGTTGTTATGAGATATTGGCAGGATTTCTCTTATTTGTCCGGTTTGGTTACTGTGTGAGGGTTGAAGAGACGGATATTTCAATGAATGTATCTTTTTTATATGGTAGAATGCAAAATGCTTTAACATTTATTATTTTTTTCTTTTCTCATAATATCAGTGACCGTCGACTTGCCAAAAAAAAATTATACATTTTCCTTTTTCATTTTTGTAGTATGTGAGTGTAATTTCTCTAAGTGTGTATTCTAGAAAGATCATCAAAACAACTCCCAGAACATTCAAGTATGATATATGTAATGTCTTTCCCTCTTTATCTTTAAAAAGGGCTTTTCTATAATTATGATTACGTCAGTAAGTTATGTTTGTTCCTCTCACTCTCATTATCTAGTCTATTGCTATCTTCTTTTGTTATGTAAACAAGAACATTCTAGAATTACGTCAATGATAAACAACACTATTCTGTAAATATGTTTGTCTTTGTTGCACCCATTATGTAAATATGTGTTCTCTCTGAAATATCGTAGCATTTTCTAGAATAAGTCGTTTAGTATAAATAGAGCCAATTTGTACGTTTGAATGGAATTAATAAAGTTGACGTTGATGTGGAAATACGTTCCACGATATCAAGTTTTGCACCGCAGAAAAAACTCGAATAAAATCAGTTTGCCCTGTTCTTTCCATCGCTCGAAAACTGGAATTTTTGAAAAATCGTATCTTTTGAATAACTCGAAGACATGTTTTCTAAAAAGGTCAAATATTTGAACACTATAAGGAGGTAAAGATTTATCTATGTAGTGGTTTCAAAACCACCGACTGGCAAGGCTGTCAGCTATGAAATACCAGTCATCTGAAGTGTAATTTATTTAGTGAATGGTATGCCATTTACGAATATAGATTGTCTAACAAAAGGATAACGCTTAAAACTTACCACAAAAGCGATGATTCAAATGTGGGCACTTTTCGTGTATTACGGAGTGATTACTGTCGTCATAATCGATCTACTGTGCAAGGAATTGGGAAGATTATAAAAAGAATTTGAAGAGACTGAAAGCGCCACAGATATAGTCAGGCCAGTGCATTATTGCAGTGTAGGCACTGCCGAAAATATCGCTTCTGTTACTGAAAGTCTGGCGGATAATTTGAATTTCAATTCTGAGCGCTAAGGCCGTATGATAACCGACTTTTTTAGGCCTGCAATTGAAGATTATATAGGTATACTGGACGATATGTGGTTTCAACAAGACGATGCCACGGTCCACACAACATGACCGATTGTTTCTTTATTGCATGAGAAGTTTCCATAAACTGTAAATTCATGCTTTGGTGACGTCAATTGGCCTTCAAGATAATCACCAAACTTTAGAGCATTTGGAAACCAACATTCGTTAAGTTATCGTCGAGATATCGCCGAAAAAAAAATAGAAAAATTGCTCGAAAACTACCTCAGAAGCATCCACTGCTGCAACCAATCCAGAGGCGGTTATTTAAATGGCATTTTATTTCGTACACAATAGCAAGGTCCAGGTATTATAATGAATTGAAAAGTTTCATCGAAATCATAGATTTATGTGTGTTTTTTTTTACTTTACTTTTGAAACCGAAAAATGGATAACCCGGTACAAAAAGTCAGGGCCCAATGCATTTTAAATATTGTATCTAGGCGACATTAAGCAATAGAGTATAACTAAATTACGAGGCCCATATATCCATTTTGATAAGTTTCGGTTCCTTTAAACTTACATGCAAAGTTTGGTTGAAATTATATCATTCAATAGAGTGTTATAGTATAAGGTCTTTTCCAATTGATCAATTTATATTTAAATTGCCAAAAGACGTTGCCTGGCTGGGACAAATATTTATTTCATTATTTTCAAATATTATTGAATTGTCACAGGAGTCCAAGCATTTACGGCAACTGCTTTTAATTTTACTATTCTGTAGCCCCTTCCAATGAGTCTAACTATTGATGTACAAAAATGAACGAGTTTTCAGAATGCCACTTCTGTGTCGTGCTGTTAATAAAAAATGACCGAAAACTTTATGTATTCTCACTTATCGAATCAATGACGAAGAAAGAGCCGACTAGCCTAACAGTTTAACCAAATTGTAGTTAGGTGTAATAGGAAAGAATTCCCAAAATTTCATTAAGAGATACTGACTTCCATCAATAAGGAAGTTAAGCGAATGATAATTATCAGTCGCGTTAGAAAATTTGAATAAATGTTTTCTTACATGATGGCGTTTTATTTATTGGAATCTAATTTAGTATTCATAGTTTACTATTTTTAAACGCTTAATTATATCAAAGACGAGCCGATTTGATTAACGTTAAAATATATTAAACTAAAAATATCGTATCTCTTGCATAGAACCCGTTTTGATATTACAAAAATTCTACGTCGTTCCACGTCTTTTGCATTTTAATGTGTTACTGATTATCGTTCGTTGTCTGTTTGTGGAAACATACTCGTATATTAGTTTTATTCAGATTTATTATTTATTATATCTTTCGAATGTTGATAACTTTTGGTTTGTCTCAATTAACAATATCACATGTGTGTTTTAGCTTCTGAAAATGTTGTCTAAACTTAAATCTCATAACATTATACGACATTAAAGTCAAAAAGTGTGAATTGAAATGCATGAATGGTCACCTATAGAATTATGGAACTAGCATTACAATCGAACATGTAAAAACCCCATTATTATTGAATGACATCGAAAGCTTTAATTAGCATAATATGAATAATCCGATTTACGTCAAATATCCTCCTTTTTGTTGGATGATTTTTACCATTTTGAGGGAAATTCCATTATGACTGTCTCACAAAACCCCTCGTCCATATTGGCAAAAGAAAACACCAGGACAGTCGATATTCTTAATCTCCTTTTGAGACAAATTGTCGCCAGCATAATCATTCGCAATCAACAGTCACTGAAGGTAATCAATTAGCGGCTGGGCCGGAGAATAAGCTGGATGCATAAGAACCTCCCATCCGTGCTCCCAGAGATTCTGGCAAGTCATTATCGATGTGTGTGGCCTAACGTTGTCCTGATGGTACAGAATTCCTCTCCTATTGGCTAAAGATGGCCGCTTCTGAACGATAGCTTCCTTCAGACGGTCCAATTGTATATAACACAGAATAGGATTAAGAGATTGGCCGTGAGGGAGGAGCTTATAGTAGATGATTCTCCGGCAATCTGACCAAACACACAGGAAAACCTTACTGACCTCAATGCTAGCTTGACCAATGTTTTCGCAGGCCCACCACTATTCGACCAACACCTTGACGTTTTCGTAAGCGAGCCCCTTTTTTATCACCAAACAATATTCGCTTCAAATATAAATCGATTTAGATGCGATTAAGATGCGATTGGAATTTTGGTTTAGAAGATTTTTTTGCATTAGCTCATGTGGCTCTCAATACATTGAGCTTCTCACAGTATTCAGCCATCTTAAGCTGGTTCCACGCGGTTTTGTGTGCAATGTTCAGCTTCTGGGCAAAAGGTGCTAACATGATGGTCGGACTTGACGATTTCCATCATTCCATAGAATCGATATTTTCAACGTTTGGCCTTGCAGAAAGTGGTGCATCTTTGACATCAAAATTAACGAAACAAAATCGATGAAATTGAGTGTAATTGACTCTTGCGGTATCAGGATCATAAACGCTATTCTCATTGTTAGCTACCTGGATTGCGTTTTCACCTTTACCGAAGAAAAACTATACATATTTGACTTATTTTCTTTCTTCTGGTGTCTATTTTTGATGCGAGCCCAAATCATACTGAGTCAATAAATCACAAAACTTTCAGAGTAATTTTTTGAGTACGACATCTTACTTTCCAACGCCAACTAGCGTAAGCCGATTACTAATATATAACGCGAGATATGGATTACTAAATCTATCTATTGTAAAAATAATAGACTTATTTTTACTGTAATTTGTATATTCAGATGAGATAATATGCGTAGTGTAAGTTGAAGTTTTCTGTTCTTAGAAATATCTTCGGAAGTAAATGATGATCAGATGATAAAGTTTACACTTGAACCGGCTGAGGAGTGTAATAAAGATATTGAACATTTAGGTGCGAACAAGGACATTGGACAATGATAAAAATTTAAAGGAACTATATCGAAAATCCTGTTTTATGCTGCACACAATTGTGGTTCCAGTGCAACATATAGTTGCTGCACAAAATTAGTTAGCAATCAACTAAGTCATGAGGTCGACTGTTCCGGAAATTAGTAATTATATGATAGTAACTTCATCACTTTATTGCTTTTGATTAAGTTTTCATTAACATTTAAACAAGTCACGTATTTTGAAGAAAAATATTTTATTCGATAGTAAACATTAGGTAGACAAACTTAATTTTTTGAAGCAGAACCGAGCAAATATACACTGGATTCGGGATATATTGTATGATTTAAGAATATGAGAAAAGACGGGCAAAACAAAGATTGTTTTATGACAGACTGAAGTTTTTATGTAAATTTGGCCCTTTCAGGTGATATCTCCGTAGTGGGGGCATTTGTAGAAAAAAGTAGGCAGACTTCTTTTAAATATTTAAAAAAATTAACAAACGCCAAATCAGTTATCGAATCGAAACATATCCCGATTTCATAAATTAAGTTTCCCTTTCCTTGTTACCCACGGAGGCGGTCCCAAAACAAAAAAAAAAAAAAAACAAAATGAAATGAAATGAAAACTTGCGACATGACGTACAGATGGCGCCAGTTGTTTGAAACAAATTATTTTGGTGAAAATTACAACCTTATAAAATACATGTTTTAAGTTTCAAGGCACCACGTTGTTTAGTATTTTTATTTCAGCCATCAAAAATAAACAATCGCAGTTAATTTGTAAACATAAAAAAAATTCGTCACCGTTATGTAATTCAATATTTCCATTTGAAGCCGATAGATGGTGATAGTAATTTGAAAAAAAATTTTTTTTTTATATGGTTGCCATATAAAATATATACTTTAAATTTTCAGGCGCCACGTTGTTTAGTATTTTTGTTTGAGCCATCAAAAGTAAACGATTTCAGTGAATTTGTGAACAAGGAAAAATTTGATAACCGTTATGTAATTCAATGTTTCGATTTGAAAGGTCTCAGTCCAACCAAAATTAAAACCGAGCTATATTCTACTCGGGGAATCTGCTACTTCGTGTATGACTGCAAAATATTGGGTAGCTGATTTTAAACGAGACCGTATGACCTGAGAAGGTGAACACCGTAGTGGTCGACCAACTGAGATGTCGACGCCAGACACGGTTACCAAAAAATCCTACAAAATTGTATTGGCTGAAGGTACGTGATCTAGCTTAAATGATAGGCATTTTAAAAAGTGCTATACATCGTATATTGACTGAAGATTTGAAGATAAGAAAGCTGTGCGCAAGATGGGCGCCGCGTTTGCTTTCAATAGAACAAAAACAGCGCCATGAATATGTTTCAGTAAAGTGTTTCATTGCGATATTTCATTGCAATAAAGCCGAACTTTTGCGACGATTTATAATCATGGATGAGTCATGGATCCACCACTTTACAGCTGAGACAAAGCAACAGTCAAAGCAGGGAACTAGAACGGGGGGAACGTGTCCAAAGAAGGCGAAGTCGGTGCCATCTGCAGGCCAAGGTCATAGCATCTGTTTTTGTGATCATTGGTCCATAGAATAAGTGGAATAATGGATCGATTTGTTTATAGAGACATTCTCCCAAATGTAATGCTTCCACATGCAGATGAGGAGATGCCAATTAAGTGGAGGTACCAACATGACAACGACCCCAAACACACATCTAGGTGTGTGAAAGAATGGTTCATACAAAATAAAATTTAAGTTTTACAATGGCCGGCGCAATCGCCTGATCTCAAACCCATAAAAAATCTATGGGAAATTGTAGACCGAAATATAGACCGCGATAGCTGCAAAAATTTGGATGGGCTCTATAAAAATGTGGAAAATGTCTGAAATAAAATTTCTCCAGACGTATTAAATAATTTAATTGACTCCAAGCATCGAAAATGTGCCGACGTTTTACAAAATAATGGATATGCCACAAAATACTGAGTTTTCTCTAGTCCTCAGTTATATAGTATTGGCTACGTACTTTAGTTTTGTCGCCTAAAAACATTGAGTTTTACCTTTTTTCCTAAATTTTGATCGTTTTTAATGAAGAATTCACGTTGTTTTTGTTTTATTTTAAAATATAACTTAATAATGTAGAATGTTGAATAAAAAAAAATCAATTATCTAAACGAATTTTGAAAGGCTGTTTAATGACATTCGTAGAAAACATTCCGTGCTTTAGTTTTGCCCGATACTGTACATAATCTATGCGGTGCATACCGATTTTCGTTAATGAAATCACCACAATTTATTGCAGAAGTCTAGCTACATATTTGACAAAATACACCATAATCAATCAATAAAACGTTTTAATTTTTTTTTTTTGTTAGAAAAGTGTTGCACAACCACAATATATTAATTGTTAAGACCATTTTCTAAAAGAAAATTTCGCTTAATAAAATAAAACCTTGCATGTGACCTACATCATGCGGAACTTCAGCTTCTGTATCATATCAGAGGTTCATCATTCGAACAAAATTAACTCTGTCACACACAAAAGAGGTGGTGATTCCAAATATCAATTTTTGGAACATCTCTCTGTAGATATCCTGTGACCTATACGATAACTCAAATCTCAACATTTCTGCTCTATTAACATAATTTCTCAATCGTATGAGATGATTTGACATGTTCGTATTTTCCCACAACTTGATTGAATTCATTCATCCAAACCCGGCATGTCAATATTTTGCGGTGACTCAGTGCAACATCAGTTCAGAAAAATGCGAAATAATTCAGATTTTTTTTTTTTT
>JAHXMU010026166.1:896831-970795 GCA_019455685.1 Philornis downsi
AAAAAACAACGAGGATTTCCATGAGAGAGTAATAATGGAATTATCTATAAAATAGCAAGAAGCGATGGAACAAAACCGTGCGTATTTGATATAAATCGGATCTTCTTAATTAAGCTGGATAAAGCCTTCAATCTCACGCAAAAATAATGGATTTCTTTTTATTACACCTTATATGCTGGAATATCATAGGAGGAGTTTTCAACTGGGCACTCTATAGATCCGCTCTTACTGGTACCATTATGACCACATATAGGAATGAACAAGGGAGTTGTAAGGGTTCCGGCACTACCGAAATTTGTTTTCAAGATATACGCGTTTTTAGTTGCAATCGCAATGCAAGAGCTAAACAGAGAGGAACTGAAAAATTCCAATTGATAACTAACTGGTAATTAAGTTATGTGATCGAAGAGAGGTTGATATGAGAGAAACAGCAAGGAATCAGAGTAAAATGTTTACAATTTATGGCCAACTACTTGTGCAATTGGTAATTTGAAATGACATTTTTCTAGTTTCTAGTCGGCAACTACTTGTGCAATTGGTAATTTAAAATGAAATATTTCTGGTTGTTGTGCGTGTTGAGGCGATAAAACTTTGAGGGAATGCTTTTCACTTCTAACGGGCTCAAAAGGAAGACAACACCAAAGCTCTTAATCGCCTACGTTGATTATAAATATATAGTTAAGGATATGATCGCATCATTGTCCTACAATTTGCCAAATCCAAGTATCAAGCAAACTCTAATAATAATATATGCCGTAGCTTTTGTACCACTACGAGCAATGTTTCCTTGTATATACCTATATAATATATAATATATAATATACAATGTATAATCTGTAATATATAATACATAATATATAATATACAACATATAATACAGATTATGTAATATATTATAATCATTATATATTATATTACATATGTTATATCGGGTGTCCCAGCAAGAACGCAAGATTTAAATGACTGATGCAGCAATTGAATTGTTTCTCTGGCTGTATGACATGTGGCGCCGTCTTATTAAAACCACATGCCTTCCACATTCATTTCTTCAATCCTAGGCACGAAAAAATTGGTTGTCATTTCACGATACCGAACACCATTGACTGTTTGCGCTTGACATGCCACATTTTCATAAAAAAAAAGGTCCAATAATTCCTCCAGCCCAAAATCCACACCACACAGTGACACGTTGAGGATGCATTTGCATCTCGTGAATCACTCGAGGATTTTCCTCACCCCAAATGCGATAATTCTGCCTATTGACGAAGCCATCAAGACGGAAATGGGCCTCGTCACTGAAGATGATTGCAAAATCTGCATTTTCATATTGTCTCTCCAATGCCCAATTAAAGAAATCCCTTCGCTATCCATGGTCAGCTGGCTTCATTTCCTGAGTTAATTGAACTTTGTATACATGAAGATGTAAATCTTTCGTCAAAATTCGCTGCATAGTGGATTTGGAGACACCAATTTGCTGTGCTCGGTGTCGAATTGAGGTGGATGGAGTTTGAGCGACATCATCACGTGCAGCTGCAACATTTTCGGTCGATCGACCTGGTCGAAGGCGCGTTGTTGTCTTTACATCACTAACAGACCCAGTTTTGGCAAATTTATCAATTAATTTCTTAACAGTTGACTCTTTTGGAGCATTATTGTTACCCCAAATTGATCGCAATTTGCGAACTGTAGCCGCAAAACTTTCATCATTTTGGTAAAACAATTTCACAATGAGAATGCGTTGTTCATTCGTGTAGCGCTCCATTTTTACTAACCTCGTACCTTCTACTAGCAAACAATAACAATTGTTCAAATGTCAAACAATGATACTTCGAATGGCGGCAAATTTAAATCTTGCGTTCTTGTTGGGACACTCCAACATATACATATATGTATATAAAACAAATATATAAAATATATGTCTAAGTACCTCGAAAACCGGGCATCCATTTACGAAAAACTCCTAATTTTTGAACGTTCTTAAGGCACGGGACAAGGTGGTGTAAATTTAATAATAGTACAAAATCTCAAATACACAAATATGTTCGTAACACGAAAAGGAAGCGTTCAATCGCAAAAATAATGGAAAATATGGTAATTAAAAAAAAAAAAAAAAAAAAAAAAAAAAAAAAAAACTGTTTAAAAAAAAAAAAAAATAACTAAATGATGAAACATCAGTTCGTGTTGAGTAGTTGTAAATTACTGATTCTTTATTTTCAAATTTGGTGCTTATAAACTATACTACAATTATTCTAAATATACTAATCTTAAAGATAAAGTAAGAAACTAAATAGGGGTGGTTCTGTTATAGCCCATACACAAAAGCGCATGACCGCTTGATAATTCTGCTTATCTATGACTCCCTGCATCGCTCACATATGATCCTCGAACTGTACCCTTGATATTGCAGCCTAACACACAAATGTGTAATATATCCGAAAGAAACCACTTAACAGAACCACATATTTATTACATGTTAGAACTACGTGACTATTCTAACGTTATCCAAAGGGAACATATTTAACATACTTCTATAATTAGCCTATACCCTCACCGCAGGATGAGTTTATTTCCTTTATCAATACAGCCATAAATATGGAGGAAAAACTGACAATTTGGGAATCCCTATCAGTACAACAAGATAAACTGTACTACACATGTTCATAATTGAACATTAAACGTAAAACATGACAAAAAATTATTTTCATTATTTGTCGCTTTGCTTCATTTTTATTTTAGTTTTTTTTTTTTTTGAAATTTGGTAATGCTAAATTGATGTCCATAAAAGCTTCCATCGAAGAACAAAAGTTTCAATATTTTAGCCATTAGGCGATCTGTTTTGAAGTTATAAGCATTTTTCAATTTTAGTGATTTTTTATTTTGGCGATTTTTGACACCATAATAGAATTTTGTGAAGTAGCAGTGAAGTCCAGCTAAACGCTAAATTTATGCAACTGTATTCATTGCAAAAGTTCTCTTGGACGATGTAACTTCCAAGATTTTTCAATCTAAGTTGGTAAACACGAGTAGTCGAAAAATCTTGTAAATGCTTCCCAAACTGTGGCGCTCGGAATTGTCTGTAATCTGTAGATCCCGTTAAATGAGCCTGGAAATATAATGCGCGTAAGGTCACTGAATGTGGGAAGCTCCTCATATTTAATTCAAGGGAATGTAAGATAATTTATTTTTAAGCTTGCATATAGGGAATATAGAACTGAAGTCGTAGATTTTAAAATGGTATCAGTAACTTACCGATACGCCATGTCAACAGTTAGACAACATGCATCAGATTCGCTACCTAAAAGGACAAAACAGGGACAAAACAAAGAGTTGAGCCACCATATTTCGTAAATTATACCAATTTTGGATACAATTGTCACCGATTCCAATTTTGGAAACAATTGTCAATATTCTCTTAGTAATACTTTTCCAATTTTGGATACAATTGTCACATTTTCCTTGTAATAATTCAATAGAAAATATAAACAGCGAATCGTCAAAAACACAGGGAGTTGAGTTGCAAATAACTTTTTTGCACTGAAAAGTAGAGATTTTACTGTCATTTACTTTGCTGCCAATACCCCTTTTTCACTCTCTTTCCAGAATTATTATGGCACAATTAGTCTGTTCGAAGATCGTCCAACAGCAGCCGTTAAATTACTAAATAGACAGCCGGTCGCGTATCGTGTCGAATTTCCTACAGCCAATGAAGTTCCCATGTTAACGCGTATAACAGTCAATGGCCAAGATATCTGTGTCGCAAATGAATGTGAGTATTTCAACATAAATGGTAACTCGATATTCAAACTAATCTACATATATGTTTCAGATCCTCTGCCAAGCACACGCTTATATCTGAGTCACAAATTACAAAGTAGCTCTCAAACACTTATCCGATCCTCAACGGCACAGACAACAAATCGCAACCAACAAAATGGAAATTTGATCTCTTATCAAAGTGGGTCGCCCAATAATTTCGCTAACGCACTACAGTTGCAGCAATCGCAACCGGTGGCTCAGTTTGGCCAACAATTTGGTGGAAATTCGCCTGCAACGGCAAACAGGCAAACATTTCAACAAAGTTCTCAATGTGGTCAAGATTCCGGTGTGTCCGCTTTCATCTTTGGCGGTGAAGAGATAATGCGTGGCCAGTTTCCCTGGTTGACTGCAATCTATGTGAAATCGGCAGGTTTACGCTTTTTATGTGCTGGCTCTTTGGTGTCGACCAGAACGGTGTTGTCAGCGGCTCATTGCTTCAAAATTGGTAGTTTATCGGCTAACCGGTTGGTAGTCAATGTGGGCCGGTACAATTTGGAGGACTATAGTGAACAAGGATTCATCACTAGGGAAATTCAGGATTTGATCATTCATCCGGAATATAGTACTAATGTATTTCCCGACGCCGATTTGGCCATATTACATTTGCGGCAGCCTGTACAGTAAGTGAAGACAATAAAAAATGTTTCGAAATTTTCGATGATTTACAAGATTTAATCGAGAGGCGAAACATTTTGTAAACTATCGCTAGACAATTAAAATTGTATTTTTTACGGGCCGTATTGAGATTATTAATTTTTGTATAGACCGCAACTTATCTGAATGAAATGTGTGTGTGTGTGTGTTTGACTGTATTAAGGTATTATCCGTTATGAACAATTGGAATCCGTAAATTTGTAAATTAAGCAAAAATTAAAGCTAATTTCAAAATTTAAATTACCCTATTTAACAAAGCCTTATATTTGCAAGAACAAAGTAACTTTCATAAATTTTTGGCAACTGACGATTTCAATAAAATCTTCTATTTTCCTTGATCAGATATAGTTTCTGAGATATTCGACAAAGCATGAGTACTTTGTATCAATTAATTTCAACCAGCTTTGATTATGATGTCAAATAATATATCCTGATACTAAATATATCACATCGTATCACATTTTTTTTTAAACAAAGCGTGAACGTAGCAGTAATTGGCACTGATAACTAATTCCGAACGTCAGTGAAGGTCTTCTTACCATACCTAATGATTCCAGCTCCGACCATTTAATCAGCGTGGAGGCCTCTTCTGCTGTCTCCGAAAAGACGCTTATTGCTAGACGTTTAGTTTGTCGGTAAACTTAGGTTGTGGTTTCTATTATATGCGACGGTGCCATATTCCTCCTCCCCCTTCTCACCGTTCTCATACACCGATAGCAGAAGGTAAATTTCTAAATTTTGTATTTTAGTGTATGGTGCCATTTCTCATGTCCCGCTAGTTCACGCGTGCTAAAAGAAATGTACGCCTTAATTTACAATTTCAATTTCAATTTTATTTATTTGTAATCGCTAAGCGCTTCATGGGCCAATAATAGTGATTACGTAGTATTAAGTTTGAAACACACAATGTTAATATTCGTAATGAAAATGTATTTAGAAACAGCAATCGCAAGTATTCCCCAATAATATTAGATGCGCAACTAAGTTCCTGCTGTTTCCCAATAGATGGCCACAGCTGTAAGTGCTGGTCGATTCTGGCATAACATAAACGTCATGAGCCGAACCTTAGGCATATGGTAAACCTGCCGCCTCCACACAATAGTGATTTTCTTTTGACGTCATATTCTTTTGGTTGGGTGAACATGCATGATTTTGTGCCAAATAATCATCATATGCGGGAAGTATTGATTTTCTTCTTTCAATTGAAGAAAACGGCGGCTAAAGCTCATCGAGAGCTTCAAAACGTTTACGTGGATGCTGCTTCAAGTGAAACAACGTGTCGACGAAGACGAAAAACCTTCGAAGACACTGAATTGACGGCATTGCTTGATGGGTTGTGTGTCAAACGCAGGTAGAGCTTGCTTCAGTATTAGGAGTTACCCTGCAACCAATTTTCAAGCGATCGCATGCGTTGGGAATGGTTCAAAAGCAAGGAACTTGGGTTCCTTATGGGTTGGAGCCAAAGCACGTTAAGCGTCGTTTCTTCGCCTGTGAACAACTGCTTCAGCGACAAAAAAGGAAGTATTTTCTTCACCGTATTGTAACGGGTGATGAAAAATGGTTACGTCGTTGCCTCGGCCGAATATTCACGCTGCGAAGGTTATGCTCTGTATTTGGTGGGACCAAATCGGTGTTATTTATTACGAGCTATTGAATCCATCACTGAGGATTGGAATCGACTCCAATTAATGCTATTGAGCCGAGCTCTGTGCGAGAAATTCCCACAATACGTGGAGAGACACGAAATAGTGATTCTTCAGCAAGACAAAGCTCGGCTTTACGTGGCCAAGCCCGTTAAAATCTACCTGAACACGCTGAAATGGAAAGTGGTACTCCATCCGCCATATTTTCCAAATATTGCGCCGACCGATCATCACTTGTTCCGTTGGCACACGGTGTGGCAGTTCCACTCATATAACAACAAAAAGGAATTTGCTTACCATTTGAAGTGAGAGATAAAAGTGTGAAATATGAAAATAAACCTTCAAATAGCTTGTCTTCTCTGCGTCAGAATGAATCGCCCAATATTTCGTGATAGTGTTTGGCCTAGTAACGGTAACGCAAAACTTTATACATAAATGGTATCCATTTAATGGTTTCATAATCGTCGATCTGGCAACGCTGTCATCTGTTAAATACCAGTCAACTGAAGTGTGATTTATTTAGTGAAAGTTATGCCATTCGCAAATATAGATCGTTTAACAAACGAAGAAAGCGTAAAGAGAATTAAAACTTACTAGAAAAGCGATGATTCAAACGTGGATAGTCGCCATAATCGACTTGCTGTTCAAGGAATTGGCAAGATTACAAAGGAATTTGAAGATACTGGAAGCGTTACAGATATGGTCAGGCCTGTGCATCATCGCAATGTACGCATTGTCACCAAAAATATCGCTTCTGTTAGTGAAAGTGTGGGGAATAATTCAAATTTCAATTCAGAGTGCTATGGGCGCATGACAACTGACTTTTTTTGGCCTACAATTGAAGATTATGAACTGATTTCAACAAGACGGTGCCACGATCGATTTTGGCGCTATTGCATTAGAAGTTTCCAAAAAGCATAATTTCACGTTTTGGCGACGTCAATTGGTCGTTAGACTTGACTTTGTGGGGCTACGTCAAAGACCGTATTTACGCCGATAATGCCCAAACGTTGGAGGATTTGAAAACCAACATCCGTCAAGTTATCGCCGTGACACCGCCCCATACGAGTAAAAAAATTTCATCAAAATCATAGCTTTATGTTTGCTTTATTTAACTTTAGTTTTAAAACCGGAAAATGAATATCCCGATATATAGAACAGTGACTTAAAATACTGTCGAAATCCGTTAATAAGTAGAATTAATTTAAAGTTATCAACAAAATGTAAGTTGGGCACTGCGATGTGATAAGAAGCTTTCGATATGTTCAAATATTAAGTAAAAATTATTCCTTAAAGCTCCTTAGAGCAGAATTGGAAAACCAACGTTCACTTTTGAAATCATAATATCAAGAATAATTACTTTACTTTTACTATCTTTTTAGCACATGGCAGTAGACTTTATTTAAAATAGCGGTTATCTCAAAAACTACAACAGATATGAAAAAATATATAATTTCGCTAAAATCACAGAATACTATTTATCACTATTCAGCTGCTAATTGTTGACACCATAAATCACGTTAATAAAAATTTAACCATGTAAAATTCCCTATTGGAATTTTTCAAGTTTCTATTCATGATATCTCGAAATTAAGGCTTGGGCAAAGATATCGAAAACTCTAGTAATTTCCTTATAATTAAATTATCTGAAGAAAAGATATGTTGGCTATTTCATACACCTAAATTCTGTTTTCTGCGCGATTTAGAAACAAACAAATTTTCTCAAATTTCCCAAAATTTCAGACGCCATTAAAAATTTGTATTGTCGCGTTATATTTCCGTGAGTTATGGGTATTGGGTTTATTCACGAAATAATCGTATTCCTTATTTATAGACAATAAAATATTGAAGGCATTCGGTTTATTAAAGATTTTATTTAGTTTTACCTAATAAAGAATTTTTTTTAACTATAAAAAACATATTTTCTTTCAATCTTTTCAGATACACAAACTTAATCCGTCCCATTTGCTTGTGGGCAGAATCATCGGATCCAAATTTGATTGTGGGTACAACTGGTGTGGTGGCTGGTTGGGGTGCAGACGACTCAGGTCGTACTTTTACTCCTATTCCGAAGAAAGTCAATGCCAACATCGTAAGTGATAGTGAATGCCTCAGATCTTCACAGGCATACAATATTTTGACTTCACAACGAACATTCTGTGCTGGCAATAGAGATGGCACCGGTCCCTGCATGGGTGACTCCGGCAGTGCTCTAATGATTAGCCGTAATGGTCGATGGTATCTGCGCGGCATAGTGTCGGCTGGCCAGACGAAGCAGCAAAGGTGTAATCTCCAGGAATTTGTGGTATTTTGTGATGTGGCCAAACATTTGCAATGGGTACAAAGTAATACAATGGCATAGAATACGAATTTTAATTTTATTTATTTATTTGACTTTTTATGAACATTTTTGTATTAATTAAATTATTTGTATTTTTGTATTTATTAAATTATTTATGAAAAAGGAAACTATTCCTCAAATAAAGGAGAGGATAATATTTATGGTTCCAGAAAAGGCGCAAAACTGTTTGTTTCACCTTAGTTCCTCTTTTGTTTTCCGAACTTTGAACATTTATTTTGTTGCCTACTATAATTTATTTTTAGTAATAACTTTTATACTTGGTTTGGGTGGTTTAAGATCTGGTACATAAAATCTATGCCCAGTTTTCACCGCTGAAAACACCAACGAAAACGAAATCTGCATATAGTGATTCTATGTTAGTTATGAACTATATCCGAGAGCCCGATAAGGGAAACACTATTTGCGACAATGTCTGAGTACTTCTGCCAAACTGTACCTCTGCAAAAGTATTAAGTCTTTGTAAAATGACGCTGAACTTACGCTTACCATACAAGGAAGGTCCTAGCCGACCTAACAAAGAAGACTCACAAAAGTTGGGAAAATATTTTCTTTATTTTTCAACATAATGTCCTTTTAGTTTGACATACTTTCTACAGTGATACTCAATAGCTTCTATGACCTATTTATAGTAAGAACTATAAACTTCTTAAAATAGCCATCAACCACAGACTCCACCACTTCTACCACCTAATCATTTTTTCCAAGTTTGGAATTAGTCCGAGGAAGCTAAATCTGGCGAGTAAGGTGTGTGATGAAGCCATTTGAACTTTAATTCATTAATTTTATCCATCGCAATTGTGGTGGATGTGTTAACTGGAACATTGGCTTGATGAAACTACACTTTCTTTTTCGCCAAATGCGACCTGGTTTCCATAATTTTATCACCTAAACGTTGCTATAAATTAGCATAGTATTCGCCGTTGATGATTTTTCTCTTTTTGATGATAATCAACAAAAACAACAGACCGCAGGACCTTGCCTTCAGGTGGAACTGTTTTCGCTTTCTTTGGACACGATTCTCCCGTTCCCATTACACTGCTTTCACTGTTCCTTTGTCTCAGGTGTGAAGTGGTGGACGAATGTCTCATTCATTGTTATAAATTGGTGCAAAAATTCTGTTTTATTGCGGTGAAATATCGTCAAACACTCTACTGAAACATCTGTGCGACGTTTCTCTACATTTGTGCTCTATTGAAAGCAAGCGCGGCTCCCATCTTGCGCACAGCTTTCTCATCTTCAAATCTTCAATCAATATGCAATGTATAGTAATTTCTGAAATGCGTATCACTGAGGATTTTCTTAACCGTATCTGGGGTGGACACTTCAATTGACAGCTCGTACGGCCTTGCTTAAACTCAGTCACCCCAAATATTTTACAGTTGTGAACGAAGGAGCAGACTTTCCCGGAGTACAATTAAGCTCAGCTTTAATTTCGGTTAGAATTGAGACCTTTCAAATGGAAATATTGAATTACACAACGGTGACCAATTTTTTCCATGTTTACAAATTCACTGAGATCATTTATCTTTGATGGCTCAAATAAAAATACCAAACAACGAAACGCCTTAAAACATATGTTTTATAAGGTTGCCACTTTTCACCAAAATATTTTTTTTTTCCAAAATATCTGAAAGAAATCAATCAATACAACTGCCTACAATACGAAATTGAAGCTTGGGAGAGAGTTTGGTTCGAAGGCTTTTATCCACCTTATAATTCGGACCTGTTACCACCTGTTTCTCTCTATAGTGAATTATTTTGGTGATGAAAAATTCGCATGAAGAGAAGATTATGAACATTGACTATCCCAGTCTTTTGCCATTATATGAGCGAGGTATAATGCAATTAACTTCAAACCGGTGCACATTGGACCCAAATCAAATCATTTCAACTGTGCTAAATAAAGCATGGATTGTCATGCAAAAATAATGGATTTTTTTACCACAGCTTACATCACAAACTGAAGCTTGAAATGTCAGCTACTAAACAGCGTACAGCGTACAATTTAAGCAGTTGTGCAAAAAAAAGTATATCAAAAATAACAAAAGCACTATCTGTGTCAAAAAAAAAAAAAAAAAAAAAAAAAACTGAAATTACTTATCAACCCAAATGACCCGAAATTGCGAAATGTTACTGCTGTCTTCTCAAACATAGAGAAGAAAGTCGTAAAGCGCATCAAAATGCAGATTTTACACTGCCTGAGTCATGTTAAGATGAAAAAGTCTTCAACAGCGAATACGATGGCCGGTGCAGAAAAGGGCTACCAATACACCGCTGGGGGGATTCAATTTCTTTTACCCTATCAGAACTTGAGGTGATAAACTAGAGAAGGGTTACGGTGCTTGGAATTATTTTTCACACATAAAGCGCATAATGCATAACAGTTTCTAGTCTCCATCTAAGGATCTATTTAATGGAAAATATTGCTTGCTGGCATTTCGATCTAAAGTTAAGGAAGCTGAGTATTTGCTATAAGAAACCATTTTTGAAACAAAGTTCTTACTCAGTAAACAGAAATCTATCTGCATCAGAAGAAAACGATAAATTAATATACAGCATACAGTTAGTTTAAGGCATAAAAATATAGCGAGCACATTGACTAGGGCAGATTAGGCAAATAGAAGAAAACCGCAAGCACAAACATTCTTCGCCAATAAATTCTTTGAAACGCATAAAAGAGTGCGAGCAAGATTACTTCAGAGAGGCCAAAATCACATTGGAATAAGTAGTCAACAATTCTTTCGAAGATTGTAAACCCACATTCCTTTATCACATTCTAGATAAGGCAAACATAATTATATTTCATATATACAATTTTGTTTCTTCAATATTTGTCAATCATTATGTGTTGGTTCACATATTTTCTCTGGCCAACAAAATTTGTGAACTTCATCAAGAAGCCATCAAAAAAATTTAAATAAAAGGATTATATTGAAAACTGCATAACTTCAGAATTAAATAAGTCATTGATTGACTAAAAATTGCGTAAAAAGTTATCCCCCTGATTGAATCCTTCGTGACCATCAATATTTTTTTTTTTTCTTTTGTTCGAGATAAATCGTTTTCCTCAGCGTTCGTTGGAAATTTTGTTGAATTTCTTTTTCCCTTTTTTTCGTTTTGTTGGTGACTGAATTCCAACCCACACAACCTCTTTTAGCTGCCCCAAATTTTTGCGTTTAAATTCCATATACGATATCAACATTGTGCTCAATTATTTTGTAATTGATTCATGCTGAGTTGTTGTGGTTGAGTGATTTCGTATTCGACTTTTCCGTTAACCAAAGTAAAAAACTTATGTAATGAACTGATGGATTTCGAATACAGAATACACATCCACTGGATTTGCGATTGGAATTTCAAGTGGACGGAAAGGACATTTTTGGTTGTATTTGAAGGCAAGAAAGAAAACGGAAATAGTAAAAGAATTATGCGACAGTTTTATTGTTATTTCCATAAAGAAGTTAAAATACATAATTGGTTAACTTCTTGTGATGTCTAGAGTATAATCAAATGGGAGAAATTCCGAAATATTTAGGCTGATTAAAAAATGCCACTCAGTCAGTTGTAGTTTGTTTAATTGCGGTATCCTATATTAACAAATTTAGCCTGTACGTGTGCTTGGAATACCACAATCTTTCTCAAAGTGACAGTGATTTTTAAATTATGAAATTATGTCATACCACGACAACGATATACGAAAGTTGTCTTTAATTTATTTTGAGATGCAACTACAACAGCGTAGTTTCGTTAAATCTACCAACAACATCTTTCAATTTATTGGATTTAATAACACAACAATATATTGTTCTAAGAGTGATGAATTTCAAAAATCCATACCGAATAAAAAATAATTTTAGATCGTTATCAATTTCGTGTGATAATTTTTTTATGATTTTCGGTTTGGGTTAACTACTTCACAGCGTACCGGTCAACCCACTTCGACTTTGGGCAACAGATCGTCGTCTCCGGTTCACATTTACTTCAGAACTAGAGAAAGCAATTCACGAGCTTTTTACCTCTCCCGCTAATCGGAATTCTCGAACAAATTTAAAATGGAAAGTATCTTGCGATTAAAAACATCAAATTTCGCACTAAATATAATACATGGTGGCTGATAAATTGTACTACATTAAGAAACTAGAATATTTTTTTTAATTTAAGTGAACAAAAACGCATATTTTTATTACGTTTCATATTAATTTATTTGGGTGGCGATTAGAATAGACACCCGTATTTATTGTACCCCGTACGTAGAAGAATAATTCCAAGCTCTTCGGTCTTCTGCTTTAATTCGTCACACCAAGTTTTGATTATATTTCAGAATCCTGGTCCTGTCACAACGAAGTTTTGGTAGCCCTCACGTGCGCCGCCCATCAATTTCGTTGTCGAGAACTTTTTGCACCGGAGTATTTGAGCCCATCCGCGCGAGATCATACAGCCAAGAATCAAGCAATCGCTGTATATTGATGCACTTGACCACGCCGCAATCGCTGTATTGTGATGATGATTATATAGCTCACAAAACTCATTGTTCATGCGACCCTGATACCGTCCACTAAAAGGACTCCTCTCGAAGATTTCCAGCACAGATTCATTAATTGTTGTTTGCTGAGAGAGGAATTTGTCATTAAATAGCTTTCTTAGTCCATAGTAACGTTTATTGGCAAGCAATAGTATCATCTGACATTACTCGCTTGATTTACAGTGGAGCCGAAGTAAATAAATTCATCTACCACTCACCAAAACTATAATCGTCAATCTTAACGCAGCGTTCCAAGCGAGCAGACACTTTGTTTGTTAAAAAAATAACTTTCTTTTGTTCCAGTTTACCACCGCATCCGTTTTTGCTGACTCACTCTCAATACTTGAGAAGGTCGCAGTAACATCTCGTAGTTTCCTACTGATAATGTCTACATCGTCTGCGTACGCTAATAATATACAGCTTTCATTAAAGATGGTATCAGTCGGGTTAACTGGAGCTTTCCTCATAATCATCGCCAACAGTATGTTGAAGAGGTCGCACGATAAGCCATCGCCCTGTCTAGATTCTCGTTTGGCTTACGCATAATATGCTGCAGTAAGGTTTGAAGACCATGGTGGCTGATATATAGGGTGGTTCAATAAGCTCGTTCGGTTTTTAAGAGAAAGTTACAAATTTTAACCAATTTACAAATTTATATTTAGGGTGGCGCATAAGCAACGTCAAGATATGATCACTGAATCCATTTTTTGTTTGTCTTTTTTTTCGTCTTTTTATAGAATTAACTAAATAATACTTGGGAAATTTAAGATGGAGAGGTTCAGCACAAAACAAAGAACCAAAGTTGTTCAATTTTACTTTGAAAGTCAACATTCAATTATTCAGATCTTATGGAAATTTCTTTTATGCTCTTTCGAAATGCTCCAGGCGCTCCAACAATTTACCGATTAGTTCAGCGTTTTGGGCAACAAGGGGCTGTCTGTGATCTTCCGCGTGCTGGAAGACCTCGTGCAGTTCGAAATGAAGTGACCATTGCTCGAGTGCAAGCAAGTATTGAAGAAAACCCCGAAGCTTCCACCAGGCGACGTTCTCAGCAGTTAGAGATGTCTAGGCGGTGTTTGCAAAGAATTTTACATATGTTACATCTTTTCCACATAAGATGCAAGTGCTTCACGAGTTAAAACCAAATGATGCACAAGAACGCATTCAATATAGTCGCCGTTAACGTTACTTATGCGCCACCCTATACAAGAAAACAATTATTTTAATATATTATATAATCTCCTCCTTTTTTTATAAATTCTTCCCACCTCTCTGAGAGCTTTTTAATTCCTCTCAAATAAAACTCACGTGATTTTTCTGAACAAAAGCGTTCAATTGGATTTTTCACTTCCTCGACGTTATGGAAATTCAAATCCTTAAAGTGATTGCTCAGACTGCGAAATAGGTGATAGTCGGACGGGGCGAAGTCTGGGAGTACGGTGGGTGAGGTAGAACTTCCCACCCAAGATCTGGGGTCTCGGGGAGAGATGGAGGCACCCAAACATCACAAATCCGAGCACTTTTCTGAACCCGTGAACGGTTGAGACTGTTTTTTTTTTTTTTTTTTTTTTTTTGATTGTTTCCGTTGTTTTTCCAACAGTTGCACAGGGATTAACAAGAATTAAATCTCTCACCTCCTCGGAAACAATTTTTTTTTTTTGCTCGTTCTGATCTGGGAGCGTCCGTTACGAAGAAGTCGATTATTTTAAACCATTTCCGGCGAGTTTTTTCGTTTGGTCCGTTTTCTTCATAAACAGACTTTATTTTTCGGCTGGCTTCAGCAGTCGTTTTTCCTTTTCGGAAATACGACAGCATAATATGCTTAAAATGCTCTTTTTCGCTCATTTTTTGCACTTTTTAAAAACTTTTTTTTTTAACGCTAGACCACTCACGACTAGAACGAGAACACCAGTAAACTATAGAAAACAGTTTAGAAAAGGGGTTTGAGGAAGTTTTGATAGTGTTTAAAGGAACTTTACGTCATGAGAAGTGATGTATGGTGAACTAAGGAATTAACCGAAAGAACTTTCCGAACAACCAAATAGAATGCAGTTTATTGAAATCAGCTTATTTGGACATTTTCGTTCCAAGACAGACTGCCTTATTTTGTTGTAAATACACAGGGCTGAGAGGTATTCACTGTCGGCGCAGTTATGTAAACAAAAACGTTTCAAAATCTTTAAGTAATATCATCATAGGAACAGCTATCAGCAACACCGGATAATGAGTGCAACAAAATAAGTACTAAAAAGTCAATTTTTTCTGAAATATGGGTTATTGTGCTAAGCATGAGCATATAATCTGTTAACCTTGTTTTGGAAAAGTTAAATTTTGTATTAATTTACCCTATTAGTTAACCAATGATTCAAAATCTTCCTAATTTAGATACAAAAACAAACCCATTTATGTAATAATAACATAACTGTTATCTGGTCGTCCATATTCCGGAAACGATGATATTTTGAAAACAAAATTTATAGTTTAAAAAAATTATTAAAATTATGTTTCCTGAAAAAAAGTATACAGCACCTCCTGATTTTTGAAACACAAATAAATAATCTGTAAATTTATGGGAATAATATTTCAAAATTCATAAACACAAGTGATGATTTATCAATTGTGATTAGGAACTTCCGAACTGGTTGAACTCTAACTGAACTAGCAACTTTTTGAGACTAAGCATGAAAGGAAGCTACTGGTTATATTCCATAAATCTTTTTAATATATTTATGCCTTGATTTATTTTCAACAAATGATATTTACTACAAATGATGTTGAGTACAATTGAAGCTCTGAATCAATAGAGAACATAGATTAATTGCTAAATAATATTTACTTTAGCAAAGTTCCTCAAGAAAAATTGGACATCATTCATTAGAATATTTAAGTCTTGGTTTACAAAAATAACCCGCCTGTGAAATCTCACAGAAAAGCGTAAAGTCTGTTATTCTATCACAAAATCCCAATGCTATACATGAACTGATATTGTGAGATCGTCACATTAGCATATGAACTCTAAGCTAAACAGCTATTAAAGCGACCCAAATCTAAAGAAAGTTTTTTGCCCAACAGACACTTTAAAGCAAGTGGTCATTTCTTCCGGACCATTCCGTTGTTCCGGAAGAACCAACCCCACGACCAACTTGCCAATAGAACAACTTGACCGGCCGATTCGGAATGATAATTCACCTTTTGTGTGAAGAAGTCTTTTTGTGGTTCTTGTAATGCAAACGTTCCTCATTGACTGAGAAAGCGATTGATAGGCTTAAAACATATATATGTACATATTTCGAAGGTTTATAGTTCGGAAAGAAAAAAGCGCTCCATTGCAAAAGACTCTCATTTTCATGGGGAGTATTTTGAAAGCTATTTCGAGGACAAATATTTGCTTATGTTTGTCTATCACAAAATATGAACGGCGACTTTCATATTAGAAAATTAAAAAAAATATAAATGGACAGGATTGCGAACGGATCTTCTAAGGATGGTTTAAAGAAGGTTATAACAAAACGATCCGATGTGAACCATTTGCAAATGATTCTGTCTCTATTCCAAAAAAAAAAAAAAGTCACAAGTTATAACGTGATTCGTGATAGATACCTTATAGGGCTATCCATTTCTCGGTTTCGAAAACGAAATTAAATAAAACACACATAAAGTCATGATTCCGATGAAACTTTTATTTATAATGCTTGGATCTTGTCATTATGTACGAAATACATCGTACATAATGATCGCCACTGGATTGGTTACAGCAGTGTTCTCTTTTGAGGTAGTTTTCGATCACTTTTTCGTACATTTCGGTCGGCATCTATGCAATAACCTTACGAACATTTGCGTATTATCCTCTTTGACGTAGCCCCACAAAAAAAGTTCAACACCGTCAAATCGCATTATCTTGGCGGCTAATGGCGTCGCCAATACGTGAAATTACGCTTTCTGGATACATCTCATGCGATAAAGCCAAAATCGGTCGTGATGAATTACATTTGAATCACCACTTTGTTAGTAAATTTTAACTCCTTACTCGTATACGCGTTCTCCGGTTGTTAAACGATCCATATCCGTAAATGACAGATCTTTCACTAAACAAATAGTACTTCAGATGGCAAGTATTTAACAGCTGACAGCCTTGCCAGACCGGCAGTTTTGAAACCAATAAATGGATAACCCTATATAAGAGAAATATTATCCGATTATCATTATTTTCCTGCAGACGTACTCTTCTTTTCTTACGTGGCGACTGGAATAGACAGCCTTATCTATCATACGCCGCCCGTGGAAAATTATTCCAAGCGCATCGATCTTCTGCGCTTCTCCTCCAATTCGTCACACCAAGCATCGATAGTATTTCAAAAACCTGGAGTTTGGGTCGCCCTCTTCTGCGTCGTCCATCGAGTTCGTTGTCGAAAACTTTCCGTGCCGGAGCATTTGGGACCATCCGCACAACTACTATTACACAACAACGCACTGTAAACTAATGCGTTTGACTACGTCGATGTCGGCACACTCGTGCAGCTCATACAGCTCACTGTTCATGCGACGCCGATACTCTCTGTCAACGATGATGGATTCATATATTTTCAGCAGTATTTTCCTCTCGAAAACTGTGAGTACTGATTCATCCGCTTGCGTCATAACTCAGGATTCTGCGCCATATAACAAGACGGGTAGAACCAACGTCTGGTACAGTCTGATTTTTGTTTACCGAGAGAAGGCTTTATCATTGAATCTCTTAGCCCACTTAGCCCGTAGTAACATCTGTTAGCAAGCAATACTCTCCTCTCCAGACGTAGCCGCAGAGGAAAAAACTCCAAACCTGTAATAGCATATGATATATTCAGTTAATTCATTGGTCCCGAGGATGGTACTAACCATCCACCACGAGTTATTTAGCACTGTACTTTTGAAACCAAATGTCGTCGAAATCACGGGCTTCAATTGCGGAAAACAAAAGGTCTCTTGCCTTCTTACGTTCTGCCATTCGCAGTCACGTTCGGGCGGACTTAATTTTTGAAAAGTAGAAAAATGGCGATTTTAAAGTAAAAGAGCTTATTTTTTGGCATTGTATGCATTAGTAAAGTAAAAAGAAGTAAAAGTACATAAAAAGAATATATGTGTTTCTTATACATCTCGGTCAAAGTAAGCTGTTTTATCGTCCTAGCTTCGCGGAACGAAAGACAAAAGCGATTCGGATAATCAGCGATTCGGTTGATCGGAGTTCGGATAATTGGAGTTCTACTGTAACTGTTGTTTTGTTTAAATTCGATGCCAATTCTTGAACTATCTCGGATTAATCTTAGGCTCAAATATAGCAATCTTGCTTATTGATGTAACCAATAAAGCCGAAATTGGTCTCACCACTGAACAAAATTTTGATTGAAAACCATGCGCTTTGTTGAAGGCTGACAAGTGTTGAACGATTTAAATGGGAGTGATTCGAAAGGTTAGCCGACTTCAATTATTGCATGACTTGACTGAAAAAAAAAATGTTGCGTACAACAAGGAGCGCTACTAAAAATGGCACCGAATCGATTCAATACAACAATAACGTGCAATCTCAGCTGTCGTCAGCTGTATTCCTTTCACTTTGGATGTGGTCTATTTGGATGCGCACTGTCCAGTAATACAAATTGCGTTTACGTTTTTTCGATAATTTTGGATTATTTGAACAAAGAGTTTCTGTAAAAGCATAAAACACATTTCTCGAAGAACGTTGATTTTCGTAAAACATCTGAATGATTTGTAGACACTGTACCAGGCTAAGAGTTTCCGCGATTAGAAATCAAAAAATTCCAAAAAGAAATACCATGACAGTTTTACAATTTGGTAGTTGATCTGTTATAAAGTGCTTATTAAAAAAAAAACCTTTAAATTATTACTAAATGAAATTCCAGTACAAACTAATGAAATTTTTGAAGCCACCAAATCTGTACTTTTTTCGTAAAAAAATAGAATCTGTTTAGCATCTTAAAACTACTAATAACAGATAATTATATGACAACACGGGTCGTATTTAGCATTTATTGTACCTTGGAAAGGTATTTTTTCAAATACAGAAGACTGTCCGGTTACAGTAGTTGAAATAAAATGAGTGAACTTAATCCATAAAAATTATTGACAAATCAAGTTTAAAGACCTTGAACTGAACTTGAAAATAGTTCAACTGAGCATCATTTAGAAATTCCTTGATTTCGGCGAATATTTTAAAAATTCAAACTCAAACAATTTTATTTATATTCAAGTGCGAGGATTGTCTTTTTTCTGTTAAACTAAACCGAATAGTGTTCAGCACCTCAAGGCGCGTTAAATCACAATAAAAGAAATCCACAACATGCTACTTATGGAATATGAGAGAGCTTCTCACATTCAATAAGCTTAGCCACATTCTATAGGGTGGCGCATAAGTAATGTTAAGATTTATTCAATGCATAACTTTTTTCTTTCTGCTTTTATTTAAAGTTGGCATTTATTAAAATTTAGAATATAGTTTGGAAATACGTTCACTTTATGTTTCAAAGGTAATATCTCAACGGTGCCCATTGTTTGCTTCTACCCTACTGATCTTTAAAGAAACCAAATCGTTAAGATCAAACCATACTATATATCTGAATTCCCTGAAAGGGACCTATTTTAAGAGGTTTTAATAACATTTTTTTTTGCTCGACTACTCGAAGTGTTCGTTAGCGTATTGTAATCAACCATCGCACCAAAGGAAGCATAAATGGCTGTATCGAAGCTCGAGACCACGATCATATCCACGTATAGTCGTGTTCACTAATCATCGTGCCGCAGCTATAAACCCGATTTACCACACTTAGAAACAAAGACAAATAGTAAATACCATAGCTCGCCATGTTTCTCCAAATACTACTAGATATATGATGTTTTGAAAATGTGGGTTGTACTGGCTGGCCCCAATCGTTACAACAAACCTGGCAGAATGTCTTTTTTAATATTTACAAGGTGTGATATAAAAAAATAACCGTTATTTTCAATTTTTATAATACACTTGTGCCAACGTTTCTTCTAATCCTAGAAACACTTCTGAAACGCGCTTTTTGGTATCGCCAACAGCTCCGGTTTCGATTTTTCTTTTATCTCCTCAATCGTAGCAAAACGATTTCCTTTCATCGGTGTCTTCAGTTTTGGGAAGAGGGAAAAGTCAGCGGGGACCAAGTCCGGTGAATACGGTGGTTGAGGCATGATTGCGGTTTTGTTTCTGGCCAAAATTCACGCACAAGCATCGATGTGTGAGCTGGTGCGTTATCATGGTGTAAAATCCATGATTGGTTTTTCCACAATTCTAGGTAGTATTCCTTTCCTTTCTGACCGTACGACATTGTGGCAAGAATTCATGATGCACCACGCCATTGCAATCGAAGAAAACAGTGAGCAAAACCTTCACATGGCTTCTTGACTCTTCTGGACGCTTCCATTGGGATGATTGGGCTTTTGGTTCAATGTCATAGCCATACACTTATGATTCGTCACCAGTTATGACTTTTTTGATGAAATCTGGATCGTCGTTGATGATGTTCAACGGCTCCTGAGCGATGTGTATGCGACGATGTTTTTGCTCAAAATTTAGCAATTTTGGAACAATCTTCGCTGCCGCACGTTTCATGCCTAAAACATCCGTACAAATTGCTTGGCATGAGCCGAACGATATGCCAACATTATCAGCAACCTCTCTAATAGTGATTCGACAATTATCCAAAATCATTTTCTTCACTGCTTCAATGTTTTCATCTTTTCGGCCTTCCTTAAACCGGTTATGCGACCATTGAACTTGTGTTCTGATCATAGTAGAGTCGCCAAGCGCCACAGTCAACATTTCAAATTCATTTTAATTTCACTTTTTACACAAAACTTAATATAGTTTCTTTGATCCATTTTTTCGAATAGTAAAAAATCGAAGAGCACACCAAAACACGACTAACCTTTTTATCTGTAAGAAACAAACTGACAATCCAAAATGACTGATATTGTCAGCATATATAACAGACATGTGTACCAACATAACAGAAAAAAATGCGAAAATCGAACATACGTAACTCACGAAATTTCAAAATAACGGTTATTTTTGATGACACCTCGTATTTGCAGTTTTCTTACGTCCACATAGAGAGAGTAATAAAGATGCTACTGAACAAATTTGCTTCTTTTAAGAATAATATACAAACAAATATTAAACGCGACTCTCTACTACATTTCAAATACTTTCCCAAGTTTCATTACCTACAATGCTCTTCAGGCAAAAACGACATATTGAATTAATATCAATCATACGTTGAGAGTGTCAGTAAAATCCTATTAGAATCTTAATAAACTATCATGTATTTTCCATACACCAGTCAATGTTCCACATAATTTTTAAATTATATTAATTTATTCATCAGCATATACTCGTATTTAATTACTTGTAATAGGATTTGACACTATTCGTTAACAAAATTACATCAAATATCCTTAAATGATATGTATTCTGTACAATTTAAACAAGTAATGCTCTTATAGCAAATATCTCTACGTTGTAAACTTTCAAAATGAGTTTCTCTGAATTTGATTATTTACAAATGCTTCCCTTTAAAATTCTCAACCGGTATTCTATGTATATTCCTTACCGGATGGCGTATGAGTGTTGCGCATTAACAACCGACAAATAAATTAAATTAAAATCAATCATACGGCGAGTGTGCCAGTTTGAACGTAGTATCGTAAATTTCCAACAAAGTTTTAAGTGTGATAATAAAACTTTAATTCTCGTACACTTTTACTACGCAAAACCACGTCTTATACAGTTCGTTACTTTATATTCATCCATCATTTGATTACTTAATAAAAAAAAAGGATTTAGTTACCCCTTCTTCGCCCACAACTAAACAAAGAAGAGCTGTGATTTTTTTTTTCTTTTTATTCCACTCAGCGCAAATCCTTCCTAGGCAGGGGGGATTGGATACAAATCCCTAACTAAAAACCATCAAGTCGATGTTTGCACACAATCACAGCGTTGAGGATGGCGCATTATTTAGGCTCAGACGGTTGCCATTATCACTGATGCCGTTGGAAATCACACCCTGGAGTCCTTGTGGCAAACGGATGAATGATGGCGGCGACGCATTTACGCTGTATGCAAATTGAAATGAAAAATAGATTTTCACTGACAAAGTAAAATCAATTTACATTCACTTCATTTGACAATACAATATATAACGTCGATTTTTTGACTGCGAAATGTATGCACGTGTGTGTTCGTGGATTTCGAGCTTACAGACATAGGAAGACAATGTGGTACTCTTTATTGATTTAATGTACATATATGTAAAACCTTTTAAACGCAATTGTACATATACACAATACCAATGTTAGGGTGACGCTTATTCAGTTGTTTCATAAAATGTAATACTTGAAGCAAATTATTGTCGCCAAATTGAAAGACGACATTAAGATGATATCATCGAGATGATAAGTATAGACTTTTCGGAGATTTTTGCAGCTAACTTGATCCTGTATGAACATGGCGTCTATCTGCGTAATAAATATCTCTTCTTGTTATTGCCTTAAATTGCTTTTGTAACTATAAATGTATAAAAATGTCTCTTAAAAATATGAAAAACCACATTTATAGAAGAATCGGAACATAAAACAGTTGTTAGCTGTTGTATTCTTCCAAACTAAAGTCTGACATTAATTAATTTTCTAACGGTGGAACAAAAATGCATTATATTGTCCAACAATGTCCGGTTATAGTCATCTAACGCCTATAGTCATTTCTTACAAAAACAAATAACTTGTGTTATCATTTACCGCCAAATACACTTCTTCTTACTCCTTTTTTATATTTGAGAAGATGGCAACAACATTCCATAGAACTCAAGCATGATATAAACGTTTATTACAACTTTACTCACACTTCTTGTGTTTGTTGAAAGGATGCCAAAGACAGGCTAGCTAGTCTAAAGACTTGCAAAAACAATAATCTTTATGCATCTTTAATGCATCTTTACAGAAAACTTTGCTAGAACATTACACCCAGTCACGCCTTGATTTAGGGAAGTTTCCGAGAGAAACATATCATAGTTAGTGGAAACTTCTGTAGGCACCTCCTGGCAATGACATCAAACATTCATTAGGTGATTGCTAAAGTAAAGGCTAGTTGAACAAACCAAATGACATGTTACCTAAGCGGGTTAGATAAAATGGTAAGTAGGTATTATATATTATATTAATGATAATCAATCATTTATCGCTGTCTTGACTCGGGAGTAATAATCTAAAATTTTGATGGCCAGCAAACATTAGTAGGACTACAATTTAAGAATATGACCTAGGAATGTTCTGTCTCCCACAGAAAAAGTATCTATCTCCGATTATAAATGTCCATCCAAGAGGTTCCGTGGCCTTTACAGCAACGGAAACGACACTAATTTTGAATGCGGAATTACACTTGTGGCGACACTTAGATGTCTTGCTCACCAGTTTAACCCCTTAAATTACCGAAGACGTATTTTCCTTTCCATCCCAATTTACAAGGTGTGTTCAAGCAATAAGGTGAATTTTCAAATTTCGTGGGTCACGTACATTCGACTTTTGATTATTATTTTTTATGTTGTTACACTGGTCTCGAAGATATGTTGATGTTTTTATCCATATAGCATGTTTAGTCTTAGTTTAGTTTGTGAGAGGCATAAATAAGACAAGTGTTTTGCGGGTTCGGCGACTTTCTGCTATCGAAAAAAATGGATCAAAGAAGTTGCATCAAATTTTGTGTAAAAAATGGAATTAAGTGCTCAAAAACACTTGAAATGTGGCAAACGGTGAGAGTACTCTGAGTCAAAAAAATGTTTACAAGTGATACAAGCTTTTCGCAGGAGGTCGAGAAGATGTGAATGGCGCACATCAACAACCGATGAAAATGTTGAGAAAGTGGAGAAAATTATTATGGAGAATCGTCGTATCACAATTAGAGAAGTTGTTGGGTATGTCAGCATATCAGTTGGCTCATGCCATGCAATCGTTTCGGAAATTTTGGGCATGAAGCGTGTGACAGCGAAGTTCGATCCAAAATTGCTGAATTTTTACCAAAAACAACGTCGCATGAGCATCGCTCAGGAATTGTTGAATGATGTCAACGATGATCCAGATTTGCCAAAGGGTCATAACTGGTAACGAATCATGAGTATATGGTTATGACATCGAAACCAAAGACCAAAAAAAAGCACGCCAAGTTCGACCAAATGTCAAGGTTTTGCTCACTGTTTTCTTACCATGTTTGATTACCATGGCGTAGTGCATCAGAAGTTCTTACCACGAGGTCATACGGTAAATAAGGAGTATTATCTTGAAGTTATGCGCCGTTTGCGTGAAGCAATACGAAAAAACGCCCGGAATTGTGGGAAAAAAATCATGGCTTTTGCATCATGGTAATGCACCTGCTCACTCATTTTTGCTTGTGAGAGATTATTTGGCCAAAAACAACACCGTTATTATGCCTCAGCTACCGTATTCACAAGATTTGGCCCCCTGCGACTTTTTCCTGTTTCCAGGATTGAAGAGACCCATGAAAGGACGGCGTTATGCGATGATTGAGTAGATAAAAACCGAATCGCTGAGAGAGCTCAAGGACATATCAAAAAGTGGGTATCAGAACTGCTTCGAGGATTGGAAAAAATGCTGGCACAAGTGTATTATATCCTTCACAACCGTCGCAGTCTTGTTATTATATCTGAGGGGGACTACTTTGAAGGAGATAAAATAGAAATTGGTGAATAAATAAATATTTTTTGAGAAAAATGAAAATTCACCTTATTTTTTGAACACACCTCGTATTTGCATGCCTTGACGATAGACAGGGGCGCCAAGACCAGAGGTATGTTTTCCAAAAGATTAGAGGAAATACATGGAGACCTCCAGGACATGATGTTAAAATTGTTGTGGGAGATCTTAATGTTAAAATATAAAGGCAATGTAGCCTTAATTTAATAGTTTTATTATTTTATTTCGGCTCAGCAAGGAATATGCTACAAAATAAAACCTCATTCCCACACAAAGATATCCACAGGGCCTCTAGGCCATCACTGATGAAATCAAGAGAAATCAAGTTGACAACGTAGATGGAAGCCATGTTTCAACTTTAATGGTCACAAATGTATGTAATACGTATTGCTAACGTAGGTTCTGATTGACATTTAGCTATAGTTAAGAGCAGATATTGGGCAGAAATTAAGTCAAGTTCATAAAAGCTAAGCATTGCAAATCACTTACTCCCAACATAGTCGCATTGTGTTCGGCACATGATGTTGCTGAAACACAGCGGCAACATGTGGCACACTCAATGGCAACTGCAGCAATCATTGTCTAGTAAACAATATTCGACTAATCGAATCCATTACCGATAATTATATATCCAGGTTTCAACGCCGAGTGCTTGTACTAGCTATCATTTTATCAATCTATCTAATCAAGTCCGTATGACCCATCCTATATGCGAGCTCTTATAGGAAGGATTAAATCCAGTATATACGAAATAATTAGATCCGGTAAACCAACAACTGTCTGTCATCCTTTCGTTGACTAAAACCTGGTCTCAATAGCAGCAAGCCTTCTGCGCAGGTGGAAAAAGATCTTACAGAGCCATTACGCATTAAATGAGCCATTAAAAACAGCAGTAGTCCATCATACCATTTCCTCAACTTAGCCATGGAAATGATAATGAAGGAAGCTGCAGTGCACTGTGTGCGTACACTGTAAATGATTTGTGTAATTTTTAACAAGAGTCCCATGCTGTTTGCGTACGGTTAATATATTGACAACATTGGTGAAAAACTACGAGGTGCTACTGCACAATAAAACGAATGAAGTCAAGCAAGAAATTAGGAGAACGTAATCTCTTGACAAACAAAAATCCAATAGTACCAGCAACTTTCCCTGCTTGTTTTGCTCTGTAGCGCAGCATACTGTATTATGACACATGGAGATGAATCCGTTGTAAGATCTTTGAATAGGAAAATTCTCGGTAAAATATATGAATCCAGCACTGTTAATGAGGCTTAACAACATAGCAGTGCCAAAATACCTGACAAATCAATAAGCGATGTTAAAATGAACAGAGTTTTAAAGCGCTACCAAAACTTGGTGCAGCGAATTTATAAAGAAGCGCAAAAGACTATAGCGCTCTGAATTCTTTCGTACATAAGTCACGTAACAGGTAACGATTTATAACTTACTAGGGCGGTCCAAAAACTACCCAACCTAACAAAGAATACACAAAAAAGTTGGAAAAAATTTTCTTTATTTTTCAATATAATCTCTCACTTTTTCCACCGATATTCAATACGTTCTATACCCTGTTTATAGTAAGAACTGTCAAACTCCTTAAAATAGCCATTAACCGCAGACTCCACCTCTTCATTGTTGGCAAATCTTTTACCACCGAGCCGTTTTTCCAAGTTTGGAAATAGAAAATAGCAATAGGGAGCCAAATCTGATGAATAAGGTGCATGATGAAGCAACACGAACTTTAACTCATTAATTTTGGCCATCGTCTTGCTGAAATGTTTCCTTCTTTTTCGCCAAAAGCGGCCTTCTTTCCACAATTTCATCACCTAAACGCTGAAATAAATTAGCATAACATTCGCCGTTGATGGTTTTTCCTTTTCGAAGATAATCAATAATAATAATAATAATTATATCAGGCGCATCTGCAAAAAACAGACGCCATGACCTTGCCAGCAGATGGAACCGCCTTCGCCTTCTTTGGACACGATTCTTCTTTCTTTGTCTCAGGTATAAAGTGGTGGACTCACGTCTCATTCGTGGATATATATCGACGCAGAAAGTTGACTTTATTGCGATAAAACATCGGCAAACACTTTGCTGAGACATCTTTTTGACGCTTTTCTTTGTGTTTACGTGCACAGTTTTCCTTACCCGGATAGTTGTAAGTTTTAATTTTTAAGTGCACGCCCACCACGTCTAAGGAAGGAGCTTTCACCGTTCTAGCAGTGTAATAACTAACTCTAACTCTCAGCGATCGATCGCCCAAGCATCAGTACTCATTTTAAATCCGATATATAAACTACGTATTCGCGCGTTTAAAGTCCCTGCTTGGTAAAATAATCTCCATTACGTAAACCCCAGAAATAAAAGGTAGAAAGAGGTAGAGGTAGAAATAAAAACCATTGGAAAATAAATTCTTTAACCCCAGTGTTTCTCATTCTCTTTCATATGATATAAAAACACCGTTCGATCAATTCCCCGTATTAACACTTTGCTCTATTGAAAGCAAGCGCGGCACCCATTTTGTACACGGCTTTCTCATCTAGAAATCTTCGGTCAATATACGATGTATGACATTTTCTGAAATACCGATAAGTTCAATATCATACTGTGGATTTTTTAACCGAGGTGTTCAAGCACCTCAATTGGTCGGCCACTAGGGTGTTCGTCTTGGTAGCTCGTACGGCCTTGTTTAAACTCATCCACCCCAATATTTTACAGTTGTAAACGAAGGAGCAGACTATCCAGAGTAGAACCTAGCTCGGCTTTAATATTAGTTGAGCTGAGACCTTTCAAATGGAAATATTGAATTACTTAACCGTAACCAATTTTTGCCTATATTCACAAATTCACTGAGATCCTTCACTTTTGACGGCGCAAATATAATAAAAATATCACCAAACAATGTGGCGCCTGGAAGCTTAAAACACATTTTTTATAAGGTTACCACTTTTCACCAAAAGATTTTTTTAACGGTACTGCCCTCGTATTTGTCATTCAAGTTAGTGCAATGTTAGGTTAGTGAAACTGAAGTTATTAGATGTTGTTATTACTTTCATGAAAACTAAATACTAAGTTGGCCAATAATATTTTGGTTGGTGCCGCATGTAGAAATTATGTAAAATATCAAGGATTTATTTAAACAAAAGTTACTTTCTTTAACTTGTCACTTAAAAATTGCTTTAAAAATGGGATTTTAAATAATATTAGTATTGATTATGGTAATAAGTACTGAGCTTTAGTGCAGAATTTGGGGGAAATATGGAAAATTAACACATATTCCTTATTTTTTTCGTTGATATTCCATTTTTCGCATAAATGACGTTTTAAGATGTTATTTATTTACATTATTTTATTTTTCCAAAAAAAAAGCAGTAATACTAAACCTTTAAGGCCAAAAATGCGTATTACACAGCAATAATTTCCTGAGTATCTATAACACTCTTAAATCTATTTAAATAGATGTATAAATATATATATATATATATATATAAATTAATATTATCACTAACGTTGGCTCCCCAGCCGTAATTACAAAAAGAAAAAAATAATATTAAACAAATTAAAATGAAAGTTATATCGATCCTAATTAGTAACAATGGTATACAAAGTCATGCAGTTATTAAATTTCCATTGAAGAAAAGTGTGCAAAATTTCTTGAACGAAAAACATTGTTAGAATAAGAGAATACTCTTAAGTCATTAGGCAAATGGTTCCAATATCGAGCAATCCTAATAAGGAAAGATCTCTCAAATGCTGAAATATTTATTGTAGGTACAATGATTTGTATATTTCTTGTCGAGCATGAAAACTGAAATCATCCATATAGTGAAACAGGCACTCCACTTTTGACAATCTTATAAAAAGTCATTAAATTACAATAATTCACAAAATTATTAAAAGAGCAACCTAACACTCTTTTAACATATACGGAAATGTGTTCACGCCTACGTACACTGAAAATGAATCTTGCAACTGCATTTATTGTCAATTTCAATTTCGAAGCATTCAGTGATGTTGTTCCCGATATCACTTCTAGCCCATAAATAATTTGAGGCATTAGAAGTGCCAGTCTATATTTGACCCTAATCGTCAGATAAATATTAGTTGAGTAGAGGCTACGTATGGAGTATTACGTACTTTGGAGCGCACAGTCAATATGAGTTTCAAAATTCAGCCTATTGTCGATTACAATACCTAAGCATTTAAAACTATCAACAAACTCAATCCTCCTGCGCCCCAAATATATGTTATATCCTGCATTACTACTCGGGCAGCCAAACCAAATAGCTTTAGTCTTAAACGGATTAATCACTAATGAATTATGAACAGTCTATTGCATAGTGCAGTCGAGGCAATAATTTATTTTATTCTCCAGTGCATCATGAACATCTCTATCCCCATTAAAGTAAAGCAAAATGTCATCAGCAAATAGGAACGCAGAACAAATTCCATTATCTAAATAATCCATTAGATCACTAACATAAAATGAGAAAAGAAACGATCCTAAGACCGAGCCCTGCGGCACGCCCGAGTTTAGAGACAAGACATTCGAATTTTTTCATGGTTTTCCTTTTGTATTTTCTTTGATACAGGGTGGGCCATATGAGTGTTGGCGATTTAATTCTTCAATGAGTGTTCTTCGATTTAATTTCTCGGCAACGCGCGGCGCGGGGTGGCGGGGGGATATGTTGTTCGCTGCGCCGCTTCCTGGAAATTTAGTCGCCATGGAGCCATACACGGGAGTGCAGCGTGCATTTTGTGTCCGAGCGTATTACGAAAACAACAAATCAGTGATTACTGCACGACGTTTGTATCGGCATGAACACGGTTTACACGATTTAAGTGAAGTTCCAAGCGCCAATGTGATACGAAAATGGATCAGAATGTTCGAAACATCCGGTTCAACAGTACCAATTACGGTTCGTGGTCGCCCAGTTTCTGCAAGATCAGCCGACATTGTGGAGCGTGTTCGTGTTTCAGTTCAGCGAAATCCGCAATAGTCAACACGTAAGAGAAGTCAGTCTTTGGATGTCAAAAGAACAACTTTACGACGAATTTTGAAACGTGATTTGCATGTGAAGGCTTATAAGATTCAGATAGTCAAAGAATTACAACCCGATGATGCCAATAACCGACTTAACTTTGTCAATTTGATGCTAGAGCGGTTCAACAATTTCAACAAAGTGATTTTTAGTGATGAG
Organism: Philornis downsi; assembly: GCA_019455685.1. NCBI lineage: Eukaryota > Metazoa > Arthropoda > Insecta > Diptera > Muscidae > Philornis > Philornis downsi. The sequence goes on from JAHXMU010026166.1 coordinate 926,814, forward strand.
GCCAATTTTCACCTTAATGGCCATGTGAACAAGCAAAATTGTCGGTTCTGGTCCGAGACTAATCCCCGACGCTTGCATGAACGTCCACTTCACAGCCCTAAGCTTGTCGTGTGGGCTGGGATAACGTCAACCGGTATTATTGGTCCATACTTTTTTGAGGGCGAAAGAGGGCATGCGATGACGGTTAGAGCGAACAATTATTGCAACATGCTAGCAGACTTTTTGGTGCCAGCTTTGCAAGAACTTCGAGGCAATACCTCGAGGATGTGGTTTCAACAGGATGGGCCCACATGTCATACGGCTAGGGTATCCATAGAGCTGCTGAAAAATGTTTTTACTGGAAAACTCATTTCAAAAAGGGGGGATATTGAATGGCCCCCATGTAGCACCGATCTCTCTCCATGCGATTATTTTCTATGGGGCTACCTCAAATCGGTAGTCTACGAGAATAATCCGACCAATTTATAGCAGTTGAAGAGGAACATTATTCAGGAAAGTAACAAAATACCGAGAACAACTTTTCAACGAGTTTTCCAAAATTTGCGACTTGGGTTCCAAGAGTGTCAAGCAGCCGAGGGAAGCCATTTGGACAACATTATTTTTAAGTTTTAAAAATTCCCATGCTTCTACTTTTTAAAAATACAAATATATTTTTTTATGTTTCGTAGTTTTTTTTTTTTTTTAATTGAATATTTAAACCGCCAACACCCTTATGGCCCACCCTGTACATTTATTGGTACATGCTATTCCAAACAATTAGGTTTTTTAGGTAATCTATAATTTCCAATGTGCAGTCTGGATGATTTAATGATGATCTATATAGTATTTCATCTCTTGATAAAGTTGTTCGTGAGAAAAAAGCAATAAAAATTCTTGCCTTTTTGATATCGGATTTCTGTTCGATTTTTGTTTTTTCATAACCATAAATAGTATTTTTTTATGTTGGCAAAAAAGGTCACTCTAACGTAAACATTTATATAAAATCAAATTTGTCTTGCAAATAATTTAATAAAATTTAAATACATGCCCAGAAATATATATAAATATTATATCTACTCAAAGTATACACTTAGAATGCAACAATTTCCAAAGAGCCTTTTTGTAGCAGAAGTGACGAAAAAAGTGACATTTAAATAACAACTGAATTGAGCAAACACCAGACGGTGCCAAGAGAGAGCTTTATATTGCGGCTTACATTGGAAGAAATTTAATATGTTAATCAAGTCTGGGTGTGAAACACGTGCATCTGAATTGTTCGTAATTACTGAAATGTTTGTAAATAATTTTTGCCACTTGCTGTTAATTGCAACAGTTAATAATTGATAACGTTTCATTATGCAACGCTATTAAATAAATGATTGATATGAAATGAATGAAAAATGTCTGCATTGAGCCATAAATTAATTACAAAAAATAAAATATGTTGTAACAAAAGAAAATATTTGTTTTATTGATATTAAAGAACATATATGTGATGAGCGTGCGAGAAAATGAAAACAAAAGAATTAGTAAATTCAATTCCTTTATTTGGCACTATGCAGTTGCTCACCATATGATGGGTAAAATTGAAGTGAAGTATTACAATTTAGATGACTATGATGAGACTTCGTCGCTTATTTGAAAGCTTTAACTTGAGTGATATTTTTAATTCACAATAGTAATATTATCGAACTACTGATACATATCGTAGAACGATATTTAATAAACAATTCAAAGTGACAAAGTACTGTACGGATTTCAGTTAGCAAAATTCAATAAATAGACAAAGAATATACAATTATTATAAAATGGATTGTCTAAACTAACGAGTTTAGACACAGGGTTGTCCATTTAGTGGTTTCAAACCCGCCGCGCTGGCAAGGTCTGTCATACTTGTCATCTGAAGTGTTATTTATTTAGTGAAATGTAGACCATTTACGAATATGGATGGTTTAACAACCAAAGAACACGTAAAAATAGTTAAAACCTACTACAAAATTGGTGATTATGGTTGTCATAATCGACCTATTGTGCATGGAATTAGTAAGATTGTAAAGAAATTTTAAGACAGGAAGCGTTACAGATGCGGTCATTCGCTTCTGTTACTGAAATTGAGGCGGATAATCCGAACTTAAATTCAGAGCGTATGATAACCGACTTTTTTTGGCCTGAAATTAAAGATTATGAACTGGACAATGTGTGGTTTCAGCAGGAGGGTACCATGAGTCACACAACACGACAGATTTTGGCTTGATGGCCCTAGAGGTTTCCAGAAAGCGCAACGTCAGAAAGCGGGACGTCGAAGACTGTGTAGGCACACAGGTGAATAAACTCCAAACGTTGTAGCATTTGAAAACCAACATTCGTCAAGTTATCGACGTAATATCACCCGAAATTATCGAAAAAGTGGTCAAAAACTACCACAAAAGGCTCCAATTTTCAATATTTTGTAAATCGAAAATTAGAAAAAAGTCCAATTTAATACTCTTTATGATTAAGTTGCTACTAATCCTAAAGTGTTAATACGTTGCCAAAACTTATTTCATTTCCATTCATAAATTATATTGTCACAACTGCTACCGTTTTAATATAAAACAATTTGTCAAGTAAAAAAAACCCGGTTTCTACTAATACAAAGTCATTGTTTGTATATCTTTGCCTTTTTAGATTTGCTCTGAAAGCGCGCAACAAACCAGATTTTCTCAAAATTTTATACGAGCCAAAAAAAAAAAATTCTCTATTTGAATGCACAATTTGAGTGAATTCGAACAATGCCATCCTACATCTTCCATGCAAATTTATCTATGGACGTCCAAAAATAAGGTTAAGTAAAAATAAATTCACTACTCATCCAATAGATGGCTATGGCAGTGTGTATCTCGTGTTGTATAAGTGCAATTGGGCTACTCTAGATGGTGTTACAAAGATAAGATTTCACACTCAAAAAAACTACTCAGGCAAATTTTTGGTTGATTGGTACATCAAAGATAGACACTAACAAAGAGAAAAAACGCCACCATTCATACTTTTCCTTCGATAAAGGCAAAAAAGCAAAACAGACGGCTAAAAATACGAATAGCGTTTATGGTCCCAATACTGTAAAATCCAATCACGCGTAGTATTGATGTCGGCAATTTCGTTCCGGTAATTTTGACGCTAATAGTGCACCACGACCTGAAAGGCCAGTTGTCGAAAGTGTCGATAGAATAACACAAATCGTCGAGTCCGATCAACATGTCAGCGCGATTTCGATGGGTGGAGCATTAATATTAATATTAATTGCAATACAATAACAAATTGAAATAATTTTTTTGTGAATGTATTTCATTTATTTATTTATTTACTTATTTATTTATTTTTAATTTTTTTATTCATTTATTTACTTATTTCTTTATTTCTTTCTTTATTTATTTATTTATTTGTTTATTTATTTATTTATATATTTATTTATATATTTATTTATTTATTTATTCATTTATTTATGTATTTAATTGTTTATTTGTGTATTTATTTATTATTATTATTTTTTTTTTTTTTTTTTTGTATAAAAAATTAAATTTGATTTTATATAACTAATTGGTTTTAAACATGATGGGCCGCATATGACCTTTATGGTCATTCACGCATATTCGATTCCTGATCAAAAATTAATTCATTGCGGCCTGAAAGCTTAAAGTCGGGATCGCCTCAATTATTGTTTTAAGGAGCTCCCTCAATTCAGTCAAATTCTTTGGCTTCATTTTGTACACCTCTTACTTGCCATAACCCCATAAAAAAGTATGGTCAGGTAACCTTGGGGCTCAGCGGAAAGTGGAGTTTCGGGATATTAATTTGCTAGGGAATATGCGTTGGTCGGTCTATGTGTGCAGTTGCTCCATCTTGCTGGAAGCAAATGCTGTTAAAACCTGAATTTTTGGCGCCATTCTGGTTAAATGAAAACGGATTCATGCTTCCCACTGACAGTTGAAAGTAACACGATTCGTGCGCCACCCTGTACCTACCTCATTTCCCCCAAGTATGAGTATAAAACACGTGCGACGTAAGACAATTTGTGCATATAAAACATACGTCTTCCGTCTAGCAAGAAAAAAAAACATTCCTACCAAACTCAAAATTATTAGAGTATCAAAATAAAAATTTTTTGGGTTGGCTTTAATGAAAGCTTTGTTATAATAACAAATTTTGTATAATATTAATTAGATTTTTCCTATAGCAAAATTGAACTATTTTCAAAATTTATTTATTTATTTTATATAACTACAGAGAGAAAGTTCCGTTTTTCCATTGTTATTCAACTAAAAAGTGTTAAAGTATTCTAATACATTTGAACAATTTAGCTCTCAGTTTTGCATATCTCTTACAGTTTGTAATTCCAACATAAACCCAACCTTCAAATCCTGAGGCCACCAATGTTGTAGTCCCCTTTATGGTTCATTTTCTTTGTCAGCAGACTAACGAAAAATGTGGAAAAGGATAAAAATAATAAAAGACAACTTTCACGATCACGCAAAGCATAGCCAAAGGATATTATTCTTTTTGAGAACGACTACACCGACTGCATCAATGATTTTTAAGTGAAGAATTTAAAAATTATAAACGAAATGTCAACATTTACTCTTCGCTTGCGGTCCTTAGCCGTATTAAATGTCATCGAGTTGTGGAGACAATAAAGAAGATGGTGCGAGGGTGATAGAAATGAAAGAAACGAGTACTATAGCTAGCATTCTAATGCTGTATGTACTGAGATTGGCGCTGAAAATATGTTGGCAAATGAAACATTTGGCTATTTAGAGACATTCACACATTTAGAGGTCACAGTTTAATCAACTCTTTTGATGGCATCTCTTGTGGTGTCAACAAATTGTAACTCAAAAACAATGAGTTGCATTTTTTGTCGCCCTAGGTTAGTATTTTGCGTTAATGGAATTCGCAAAGAGGGAAAAATACAGAAAGAAAGAAGAGAACTGTTCACATTAGTCAATGCTTGAATGCAACGATGCTCAAGCAGCCGACTATTTGCCATTTTCATGAGGCTTAAAGTGAGTACACGATTCAATTTAAGTACAATTCAGTACACGATTCCCAATTTGCTCATATTGGGAAACAATATTTGGTAACTGCTATTATTGCTAATTTCATGTTACTCTAAAAAGCGAGTGGTTTGTAGGTATTTCGAGAACTGAACATTCAAAACCGATACTAGTTTCTCTGATTTGGTTTTAGTTTTGCGGGTATGGAATATAGAAATTGTAGAAAAATTCCGTTTTCAATACATTCGCTTATACTGGACATTCCGTGGCTTAATCAGTTCTATTTTTTCTTTATATATGCGGTTTTAAGATATCGAAAAACATCTACATTCTGTCAAAAAAAAATGACTATCAACATTCTTTTTGTTACTAAATTGCGCACATCTTTTACCTTCTACACTGAAGAGAAGTTTGAACGCGATCTGTCATAGAAGGAGAGCGTTCCCAAAACTGGCCTACCTAATAAAGAAGACACAAAAAAGTTCAGAAAAATTGTCCTTATTTTTCTGCATAATCTTCTTTTAGCACGATACACTTTTTTCCAGCGATTTTTAAAAAAACTACGATTAAAAAATCACCCTTTACATAAATTTATATGTTCGTTTCCGGTTCCGGAAATCAGGTGTTTCATAATGTTTCGATACAGAAAAAGAATCAATGCAGATTTCTAATTTCGCCACAGGTAAAGAAAAAACATCAATATATGAACTGAGTGGTTGTTTCCAATATAAATCAAAAGTAAAATTTCTAATATACTTCAATTAAATTTGCAATATCAAAACCGAAACGAAACTGAACTTTCATGTACATCTTTTATGTTTACTTTTTGACAGAACGACAGCCATAGTTGTGGGTGTAGTTATTTCAAATTACAAAAATACGATGATTTCACTAGAAAAATTAAATAAGTCGTTATATTATGAATGAGAGAAAGTTTTCCTGACACGATGGCGGAAAAGATAAAACTGAATCAGTATGAAAGTAGAAAACAAATCACCGTTGTATCGCATGAACGAGATATGGGAGAGCTCCCCTCATTCGGTGAGCCTACACGCGTTCTATATTTTCAGACTCACCCAACGGGACCCTACAATTTAACGACGATTTCGAACGTCATTGTTTGAGAAGTATTTACCAGACTTTTCGGTTACTCGACTACTCGAAGCGTTTGTCAGAGGTGACCCTTGCTAACATTATGATAGGTGACTGTATGCGGTATTGAACTCGACTACTCGAAGCGTTCGTCAGAGATGACCCTCGCTAACATTATGATAGGTGGTGGGGTGGTATTGAACTCGACTACTCCAAGCGTTCGTCAGACATATCGAAGTGACCCTCGCTAACATTATGATAGGTGGGTGAATGCGGATTTGAACTCGACTACTCGAAGCGTTCGTCAGACAAATCGAAGTGAGCCTCGCTTACATTATAATAGGTGGCTAAATGCGGTATTGAACCCACAATCATGGAAACGATAGTCGCGTGTGCTAACTAACCATCACACCACAGTCAGTTAGGAGAACGAAAGTAATTGCGCATAAAAGGATAAATTTATGTATGGAAAAATTAAAACTACTTCGACATTAAACTAAATTTGTTTCCACTAATTAAGCATGATATATGATGGAAAACGATATGGTTCTAATTGTTGCCATATATATTGATAAATATTTAAAACATATTCCAGTGCATATTTCTTTGTAAAAACGAGCTGTGTGAATATTTTATATAAGAGAATAGGACGATTTGCATGAATACAACTTGCAAATGTACGGTCTGTGGCACTGCACACTGTTATTCAAGGCTGTGGCTATTTAAACTTCGATCCGACCAAAGGAATGGAGCCTGTCCAATTTTGCGCCAGTTAACTTCTTTCAACTTGAGATCGCAGTATGCTATTGCTGTCCAAGCGACAAACAACAATGATAAAAGTTTTTAGACAACAATGGATGCAAAGTTCTATGTCTACTTATTTCAACCTGCTACCGCTTAGATTACGTTATGCAGAAAGTGGTACGAATTTAATGCCTTTAGAAACTGAAACTGAACTGAAAATGCCCCTCTTTTCACGGAATATAAAAATATGGCCTCAAATCCAAATAGATTTTTTTATATTTTCGAATTTTCACCGTCACATTTAGGTTACAACTGAAATTTGTAATCATGTCTCAGTTTACATTGACCAAGTAATATACGAGTGGATTTGTACGCAAATCAAAACTGCTTAAGCAATACAAAGCCGAAGACCTCGGTTTCATTAGATAAAAAATATTCCATTTAGGGGATAAGAACCGCAAACTCGCTCTCAATTTATTCCTCAGCGAAATAACTTTATTACATTTCTCCAATTGTTAACTTAAATAATTACTTTCACATAACTTTTTGTCAAAATTCTTGCCGCTTCGGCATACTAATTGTTCATTAAGAATGAAAATGCCTTAAAACGTACTTTCACTTTGTAATAGTACGGATTTTTGTATTCTTCTTTTCAAAATCTAACAAAGATTTAATTTTCCAGCTTTATTTCCACAAACTTTGTCCCTAACTCGACTGCAGGTTGGCCATCACACAAATATAGTAAAATACACAGATGAAATTTTGCAACGCAATGACAGGGGAGGGTGTAATAAAACAACAGAAACTGTTTTTATGTCATGAACTCACAATTGTGCATAAATTCATTTTGACAAAATTATTTAATAACACAGAAATCAAATTATCCAAAAAAAATAAATGTCTGTCATATTTAAGCTTCAAACTTTCTCTTCGTTTTCCTCAACAGACGTCTTATAATTGCATTTATATGTATAAAAGACTAAAGATGATTAAAAACTTGTACTGGCAAGATGATTAAAAGTAACAATGAAATGAAAAGAGATGTGCCAGGACTTAAATCAAATTATAAAATTAATGAAAGACGTGAATTTAAAATGATAGCCAAAGCTTATCTGGCAATGCTTAAGCGAATAAATGAAGTATTAAAATCTAGAATAAGGCAAAAAGTAAAAGAAAACAAAAAAAACATTTAATTAAGAAATAAGAAATGGTCTGGCCTTTGTCAGCTAGCTTAATTTAGTAAACAAGATTTAGTAGACAACACGTAAAAAGTGCCAATGACACTTTTTCAATGTTTGTCAATGCCAATGACACTTTTCGAACGTCTCCAAATTTACCAATACTTTGCAGCAACAATTCGAGGCAACAAATTGTTTGTCTTGGTGGTTGGATGATTCCTTAAATAAACGAAAGCTTTAGATGTGCAATGTACAGGATTAGCCATTCTTCGATTTCAAAAGTAAAGTTAAATAAAACACATATGAAGCTATGATTTCGATAAAATCATTATAATGCTTGGACTTTGGCATTATGTGCGAAATACAATGCTATTAAATGACCGCCTCTGGTATGGTTGCTGCAGTGGATCCTTTTGAGGTAGTTTTCGACCACATTTTGTTCACACATTTTGGGCGATATCTCGGCGATAGCTTGACAAACGTTTAAAAATTATCCGCGTAAACACGACTTTTAACATAGTCTCACAAAAAAAAATCTAATGGCCGTTAGATAAATCGCATAATTTGGTGGCCAAAACGTAAAATTAAGATTCTCGGAAACTTCTCATGCAATAAAACCAAAATCGGTCGTGTTGTATAGCCATAATCTTCGTAGCCATAGCGCTCTGTATTGACAGTAACGGTTCCTCGGATTATCTGTCACACTTTCACTAATGGAAGCGATATTTTCGGCCAGGCGTACATTGTGATAAGTAGATAAGTAGATATTTGCAGTAACATTATTAGAAGGTTTTGCTTAGACCATTATTTTGGCTCCCTGCCCCTAATTTGTAAGAGTCTTCTTCGTCCTTTCTTTAAGGAAAATGATCAAAATACTCAAGAAGAATTGTCTGAACATTAAATTAGTCTATTCATAGAAATGTTTAGTTAATTTAATATCAATATCTGTAATTCTTACAAGTTCTTCAACTCATTTAAGACAACAACATTGAGTGTCAGGGTTAAAATGACGCCCAAAAGTGTAAAAATGCCGACTACATATTAATTCATTAAGGTCGATAATAAAACGCGAATAATTTCAAATTGCTCGAATAGTTTTCGTTACTCAAAATTCTGTCTTAAAGTTCCGTAGTGAGATAGAGGCTTATTACCGGAGAAACATTATTAGAAGGTTTTGGGTAGGCCAAACTTTCGGCTCCCTGCCCCTAATTTTCAAGAGCCATCTTCGTCCTTTCTTTAAGGAAAATTACCAAATTACTGAAGAAGAATCGTCTGAGCATTAAATTAGTCTATTGATAGAGATATTTAGTTAATTTAATTTCAATATCTGCAATTCTTACAAGTGCTTTAACTCGTTCAAGACAACAACATTTAGTGTCAGGCTTAAAATGACGTCCAAAAGTGTAAAAATGCCAACTAAATATTCAAATACATTCACTAAGATCGATGTTAATACCAGAATATTTTCAAACTGCTGGATTAGTTTTCGTTGCTCAAAATCCTCTTAAAGTTCTAATGTGAGGTGCAGGTCCATCATCGGAGGAATTTACATTTCGTGATCGGAAATGTAAACTAATCGCATAGGATACACTCAGTGTCAACATTTTCGACATCAAAAAGTACAGGAAATTGGTTAATAAAATACAAAATATTTATTATTTGTTCAAATTTGTTGTATCGTCCTTAACGTAAGCCCCAGCCGAAATAATATACCATACCAACGAGTAATCTAACCATAAATAAAATTTTCAAACGCATTTTCCAGAATGAACTTCAGTTCACTATGCCAATTCCCTTTTATGTCTTCAGTCAAGTGATAACTTTAGTTTTGAAAAGAAATAAAAGCCGTATGAAGTGGTGGTTCGTGGATACTGAGAGGATATTGAATTTTTTTTAACAAAAATTTGTTCTCAATGACGGTCTTGTGGGAGGGTGCGCTATCGTGATGCAAAATCCACAAATTTTCTTTCCACAAATCTCGGAAACGCATTTTCCAAAATGAACTTCAGTTCTCTTTCATGTCTTTAGTCAAGTGATAATTTTAGTTTTGAAAAGAAATAAAAGCCATATTAAGTGGTGGTTTGAGAATATTGACATTGAGTTTGAGTTTTTATCAAAAATTCGTTCTCAATGATGGTCTTGAGGGATGGTGCGCTATCGTAATGCAAAACCCACAAATTTGTTTCCCACAAATGTGTGAAAATTTGCCCTTTCAAATGCCGCATAATGCCCAGATAATATTCTTTATGAGCAGCCTGATCTTAAGGCATGAATTCCGAGTGCACAACACCGCGATATTCAAGGAAATCAGTCAACATCAACTTGACTGTTAATCGACTTTGATCAGTCTGTTTTTTTCGATTCCGGCTGGTTTTATCCGAAGCTTACTGAGCAGTTTACATGTCAAACTCATTACCATCCATCGTGGTATCGGAACTGATTAATTCTGGCAGAAAGTACGAAGCAAAAAACGTTTGTGGGTAAGTATCACAAAATTTTTTCGTTTTAATGATTACACAAGGCTTAACCGGCCTGCCTATCAGGATTCTGGATACATTGTTGTTGTTCTTTATTTCAAAAGCTATAAAGTGTATACATGCTTTCTAAAAAGTATTTGGGATTGTCGATTTAAACCGCCGGGCTTTCCCCCTGTTTGGTAAAATTATCCTAAATTTAATTGAGACCTGTTAGACAACGCGTGACGCCTGTCGATTTTTAGAATAATTAAACATTTTGAATGCAAGATTCATCTGAAATTTTGTGCCCATATGCTAATGTTTTGAAAATGGTGCAGAAAATATATGAAGGCCTCAAAGAGAGTCGAAAGCCGAAATTTTTGGTTTGTTCTGGGCGACCATCTACAAATTCTACAGAAAAATATTAGAAAATGGTAACTTTTGATCATACGTTCTAGCTTTTAAGATGTAGTATATGTATTTAATACATTCCGTGAGTCCGTATCCTCGATTTTAATCGATAATTTGGGCAGCAAAAGCGTTGCTGCAAGACTCGTCATTCTAAAACAAAAACAAAAACAATTAGAGTTTTGCGTTTTGTTCGCAAAGAAACATATTTTTCCATTCAATTAAACAAACATATGAAGTAACGTTTGTTCGCACATACATTTTAATACAGGACATCATTTCGTCACACAAATTTCGTATAGAAAACATTTAATTTACATTAATTCCTAATAATTCAAGTAGAGTAATAGGTCGCAAAGCATCACACTTGAAAGCGAATAGTCTTAATTATTTATGAAATATTCTACTGTAAATAAATCTTAGTCCCCTAAAGACTCACTTCACCCTTTGAAAACTATTCCATCAGTGATTTAGTCGCTAACAATTCCAACCACATGGTTTCCATGTCTTACATATTGTAACTATTTGAAAAGGTTTATATCGCTGTTGTTACGCATTATAAGTGATTATGTAACGAAACATAACAGCTGTCAAATTTTTAATATATATTTAGAAATTTATTTCAGAATATATTTGTTAACCAATATTTATATTTAAGCGGCAAACAATGTCATGAATACAAAAATACAAACAGCTCGATTATCACATTTTAAAAACATACAAAAATATTTGATTTAACAGTAAAAAAAAAAAATAACATTCACTTTTTTCCAAATAACCAACTATTAACAAAGAGCATTCAGTGGGAAATTTACAAATGAAAACAAATTGAAAAACTCCAATTATGTTTACAAAACGATAGACCGACCAGTCATTCTATCACTCAAATTCAATAATTGATTGCAAAAATTGAATTACAAATATTGCAAAAAAAAATCCATATTTAATTTAATTCCGCTAAGGCTTGCTGAAGCACGAGATTAATTTGGAAACATAAAAAATATGTAAAATGTAAACAGATTTTGTAAATAAATGCAGTTGCTGTAACGAAATAATATCGAAACATATGTGATGAATGCAATAAATCTGCTTTAAATGCGAGTTTAGACCAGAATTTGGGCCATGACTGCTATGTAATAGATAAATAGATTCATAAAAGCAAAAAGAGATTGGTGAACAGGCAATAACGTAAATTGTGATTACTTCAGATATTATAAAGGGTGTCCCAACAAGAACGCAAGATTTAATTCTAAGTAAAACACAGATATTTAAAAAAAAATCGTGAAACTTTATTATATCGTAAAGTAGACAGAATGAGGTTATGTATGGAACAACACATCGGGCAGGTGGCCGCCGAAGCTTTGCTGGCACACACGCGATCTTTTAATAAAATTTCCAGTGACCGTTTTGCATAAATGCTGCGGTATTTCATTAATGCAGCGTCCAATTTCCTCTTTTAAGACTTGAGTCGTCGTCGGGTTATTCGCGTAACCCATCGACTTCAAAATACCCCAAAGAAAAAAGTCTAATGGTGTTAAATCGCACGATCTAGGCGGTCAATTCTGGTCTCCAAAACGCGAACACGACCGGGAAATGGCTGATGCAGCAATTGAATTGTTTCTCTGGCCGTATGACATGAGGCGCCGTCTTGTTGAGACCACATGCCCTCCACATTCATTTCTTCAATTCTAGGCACGAAAAAACTGGTTATCATTTCACGATACCGAACACCATTGACTGTTTGCGCTTGACATGCCTCATTTTCATAAAAAAAGGTCCAATGATTCCTCCAGCCCAAAATCCACACCACACAGTGACACGTTGAGGATGCATTTGCTTCTCGTGAATCACTCGAAGATTTTCGTCACCCCAAATGCGACAATTCTGCCTATTGACGAAGCCATCAAGATGGAAATGAGCCTCATCACTGAAGATGATTTTATCGGCAAAATCAGCATTTTCATGTTGTCCCTCCAATACCCAATTAACGAACTCTCTTCGCTGTCCATGGTCAGCTGGCTTCAGTTCCTGAGTCAATTGGACTTTGTATGCATGAAGATGCAAATCTTTCGTCAAAATTCGTTGGATAGTGGATTTGGAGACACCAGTTTGTTGAGTTCGGTGTCGAATTGAGGTGGATGGAGTTTGAGCGACATCATCACGTACAGCATTTTCGATATTTTCGGTAAAATTTCAAAAGAAAGATTAAATAAAGAAAATAAATGGAAAAAAAATTCGGTCGATCAAGCCGGTCAAAGGTGCGTTGTTGTCTTTACATCAGTAACAGACCCACTTTTGGCCAATTTATCCATTAATCACTTTACAGTTGACTCTTTTGGAGCATTATTGTGACCCCAAATTGATCGCAATTTGCGAACTGTAGCCGCAAAACATTCACCATTTTGGTAAAACAATTTCACAATGAGAATACGTTGTTCATTCGTGTAGCGCTTCATTTTTACTAACCTCGTACCTTCTATTAGCAAAAAATAACAATTGTTCAAATGTCAAACAATGACACTTCGAATGGCGCCAAATTCAAATCTTGCGTTCTTGTAGGGACACCCTTTACTTTTTTATTTTCAAACGTTCACGAGGACGGTCCCAAACAAAGAAGGCACAAAAAAGTTGGGAACAATTTTCTTTATTTTTCAACAGAACCTCCCTTTAGCTCGCTGCACTTTTCCAGTGATATTCAATAGCTTCTATATACTGATAATATTAAATTTTTTAAAATGGCCATCAATCGCAGACTACACCTCTTAATTGTTAGCAAATCTTTTACCACCGAAACATTTTTTTAAATTTGGAAATAGAATAGAAAAAGTTCGAGTAGGCTAAATCTGGCGAATAAGATGTGTGACGAAGCAATTCGAACTTTAATTCAATTCGGTTTTATTGCGGTGAAGTATCTCCAAACATTCTACTAAAACATCTGCACGACGCTTCTCTACATTTATCCTCTATTTAAAGCAAACGCGGCACCCTTCTTGCGCACAGCTTTCTCATCTTCAAACCTGCGATCAATATACAATGTATATCACTTTCTGAAATGCTGATCATTTCACCTAGCTTACGCAACTGCAGCTGACGATCATCTAATACTATTTTAAGGATTTTCTTAACCGTATTTGGTGTGGACACCTCAATTGATCGACCACTACGGTGTTCGTCTTGACAGTTCATATAGTGTCGTTTAAGTTCTGCTATCCAATATTTTACAGTTGTAAATGAAGGAGCAGACTGCCCCAAAGTAGAATCTAAATCAGCTTTAATATTGGTTGGACTGAGAGCTTTCAAATGGAAATATTGAATTACACAACGGTGACTAATTTTATCCATGTTTACAAATTCACTAGGTTAGGTTAGGTTAGGTCAGTGTGGCAGTCTGAATATACCGACTCACTAAGACTGTATAGTCCATTGTGACACCACGGAAACTAGGAAGAAAATTCACTAAAATCGTTCACTTTTGAAAGCTCAAATGAAAATACTAAACATCGCGGCGCCTTGAAACTTAAGATATCTGCTGTATAAGGTTGCTACTTCTCATCAAAATAATTTTTTTAAACTCCTGACACCATGTAAACATCAGGTCGACTAGCTTTGAGGCCGCCCTCGTATATTAATTAAATCTGTCGTCTATATCGGAGATGTCCTAAGGATCATGGTTAATTAGTCGATGTTTTTCAGAATTAAATCAAACGGTTTCACACAACACAACTACATTGAGTTACTACTTTCTACTGAGTAGAAGTTAAAGAGGTATTGGTATTATTGGTATTACTAGAGATATTGGGTTATTCGGAAAGTTCGTTCGGTTAATTCGTTAGTTCACTACACGTCACTTCTCATGACGTAAACTTCCTTCAAACACGATCATAACTTTTTCCCATCCCTTCTCCAAACTGTTTACTATTGTTTACTTGTATTCTCGTTCTAGTCACAAGTGGTTATAGCGTTACAAAAAAAAGTTTTAAAAAGTGAAAAAAAAACCAGCGAAAAAGATCAATTTAGGCATATTATGCTGTATTATTTCCTTTCCGGAAATATTTCCGACTGCTGAAACCAGCCGAAAAATAAAGTCCGTTTATAGAGAAAATGGACCAAACGAAAGAACTTGCCAGAAATAGTTTAAAACATTTTCTACGATCGACTTCTCCGTAACGGATGCTCCCATATCAGGACGACCAAAAAAAATTGTTTCCGAGGAGGTGAGAGATTTAATTATTGTTCATCCTCGTGCAACGGTTATAGAAATAGCCGAAATAATCAAAACGTCAGTCTCAACCGTTCACGAGGCCATAAAAGAGCTCGGATTTGTGAGCAACCTCGATGTGTTGGTACCTCAGTCTCTCACCGAGGTCCCACACTGTCTTGCGGACCCGTCAGAAACTGTCAAAGCTTGGGTGAGAAGTTTTACCTCACACACCGTACTCCCCAGACCTCGCCCCTTCTAACTATCATCTATTTCGCAGTCTGAGCAAACACTTGAAGGATTTAAATTTCCATAACAACGAGGAAGAGAAAAATCGAATTAAAAGCTTTCTTCTCAGAAAAACCACGCGAGTTTTATGAGAGAGGAATTAAAGAGCTCCCAGAGAGGTGGGAAGAAGTTATGAAAAAAGGGGGAGATTACATAATAGATTAAAATAATTGTTTTCTTGCATATAAATTTGTACATAAATTTCTTTTAAAAACCGAACGAACTTTCCTAACCACCCGATAAATCTGAACTTCGGAAATTGGCTAATTTGCCTGGTAAAATATTAGACTGTGTCAAACTTTAAGAAGGCTAATGAAGACCACCGGCAGTTATTGGGTCTACCAACCAGTCAGATAAACAGCCATTGCCCAAACGACTTAAAAAGTCCTGAAATACATTTGATTACAAGATATTTGATACTTTTGGCGGTTCCCACTATATACGAGTATAGAGTGATTTTTTCAGATTTAAGTTTTTCAGGTTGGCAGCACTGGTTGGTAATGGCGTCCAAAAGTCATCTGTCAAAGTTAAAGGCGTACAGTGTACTCTGCCATTTCATCATGGAATGACGAATGATCTACCATAACGTCTAATTTTTGGTGAATGGGCCTCACAAAGGCTCAATGGAAATCCGCTGTTTTATCGAAAAATTGTGTTCAGCGATGCGGCTCATTTCTTGCTGAACTAATATGTAAACAAGCAAAACTGTTGCATCTGGAGTGATGAACAGCCACATGTCATACATGAATTACCGCTGCATCCCGAAAAAACGACAGTCTGGTGTGGTTTATGGGCTGGTGGCATCATCGATCCATTTCTCCTTCAAAAACGACCGTGGACGAAACGTTACCGTCAACGGCGAAAGATATCGAACATGCCTCACTGCTCGTGAAACAATGGATATGCTGAGGGATGAATTTAGTGAGCAGTTTATCTCTCGATTTGGCCCTGTGAGTTGGCCCCCAAGATCTTGTGATTTAACGTCTCTTGATTATTTCTTGTAGGGTTATGTCAGTCGTTAATCTATGAGGACTAGCCGAACAATATTGAATCCTTACAGGATAACATAACACTCGTTATTCGTGGAATACAGGCCGAAATTCTGGAAAAAGTGACAAAAGTTGGACCTTCCGGACAACATTTATATGAAATTATCTTGATTATAACAAAAAATTTCAAAAAAAAGCTACGATTAAAAACTCACCCTTTACCTTCATTACTTCGGCTGAAGGTATAATAAATGGTTGGCTATTAAATTGCATATTTCTACCCTTAATATTGAACTTTATGGAACTAATTACTGATTCACTCAACCATTTGATGCACATTCTAACTTTTCCATATCCTGTTTGCGGTATTCACTCTCATTAGTTATCCCAAATTATATATGAACATACTATGTTTTTGCCATGACAATGAAAAATCGACTAACATTTCTTAATCTAGTTTACTTACTAAACATGCGTCGAAATTCAATACGAAAAATGACACATTTTATAGAACCAAATCTAAAATACCCCATCACATTTAAGCAATTACATTAAATCAAATGTGTTTCAATGTTTTACATTTTAAATTAACAACAAAATCCCCATCAACCATCAACATGGTCATGATAGTGTTCAATGTTTCTCATTTGTTATAAATTACTACAACAAAACTAAATAGTTTGCAGAATATTTTTCGGGTTTCATTAAAATTTTGCCGAAACCATTGTCCTGCCACAAATTCCAAATATTAGCATTGATAGTTGAGTAATTTTGGCATACGGATGAAATACATACATGAAAACTTAGTATGTCACAACACAACGATATATTTGTGTATATACTCGTATATACAAATATACACATAGTTATTGTGTTAGTATTCCACCGTGCCATCCTAATGATAGAAAACATTCATTATAATAGCGAAAAAGGTTCCAACATCGCGCACAATTTCACACTCTTAACAATCGTTATCGATAGCTGCTACACGTAAATAGTTGAAAATGTGAAAAACATGAAAACTCATTCAGTTTCAAATAGATATGACACAGCGATTGCTTACAATGGAATTGAATTTGTGAACAGACGCCTGGAAGGATAATTAATGAATGAACAGAGAGGCTTGGTTTTGATACGACAATAAAACAAACAGTAATTTCATATTCATTCTATCCCTTCGTTATGCCTGTCCTTGTATCGTTGATGTTTACCATTCTGTTGAAATTCTGGGTCGATCCGGCATTAAATAAATTCTACGAGAGTAGAAAACAAAGCTGCAATAGAAATGAAATATTTATTTTTAGTTGCGATAGCACTGGATCTATTGTTGTGCCACAGAGAGGTGGGAGAGAACTCCGCTGTAATTCTAATGAATTTGGTTGTTATTGATGCGACTTTACATGTACATTCATAATTTGAATGGCCTTTACCCAAAAGGGTCATTAATGCGTAAGCTCAATATTCAAGAAAAGTTTTATGAAGGAAAAGGTGACTAAGAATCGTTATTATTTACGTCTGAAAGAGAGACAACCGTCTCATTGCCTGTGTCTTATGAATCAATTCGTATAATTTTGTACGATTGTTTGGGCATGGAACGCATTTCTTCTCAAGTAGTTTCAAAAGAACCTGCATTTCCTTCGAAAACTCAATTTTAGAAAAATCCCTGAAAACATGACGCCTGAAAAGACCTACCGTAATTGTTGATGAGAAATGCATTTACCAATTGGTATGCAAACCAATCAATAAGCATTTTAATGACACTTTCCAACTAAGCCAAAAACTGTAAAGAAAATATATCAAAGTCAACTGAAAGCTAAGACAATGTTGACAGTTTTGTTTGATTACACTAGCCAACAAGTTTTTGGACTGGTTTTTCTCTATCACGTCAGAGGGTTTTAATCGTTTTTTACATAAAAAATTATTAGTTTATTTAAAAATCAATAAATTTTCAAAAGTGAGTGGCGTTATTTGAAAGTCATTTGTATTTTGTTTAGTTCGGTTTCTCGTATTAGAGTCCAGCAACAGTCTCCCAGTATATTTTTATCCCAAAATCCTTGACCATTTCTTTCAAATTTCATTAAATCTTGGTGAGCACGCTCCCCTTGTTCGTCGCTTACCGCACCTAAGTTTTGTGGAAAAAAAATTTAAATGCGAACGACGAAAATGCATTTTGAGTGACATTCGTGCACCTAATTCGTGATAATTTTTCAATAAATCAGCAACAAATTGTCCGCAGTTTTCACTCTTATTCCTTCCAAGCAAACTGTTCATGATGCTCTTGAAAGATTTCCATCCAAAATGCATATTTTTTCTCCAATAAACATTGTGAAAAATTGTCATCATTCAATAGCTTCCTGATCTGAGGGCCAAGAAATATGCCTTCTTTGATTTTAGCATATGAAATTTTAGGAAAAACCGCTAAAAAATATTTAAATGCTGCACCATTTTTGTTCAGAGTCTTGACAAAGTTCTTAAAAAGGCCCAATTTTATGTGCAGCGGCGGAAGGAGAACGTCATTTGGATCAATTAATGGTTGGATGAAATGGGTTATTGATGGTTTATTTGAAATGCTTTGCTTTCCTGATGAATACTCAGTTCATTTTTGGCCACTCTGTTCTGACGTAATGAAGACACGTTGCGCGACTATCCCCTAGACAAAGGAAACAACAATATTTTGTTACCAGTCAATAAACCCAAAACCTAAAACAGATTAATTTACAGTTATTTACGGTACGGTACGGTATACTCGTGTATATAGGGTGGCGCATAAGGAACGTTAAGATTTGATCAGTGAATAAATTTTTTTTGTTTGTCTTTTTTTCGTCTCTTTACAGAATTAACTAAATAATACTTGGGAAATTTACGATGGAAAGGCTCAGCACAGAACAAAGAACCAAAGTTGTTCAATTTTACTTGGAAAGTCAGCATTCGATTATTCAGATCATATCGAAATTTCTTTCATGTTCGAAATGCTCCTAGCGCTTCAACAATTTACCGATTGGTTCAGCGTTTTGGGCAAGAAGGGGCTGTATGTGATCTTCTGCGTGCTGGAAGACCTCGTGCAGTTCGAAATGAGATGACCGTTGCTCAAGTACAAGCAAGAATTGAGGAAAACCCCGAAACTTCCACCAGGCGACGTTCTCAGCAATTAGAGATGTCTAGGCGGTCTTTGCAAAGAATTTTTCATTTGTTACATCTTTTCCCATATAAGATGTAATTGGTTCACGAGTTAAAACCAAATGATGCACAATAACGCATTCAATATAGTCGCCGTTAACGTTACTTATGCGCTACACTAGACAAAGAAATTTAAATTACACACCTTAAGGTCACCACAGATCTTTCATTTATTATCGTTGTAAGTATGTCAAAATTTCAGTCATTGATTTGTAATTTTTATTTGTATTAACGGCATGAGCCATTGGTATGAATGGTTTTACATCCCCATTATGCAAAAGTAGAGCCTTTAGACTGTACTTAGAGCCGTCAATAAATAATCTCCATTCAGTTTTGCCATATGGCTGATTCATTATGATTTGAAATAAAACATCAACATCAGTACAGTATAGAATATAGTGTTTCTTTTCAAAATATGCAGGCAATTCCAAGCTTTGTCTCTATAGATTGTTACTTTTGTCATACATGCGTGAAGCTAATAATTCTGCGTCTTGCATCGTTAAATGTAAATCCCGAATTAGATCATTCAGCTCAGAATGAGTCACTAAATGGCGTTCATCATCAGTCTGATACAAACTACCAGTGCTGGTGAAAGATGTTTCGAACTCACTGTTCGTAGCACTGGGAATGACTGGTAATGGATCATTTGGTGGACGTTGAACTGGTTTGGAAATCGATGGGACATTCACGTCAGTAACATTTTTTTGGATTTTTCATGTTGAATCTAGCAACTTTTATTAAAAAAAAAAAAAAATAACAATCGGTTTGGTGGTTAGTCGACTCTCTCCAAAGTATTGGAATTGAAAATTCGAAATAGATCTCCTTGCAATTTGGCCATTTGTATAAAACAGTTCTGCAACTATTGGAAAACATTGTCGGTGTCCACAGTTTGTTCAAGTTTCTGACAGTAAAACCAAAATAATGTAAATATGCATATTTTAATGATTCGGATATTGCATATCCTTTTTCACCCACTAAATATTCACCACACACAAAGCAAAAAAAAAAATAGCTTGAATCAGTAACTCACGAATTAATTAATTTAGAATCAATGAGGGCTTCTGACAAATTAATAATTGTGAAATTGTAGTATCAGTATTGACCGTTTTATAGTAATGGCGGACATGCGACAAAAATTGAACATGCTTCGTTTCTGTTGTCAATTTTTTTTTTTCAAAATTTGTAGACCAGTGTTCTCGCAGTGTTGTGCAATCGGAATTGTTACCAAAAGTGGGCGAGGTAAATAATAAATATTTACACGACTATATATGGCGTTTAAGAGAGTAAATTCGTCGAAAAAGAGCACCACGATGCCTCAGTATTTCACAAAACTATCGACATTTTCGGACAAAAACTTAACAAAAATCAAATAACCGCATCGAAGCATCCGTCTTCAGGCTGTACTAACCATAAAAGTAATCATCCTATGAAGTAAAATTCTTCCCTTGATTATTTAATTAATCTTTATCCGCAAAATATAAGTTAAGGTTAAATCGAATAATTTTTTAAAAGAAAATTGTAGATTAGCCGAGAGAAAATTACCTCATAAATACAATTTTATCAGATTAAATTAAAAAAAGAATAAAACAAATAAAATAAAACTTGAAAAATAGAAAATGGGCGGTTTGAACATTTTATGCCGGCTTGATTACAATGATATTACAATGATGATATGATATACAAATTAGACACCTTCAAGCATATATAGGTGAAAACATTATGTATGTCCATTTCAACTTAATTTTTCGTTGTTATTTAATATGATATTATAAGAACATAGAAAAAATCATATGAATATCGTTATAACTTATAAATCCTAGCCCGATGTATCCAAGGCTTGGAGTATTTTAAACGACCATACAAAACTTTAATCAATTGAAAAACAATTTGGATTTCTACTGCCTTGATGGGGCCAGCAGATGGCTGCGAACTTATGGCTCCAAAAGAAGAACTTTCGGTGCTCCTTCTGGACGAAGAACACAGAGCATTTAAAAATAAGAACTAGTTACTGGCAATATATTAAATGATAGAATGCACTTTTCAGTCCAGCATATTAAATGTTACCGTGGTATCACTTTCGAGAATAATTATTGTACATATATAATTATCGTTTATGCAGAACAAAATGAACCCCAAATATATAAATGTTTTCGATATAACAAAAATTATTCTGTTAAAATACAAACTTACCGTTCAATATTTCTCTGCCTCTGTAGCATTAAGTTGCAGATCCTGTGGAATTGATATCTGGAATGAAAAATTGATATAGATATATGATATATCATCTGCAATACGATATTTTTTAAATATTTAAAATGAATTAAGTTGCAATTAGGATCTCAGAATCACCTTTTCTAAAACGAAAATATGTGAAAAAAATTGATTCCTAAAATAAGTCATGACAATTTCAATTTCTGCTTCTACGGAATTATTCAAAGCCAGAAAATTTAGTAATTCTTCAAGTACAGTGTGTCCGTCGGGATGGTATACTACATTGTTTTGCCGTCATTTTGGTAAACATTAGTCTTGATAGTTCATATTTGGCAGTCATGAAGTAGAGACGTAGCAAACTTATTAGGGAAAAATACTGGATAAACCAAAGGGTTCTAATCATTAAAACATTTTATCAAAATCAATCACCATCGTC
Organism: Philornis downsi; assembly: GCA_019455685.1. Lineage (NCBI taxonomy): Eukaryota > Metazoa > Arthropoda > Insecta > Diptera > Muscidae > Philornis > Philornis downsi. Next base: position 949,000 of record JAHXMU010026166.1, read on the forward strand.
ATCATTCTGTGACAATGAGAAAGTTACGTGAACTTTTTGGGAGAAACAACGTGCCAACAAGACTCACTATTTACCGTGTAGTGAATGATTTCGGAGAGAGAGGGTCTGTAGCTGATAGGGCCAAGCATGGACCACAATGTACTGTAAGATCGGCTGAAAACATTACTGCTGCTCAAGAAAGTGTTCAAAACAATCCATCAACCTCAATTCGACGCCGTGCTCAGGAGCTTGGTCTTCAAAGAACAACTTTGGCCACAAGTTTGCACAAAGATTTGCATTTTCATGAAAAAATCAAAATGAGTGACGAGGCACATTTTCATTGGGATGGATATGTAAATCAACAGAATAGAATAGTGGAAAACACTCAAATTATTCATCAGTCACCTTTGCATCCATTAAAAGTGACAGCGTGATGAGCAATTTGTTCAGGAGGAATCATTGCACCTTACTCCTTTGAAACTCAAAACGGCGTAACGGTAGCTGTCAATGGAGAGCAATATCGTGTTATGCTTGAAAACTTAACGTCACAACTGCATGCTTTGGGCTTGATTAAAATGTGGTATCAACAAGACGGTGCCACATCGCGTACAGCCAGGATTACAATGGAATTATTGCGAGACCTCTTTCCACAATAAATTATTTCAAGAAATGGTGATGTTGATTGACCTCCACGGTCGGCTGATTTGACTGTTCCGGACTTCCTTTTGTGGGAATATCTGAAAAGCAAGGTTTATGCAAACAAACCAGAAACGCTCGAGCAACTCAAATAAAATATTCGTGATGAAATTAATGAAATACCGCGTGAAACGTGTGAGAATGTAATGAAAAATGCGCTCAAAAGGGGTCGCATTTGTGAGGCTAACCGAGGCGGACATTTATCTAATGTTGTATTCCATACATAATTGCCGACATTAAATAAAATATTTATCAATATAAGATTCATTCTCTTTCACTTAATCAAAAATTGCAAACAAATAAAGTAGTATACCTTCCCGACGGACATCCTGTATTAAAATATCTGCGTAAAATAACAATTTTTGTAAAAAGGAAATATTCTACTTCAAACTTCTAGTTATTTCGAAGACAAATTCTTCGCAGGGCAACGCTAAAAATTAAGTCATAAATCTATATTTGGTGCTTCAAATTTTCTGATTACAAGTTTTAGTTCGTGACATCACATCTAACGACAAATATGGTATGCTGTCAAGCTGTTAGTTTCATCTTAAAGGCCATGATTCCATCTTTCACAATATGTACAAGGATATAAAGTGTTTCTTCAATGTTTCCAAATATTAACAGATTTGTTTCAAAAAGTTTTAGTAGAACCGTACGAAACTTTTTTGCCCATCTATTTAGGCAACCTGTACAGATTATATTTCAATTGATGATTTTTGTGATTAACGAACTTTTTTTGTTTAACTCAAGATGGTTTAGTTTCACAATAATATAGAATTTCTCAAACTTAAAAATGGAATGATGAAATCTATATATATAAAAGAATAACGTTACTGACTGACTGACTCAACATCGCCTAGCCCTAACCACTGGAGCTAGAAACTTGCAACTTGGCATGGAGGTCCATCCTCTAGCATAGACGCCCGCTAAGACGGGATTTTTGGAAAATCCTACGGGGAGGGGCAAAAAGGGGGAAAATCTCCCCCTTCAAAACGGCTTAAGCTAGAACCTTGAAATTTGGCATTTTGGTTCCTTTTATGATGTAGGCACGCGATAAGAAGCGAGTTTTGGAAATTCCTATGGGGAGGGGCAAAAAGGGGGAAAATCTCCCCCTTCCAAACGGCTTAAGCTAGAACCTTGAAATTTGGCATGTTGGTTCCTTTTATGACGTAGATGTTCGCTCAGACGGGATTTTCGGAAATTCCGATGGGGAGGGGCAAAAAGGGAAAAAGTCTACCCCTTGGCGGCTACCGCAAACTACTCATCCGATTTCAAAAATTCTTTCGCCAGTTGAATGCTCCGTTATCATTGAGTGCTCCTGGTATGGTACTATTTGCAGTTTAGCCCAGAAACTTGCTAAATTTGCGAGTAAACGGGGGAAAGTTTCTCCTTGGCGTCCTGGCCTAACCGCTTATTATTGTTTGTTTATAGTTGTTTACTTTTATTTTGCATTTATTTCTTATTTGTCGTTTATCTACACTCTATACTGAATATTACACTTTTGTTGCATACCTTTAGGCATTTTCTGCTTTTCTCATGGGCAATTTTACGTGGCTTGCTCAAGAGTTAGTTCATCCAAAAATTTATATATCCTCACATCAGGTGGAAAAACTATCAATATTGTATACCAGGAGGTACTTCGCTGAAAAATTACGTGCTTTACAATTAATGTCTCCTGCTGCTATAATAGCTTTACCGCGAATAGATAGATACTATGAAAGATATCCTGCCATATTCCATCTCGCTGTACACCTCGAAGACGGCCAAAGAGTGTGCTTTACAATTAATGTCTCCTGCTGCTGTAATAGCTTTACCGCGAATGAGATAGCAACATATGAAACTGGCCGATATGTAAGCAGTTCAGAAGCAGAATTATCTTTCCCGATACATGAAAGATATCCTGCAAAACTACCGATAACGAAGTATCGGGCTTTTCAGCTAGTCACATATAAATACTTAAACAAGAGAAAATTCATTTTAAAGGGGAGAGGCAAGAAACCGTTTTGAAAATTTTATATAAAACACAGCAAATAACGATTCTAAGAATCTATGTGAAGTAAATACTTCCGAAAAACTGACGTTCAGAACTGTTATTAAGTAATATGGTCAGTTCAGTGGAACGAAAATGCGTGTTTGTACCACTGACGAAACCGGAACGAAATCTATCGCCTGTTCCTCTACCTTTAATGGCAGGTTTCGTTCGTAAAATAGGGAAACCGGATTTGCATTTCTCTAACTCCACTCCTACACGAACGACGACTCGAAAGATAGCATAAACATTTTCATACAAAATTTGCTTTTTCTATTTCGAACGCTTTGTCAATTCTGTGAAAGTAAATTTCAAAACCACTCACATGCTGTTTTGTTGTCGAGTTAAGGCAAGGAAAGCAACTTGATATTTAGATATCAAATATCAATATCCGATATCAAACTTAAGAATAGCAAATGTTAAGTATACAATAATACAATTATCAATTATCAATTAGTCTGTTCTGTGTTTTTGCCTATTTAACTTCAAATATCAGCTGCAGGCTCAGGTGGGTCATATGGAGAAAAATACTGAGTTCGTCCGGAGGGAAGAAATTTTCTACCGTTGAATAACAGCGTAAGATGTGCCAAAAACTTAATTCCCTCGGATCACCAACACGTGCCTTGCCGAGTGGAAGAAGGTTAGTTTGTATAGTTTTTTTTCATGTGGCAGCATCAACAGCTGTTTGGTGTTTGTTGTTATTATTTCTCTTTCTCTCTCCCTCTCTCTTTCTTTCAGGTCACTGGTTTTTTGTCACAGTAAAATTTTCTATCCCTTTATCTTTCGACAATGCATTTAGCAGACACATATTTACACATTAATGCTTAAAGACTGGTCCTATGCCGAATTTTCACGTTGAAACTCAAAATAAAAATTTATCGTGGAATTTTAAACTAAATTCTATGTGTTGGTTTCCAACACTAAAATCCGCAACAGCATATACGAGTATTTTCGCTTCATAATATGTAGGTTAATGCATTTTTAAAACTGTGAAATAAACTAGTAATTTCATAATTTTCCAAACGTATTACAATGTAAAATTATAAGTTATTCCGATTTCAGTATTGGAAATCAATACAAAAACAAGCTGGCAATGATGTGAAATTCTTTCCTCGTTCAAAAATACAGTATATAGCTTAAGAAGCCAAAAACATAGGCAGACATATATGTAGAAAGATAGAACTTTAAAATGCCGAAACCTAAATTTCGCTCTCTTCTAACACTAATATATCAGCGCGGGCTCGAGATAAGGAAGAGATTTTGCAAATTCGTAAATTTAGGGGACACAACAGGGAAGAATGGAAACACATATCCAAGAACAGAAGCCTGTGCGGTATTCAGGGTGATTTTTTAAGATTTCAGTTTTTCAGGTTGGTAATGGCGTCCGAACGTCATCCGTCAAAGTAAAAAGTGTACAGTATACTCTGCCATTTCATCATGGAGAGACTAACAAACGAGCAACGATTGCAAATCGTTGAAATTTATTGTCAAAACTCGTGCTCTGTGACAAATGTGGATCGTTTGATACGACCATTTTATGGTTGTCATAATCGACCTGCTGAATCAACAATTCGTGCTCTTATATCCAAATTTCGTACCAAATTTACTTTGTTGGACATAAAACAATCGACTTGCATGCGTAGAGTGCGTACCGAAGAAAATATTGCAGCCGTAGCGACCAGTGTTAATAACGATCGTGAAATGTCAATTCGTCGCCGTTCTCAGCGATTAGTGATGTGTTACTCAACCACAAGGAATTTTTTTTGGCCCAATTGACTGAGTTGAACTTGGTTGGCATGTGGTTTCATCAGGACGGTGCAACATGCCACATTGCTCGTGAAACAATGGATATGTTGAGGAATGAATTTGGTGAGCAGCTTATCTCTCGATTTAGCTCTGTGAGTTGGTCCCCAAGATCTTACGATTTAACCCCTCCCGATTATTTCTGGTGAGATTATGTCAAGTCGTTAGTCTGTGTGGACAAGCCGAACACTATTGAAGCCTTACAGGATAAATGCTCGAAAAAGTGACGAAAAATTGGACCTTCCGAATGGGCATTTTGAGACGGAGCCGCGGACAATATTTACATGAAATTATCTTTAAAAATTAAATGGCAAAGACCAATTTATCGATTCCAATAAAAAATTTTAATACATGATGCAAATTTTAGTGTTTTATTCGATTTTTAAAAAAAACTACGATTAAAAAATCACCCTATATACAAATAAATTCTTACTTTCTTATTACAAATTTTCTACTTTCGGGTGAACAAACAGGGAACAAATATAATATCTTCCTCTAGAATAAACAACCAATTGTAAAATTGTGAAATTGTATGCATTAAAATAATATATATTAATACACATTAAAGCAACAGGGTAAGTCGAAGACAAAGAGATATTTTTGAAAATTCGTATTTCAGGAACAAAAAAGTTTGCACAAAAACTCTGCTCCAAGAAGTGCAGAACTCACATTCTCCTAGCTGAGCTTCCAGAAATATAAATTGCGGACATAATGGCTGCTTTGTCTCTTTTCACTGCAGCACATTGGTCTAGACGATGAAATCGTAAATCGTGACCTCCTGTCATTTGTGATTTCATGGAAAGGTGAATTTGTGAAAGCCCCTTTTTATAGCGCTTAATCAACATCACTTTCAGCCGTCTATTCTAATCTCTGGCACAATTTTTCTTCCATTCATTCCCTTGTCTTATGTTTTATAACGCAATTTCTTAATTTTCATGATTTTACATCCAGTCGTTTGTTTTAAGGGACGGGTACCGCTTATCTGTCACTACTTCTTTGTTTCTGTCCTCGAGTACGAATTTCGAAATATGCCCTCCTACTCCGTATCTACAGCGTAAGAGAGGTAAAAACAAATTTAATTGTATCTCATGAATAACACATGGATGAGCTTCCTACTTGCAGTGAGCTTACGCGCATACATTCAAAGGACGGATGATTCCGAACGTCACAGTTTGAGAAGCATTCACCAAACTTGCGGATTATTCGACTACTCGAAGTGTTCGTCAGACACATCGTGATTTGACTCTGTCGAATAATGACAGGTGGCTGTATGCGAGAATGAATATGGGATCATGCGCACAATAGAAACGTGTACTAGCCAACGCGCCACGGTCGGTCAGCCTCCGTAAGAGGAATACACTTCTTATTTTTCACGATTTCAGCTTCAGACATTTTTTTATACGACCGTGTGTTTTGTTAGCAATTTGTTACCATTTAACCATACCCACGTACCATCTTAGATAAATCTACTCTCTCATGTTCATGACTACCTTCCTCTTTTGTTCCCTGTTCGTACTCGCTTTATCCTTAAAAGTAGGAATTCCGTAATATGCCGTTTCAGTGAGCGTCTACATTACAAAAGGCGCATTAACCTAAACTCGATTATTCCAGCATCAGCCCCTTATGTTTGAGGTGAGAACATGTTCTTATCCACGATTTTCAATGTTAGAAGTCACCTCACACAAACCTTTCCTATATCTTATTCACCTACAATGTATGTATGCCGGTATGGAATTTCACTCATCTACTGCCAATTCCTACAATCCTGAATACTTTGAAAATCAGCTTCCTTGATACGGTTTCTATTTTTCATAATAAATTTCATAATCGTATTTACATTTATGATCACTTTAAAGGCGTTTTAAAATTACATCTAAAGTCAATTTGCAAGATAATGGAATTAAGCTGGAATTTACTATGCTTTAGGCCCATTTGAAGTTAATTTTCTTTATGATTTGAGCTAGCAACAAATTGAATAATGCAACAGCACGAATAACAAGCTGGCTCATCAATTATACTGAATGCTTATTCAACTCTAATTAAATGTAAATCATGTGAAACCACTACACCAATGCCATCGCATTCTTGCGTGAGTGATATTCCTTTGAAATTGCAAAGCGATAGAATAACAATCAGCAGGTGATTTTCTCTATGTTCCTTCGAATGCAAAGTGATGATATGAGCGTATTCTGTCACGAACGTAAGCATCATATGAAGGGCTATTCATTTAGTGGTTTCAAAACAGTCGGTCTGTCAAGGTTGTCAGCTGTTAAATACCTGTCAACAGAAGTGTTATTTATTTAGTGAAAGATTCTCTATTTACGAATGTGGATCATTTAATAACCGAAAAACGCATAAAAATAGATAAAATTTACTACAAAACGGGTGATTCAAACATGAGCACTTTTCGTGCATCACCGGGTGATTTTGGTCGTAATGATCGATTTACTATGCAAGGAATTGGCAAGATTCTTCTTATTCTTATGTGACGACTGGAATAGACAGCCTTATCTATTATACGCCGCCCGTTGAAAATAATTCCAAGCGCTTCGATCTTCTGCGCTTCTCCTCCAATTCGTTACCCCAAGCTTCAATAGTATTTGCAAGATTATGAAGAAATTTTAAGAGACTGGAAGCGTTACAGATGTGGTCACACATGTGCATCATCGCAATATACGAATTTCAATTGAAAGCGCTACGGCCGTATGATAACAACCTTTTTTTTTTTGGCCTGCACTTGAAAATTATAGACTGGACGATACGTAGTTTCAACAAGACGGTGCTACGTGTCACACAACATGACCGATTTTGGCTTTATTGCATGAGAGGTTTCCACAAAACATAATTTCACCTTTTAGCAACATCGATTGGCCACCAAGATCATGCAACTTGATGCCGTTAGGTTTTTTTTGTGGGGCTGCGTTAAAGACCGTGTTTAAACGGACAATCTCCAATCGGTGGAGCATTTGAAAACCAACATTCTGCAATTTATCGCAGCGACACTGCCCGAAATGTGCGAAAAAGTGGTCGAAAACTACCTCAAAATGATCCACTGCTACAACCAATCCAGAGGCGGTCTTTTAAATCGCATTTAATTTAGCACAAATAGCAAGGTTCACGCATTATAATGAAAAAAAAAGTTTCATCGAAATCATAGCTTTTGTTTTATCGAACTTTACTTGAAAACGAAAAATGGATAACCCTATACAATAATATTGCATTATCGCACATTTACTTTGGTTATCACATTTATATGCAGTTCACAGTGGGAGATTTAGCGGTAAACATTGTTATGTACAAATATTGAAATACTTATTTGTTCAGATACAGGATTATTGAAACGCTCCGTTTGAATTTTTCTCACTGTGCGATTTATAATACCTGTGCCTGAAGATGATTTGATTGAATTCTCCTCCTTTTATACTACGCAGCATCGTACACAGTGTCATTATGGCATTCTCATATTGCTTGCTGCACTTACGAGGATTGAGCAATAACTACACAATATTGGAGAAACAATATAAGGTGTAGTAAATAGAAAACCATTATTTTTACTTGATATTGGTTGCGTTTTTGGTATGCTATGTGGGATATCGTTATAGGATATTAAGGAAAGACGCATCAGCGTTTGGCAAAATTAACTTGGCAGCATTGCTAGTTAGGAAATGTTTATTCACTTTGTTTTGTTCTTGTTCGTAAACATTTTATCATCCATTTATGAAATAAGCATAACTTACTGTTCGCGCAATTAATAAATTAAAATTAAAAATTGAATTGGAACGCATTTTGTTTGTGCTGATGGAAAACTTTGAAAATGTATAGGTAAGTAGTGATAGTGTAAGGTAGGGATCTTTTACAAACGGCAATAACGCCAATAACACACAAAACCAAAATTCTCCATCTTCTTTAATTTCTTTGTTTACTTTTGCATAGACGAACTTGATCGCATTGTTATTTTCCATACTTTTCTACCACTTGTTAATACAACTTATCTCCGTTTAGCTTAGCGTGCAAAATTATGTCCGCTAGCGTATACCGGATAGCATTTGTATTGCGAAAAACGCAATCATTGAAGGCTTTATTTAGCGTATTTAGAATGTTTTGATTTAGGTAAAATATGCACCGTTTTGTTCCATAACTTGTTTCCATTTTGAAAGTAACTCCATTATGCGTCTCTCATTGACTTCAGTTCTAGCCGCGCATTGCCTGAAATCTTTTGTCGATAGAATGTGTATATTTGAATGTGGGAGTGGTAATTTCAGTTTTGGAAAGAGACAATGGGAACTATATCAGATGAAAACGGAGTTTGTTCGATAATAAAGGGTGTCCCAACAAAAACGTAAGATTTAGATTTTAAATAAAACACAGAAATTTTTGAAAAAAAATCGTGAAACTTTATTATATCGTATAGTAGACAGAATGAGGTTATGTATGGAACAACACATCGGGCAAATGGCCGCCGCGGTTTTGCTAGCACACACGCGATCTTTTAATGAAATTTTCAATGACAGTTTTGCATAAATGCTGCGGTATTTCATTAATGCAGCGTCCAATTTCCTCTTTTAAGACTTAAGTCGACGTCGGCTTATTCGCGTAAACCATCGACTTCAAAAAAGTCTAATGGTGTTAAATCGCACGATCTAGGCGGCCAATTCTGGTCTCCAAAACGCGAAATAACCCGACTGGGAAATGAATGATGCAGCAATTGAATTGTTTATCTGGCTGTATGACATGTGGCGCCGTCTTGTTGAAACCACATGCCCTCCACATTCATTTCTACAATTCTAGGCACGTAAAAACTGGTTATCATTTCACGATACGTTTGCGCTTGACATGCCTCATTTTCATAAAAAAAGATCCAATGATTCCTCCAGCCCAAAATCAACACCACACAGTGACACGTTGAGGATGCATTTGCTTCTCGTGAATCACTCAAGGATTTTCCTCACCCCAAATGCGACAATTCGGCCATTGACGAAGCCATCAATATGGAAATGGGCCCCGTCACTGAAAATGATATTATCAGCAATATCAGCATTTTCATGTTGTCTCTCCAATACCCAATTAACGAACTCCCTTTGCTGTCCATGGTCAGCGGGCTTCAGTTCCTGAGTCAATTGAACTTTGTATGCATATCTTTCGTCAAAATTCGCTGCATAGTGGATTTGGAGACACCAATTTGCTGAGCTCGGTGTCGAATTGAGGTGGATGGAGTTTGAGTGACATCATCACGTACAGCTGTCGAAGGCGCGTTGTTGTTTTAACATGACTAACAGATCCAGTTTTGGCAAATTTATCCATTAATATCTTTACAGTTGACTCTTTTGGAGCATTATTGTGACCCCAAATTGATCGCAATTTGCTAACTGTAGCCGCAAAACTTTCACCATTTTGGTAAAACAATTTCACAATGAGAATGCGTTGTTCATTCGTGTAGCGCTCCATTATTACTAACCTCGTACCTTCTACTAGCACACAATAACAATTGTTCAAATTTCAAACAATGACACTTCGAATGGCGCCAAATTTAAATCTTGCGTTCTTGTTGGGACACCCTTTATTTGTTAAGTTTTGGACCATAAATTCATTCACAACGATAGCCTTGTGAGATGGCTATAATTGATGTAAAATCCATGAATTTTCTTTCCACAAATCGGATCGCATTTCACGAATTTATACTTTCAAATGCCGCGTAATGCCTAGTTAATTCATATTCGCCATCTGACATTCTTCTAGGACAACGGAGTGCACTGCAATGTGGTAATCAAAGAAAACAGTCATTATTAACTTGAATTTTGATAGAATTTGATCCGATCATGTCGATATAGCTATATATATTTGTATATTATTATAGGGCCTGACTATTTTGCTTTTACCGTCTCTTTTGATGTAATGCCACTGTTAACCAGCGTCGCCTAGCAAGCTAATATTTTAATTAAAAACCAAACCAAATGTATCGGCTAAAGTGTGATTAGTAATTAATTTTATTTTCAAATGTCGTCAGCTTATCTTTATATAATATAACGGTATTCTTAATCCAATTGTCTTATGTTCTTAAACTTTAGCCTAGACACATTCATGCATAATATTCATATTTATACATACTAATATATAAATTGAGTGAAATTCATCTTAGGGATGGTACAATTCAAAGGGTGCTAAAGTACCACAAGAAGTACAGTATATCAGAAATTATACGAATTTGATATTATAACGTATATTAAGAATGTGCAATCGGAATTGACTAATGCAATCATGTTTTCAGGAACCTTAAAGCGATTGAATTTTTTACTTAAATTTACGTCTTTCAAAAATAATCCAGCAGCAACGTGTTTCATAGCCAAACAAATCGTGTAAAATGGCACGAATTAGTTCAAAAAGTTCAGCAACTATCTCTCTCAAATTTAAATAACGATTTTCAGTCACAACTGTTCTCACTGTATCGTTGTCAACTTCAGTTGAAGTTAACATCTTCCATCACATCACGACCACCTTTAAGTGCACGATAGCACCTGATATGTGCACGCGTTTTCTATAAGTAGTCAGTAAATTCAAACCAAAAAATTCCATTTGCAATAAAAAATGTGAGAATATTTCTTATTTTTGATATTTCTTGTCCTTTGTAGACATCGCAATACACATTTGAGGTAAACTGACCAAATCATGCATTGCAAGCAAGGTAAATATGACAAATAGCAAAAGAACAGTTGTGCCAAATTAGCGGCCTGAAACTGTTGCAAATTCCTTTAAGCCGTCTTTTTAAATGACTAGTTCACGGCAACTTTTTGACAGAATGTATTCAGTTTGTTAACGCCATCCATTGGACAGTTAATACAAATACGGCAAATATTTGAGGTTAAGGATTCAACACATCGGTATGTAAGTCTTCATAAAATGCCATCTAAGTAGCTTCCCCATCCCCCTTATGCTATATTTCAAGCGAAAAGATGATCACGGAGGCAGAAGTATACACTTATAATTCAGATTCCAAATATAGCATACTATTAGGTGCGCAACTAAGTTCCCGTTATTTGCCAACAGATGGTGTCAGCTGAAAGTGATAGTCGATTCTGTCATAACCTAAACGTTATGAGCCAAGCTTAGGGATATGGTAAGTATACTGCCTCGACACAATAGTGGTTTTCTTTGGACGTCATATTCTGTTGGTTGTGTGAATATGTATGTATATGACTTTGTGCCAAACAATCGCCATATGTGAGAAGTATTGATTTTCTTCTTCTTTCAATCGAAGAAAACGGCGGCTGAAGCACATCGAAAGCTTCAAAACGCTTACGGAGATGCTATTTTAAGAGAAACAACGTGTCGAGATTGGTTCCGTCGCTTTAAAGATGGTGATTTTGATGTTGACGACCGTTCGCGTGAAGCAAGACGAAAAACCTTCGAAGACACTGAATTGACGGCATTGCGTAATAGGGATACATATCAAACGCAGGTAGAGCTTGCTTCAGCATTAGGAGTTACCCGCCAAGCCATTTCCAAGTGATTGCATGCGTTGGGAATGATTCAAAAGCGAGGAACTTAGTTTCCCTATAAGTTAAAGCCAAAGAACGTTTAATGTCGTTTTTTTGCCTGTGAACAACTGCTTTAGCGACAAAAAAGGAAGGGGTTCTTCTTTTATCGTATTGTAACGGGTGATGACAAATGGATTCATTACGGCTATTCAAAGGAAAGAAAGTCATGAGGGGCAGTCCGGTCAGGCTTCTACGTCGTCGCCTCGGTCGAAAATGCACACTGCAAAGGTTGTGCTCTGTGTTTGATGGGACCAGGTCGGTGCTATTTACTACGAGTTGTTGGAATCAAGCAAAACCATCACAAGGGATCAGTATCGATTTCAATTAATGCGATTGGGTGCGAGAAACGCCCACAATATGCGGAGAGGCACAAAAAAGTCATTCTTCACTAAAAACGCTCAGCCTCGCGTGGCCAAGCCCGTTAAAAACTACCTGGAAACGCTGAAATGGGAAGTCTTACCCCATCCGCCATATTATATAGATATTGCGCCGTCCCATTATAGCTGGTTCCGTTCGATGGCACACAGTCTGGCTGACCAGTAGTTCTACTTACATGACGACATCAAAGAATGGCTAGATTCGTGGATAGTCTCAAAAGATAAACAGTTTTACCGTGACGGAATTCGAGCTTTGCCAGAAAGATGAGAAAAAGTAGTAGCTAGCGATGGGCAATAATTTCAATGAATCATTTGTAAACATATTTCATAATAAAGTTGCATATTTATAAAACATTAACAGCGAGAGATATAAAACATTAATAGCACACCTAATATATTTGCACAAAAAATGAAACGAATGTGGCCTTTTCAAACTCTTTTCTATCCGATGTGGGTAGTTATCATACCAATTGTTCACGTTTGATATGCGAATTCTTAGCATGTGAGCTTTCATACACAGTTTAATGTATGTCTCCATCATCGTATCACCAATATCGTTCTTATCATCATCACCCACAATAATAACCAGCGGCAGTAGTCAAAGTTAGAAATCATTTTATCTCTTCTGTGGCTTAGTGTGACTAACAGGCACACAACTAGAGTATTACATAGTCAGACGCACTGGCTTGTAGTCATTTTGACTCTTCTGTCGTTAAATTGCACAGTTGCTTGATTTCTCTCCCCGTACATGGCAATTAAAGAATGTATATAAACGTATACGAAGATGTCGGATTAATTTACTCATTTGAGTTGGTGAAAACGTCAAAATTCCGAAAATTCGCTGAATCAGTAGTACTATGCGATTACGAGCCAAAATCACCACATAGATTGTGTAAATTATATGCAGACGTAGGCACCAAGAGAGTTCGTGGTTAGTAACACAACAGTGAATCAAAGAGATTTTTATGAAAGAAGGCGGCATTCGAAAGGGCCCGTCGCTAAAATATTGAGCAAACGAGTTTAAGAAACCATAAAAAAGGGTTCAATAAATTGGTGGCCGAACCCCATCGGTTAAATTGTTTTGCAAACGAGTTTAAAAAACCATAAAAAAGAGTTCAATAAGTTAGTGGCCGAAAGCCCTATTCTGAAATTTGTAACTTACATTGTCTACAAATTAATTATTTAGGTAACGGCTAGAATAGACATCGTCATCTATTATAAGCCGCATGTAGAAAAATATCAAAATCGCTTCGGTTTTGTGCGCTTCTTTTCAAATTCGTCACGCCAAATCCTGTTCCTTCCACTCTCTTCTATAATGCCCATCGATGTCATTATCAAAGACTGTTTAGGTCGTCCATACGACGTATTAGCCGTAGTTTGATGGCTTGACCACGTCAATACCGACACACAGTTTCTACAACTGATGATTCATATGACGCCTACGTTATCTATTAACGATAATGCAGTGTCCATATACGAGTTTTGTTTAAAAAATAAGGTGAATTTTGAAATTTCGTGGGCTACGTACATTCGATTTTCGTCTCGACGATATGTTGACGGTTTTATCCATATAACATGTTTAGCTTGTTTGTGAGGTGCATAAATAAGGCAAGTGTTTTGCATGTTCATCGATTATCTGCTATTGAAAAAATGAGCCAAAGAAGTTACATCACATTTTGTGTAAAAAATGCAATTAAGTGTTAAAAAACACTTGAAATGTTGACCTATCTCGCGCACAGATAAAATAATTTTTTTTTTCGAACTACTGGCGCCATCTATACGTCAGGTCGGCTAGCTTTGGGGCCGCCCTCGCAATGTTGTAAGTGACCCGCTTTTCATCAACGGTTCCCATTTGCTTTAGAAATGGATTGATTTTGTTGCGAGTGGCATTGTAACCACTTGTTCGATCGTTCAGAAACCAAAATTCAACATAAAACCATTTGAAACCATCTAGATAAAACTAAATACAAAAAGAAGTTCTACGTTTGTGTGTCACACGAGATAACGCAAAAAAAAAAAAAAAAAAAAACTCATGGACCGAGATCGGCCAATTGAAGAGGAAATATATTCCGTCAAGAAAACGCCAAGACACATATAGGGAAAGCCACTCGCCAGAAGCCAGAGGAGCTTGGAAGGTTTTTATGTATCCACTCTATAGTCCGAACCTGGCAGCAAATGATTACCCCCTATACCTGCCCCATTTCTACTGCAAATAATTTTACTTGTGAAAAATGCCTCTCAAAAGAAGCCCGGGAAAATCGACTGCCAGACCGAGTTTTTTGTCAATAAGGAAGGGACATAATAGAAATACCTTCAAAATTTGACTTAAACCGGATCTTTTTAACTATACTAAATAATTCTTTTTACTACGCCACATATGAGATCCTCTTTGATGAGGAGAGAGGACACAATGGAATATGAGTTTTCGTGCACTTCGGCTTTACAGAAGGCCTGCCAAAAAAACAACAAAGACTTCGATTTCACCAGTGGATTGTACTGTGCATCCAAGTGCGTTGAATCTCATTTCGAGGTAATTATTTTGTAATTTATTATCTTTCTCAATACATATCAGAATTGGTAATTACTTAGTTTGCCATCAGAGTCTAAGAAGTAATCATCGTAATCATGTATTTCTAGATGTTGTGGAAAGTTTAATATCACAATTAGGACATGACACAAAGAATAAATTATTCTGGTCACAATTATCCGGAACACCACTATCTGCAAAACATTTAATATTCCATCAATTATAGCAAAATCAGTGTTTCGGTAGTATTTATGATATTAACTCTTTTCCCTTTTCTGATAACTGCATGCAACAAAACCATTTCAAATCTCGAGTGGTTATTTCTCCCTTTCTCTCTATCTCTCTCTCCCTCTCTCTTTCTGTCTTTGGAAGGGAAAACATCAATATTTTTTAACTCCCCCTAACAAAAGTTTGTCCACACCTTCGTTTATGTATTCCCTGGAAAACTTTATTGTTTGCGGGAAACTTTTACAACAGATAAGATACTGGGTTTACACTTCATTCAGAGCTTTAAGCGAAAACGTAACATAAGCGTACATATGGTCTAAATAATCGAAAATCTATTGTCCCTAAAGGAAAACCAAATAATGTAATCAACTATAGCCAGTGGAGTGTATAAGTCACTGACAAAAGGTGGAAGTTTTTAGACTTTTTGAAAACATATTTTCTTTCTGAATTTATTTTTTGTTGCAACATAACGTAGTGACTGCTCCGGGGTGGCTCGTTGTGGGCAAGCAGACGTCATAAATCAAAATTGTTTACGGTTTATTAAAGTAAAAGTATATTTTTTATAGGCAAGAAAATGTTTGACACGTAGAAACCGAAATTTAAATTGTCTTTGAAGTATTTTGATCGAAAGTAACTGCTGAATTTTGATGTGTTTGGCCAAGCTTGATGTCAGTATACAGCCTTTAGAGCATGATCCATATGATATCGTTAACCTCCGTTAACGATGATGAATGCATGTACGAGTATTTCACAAAATACAAGGTGTGGCAAAAAAAAAAATTATAAATTTTGCATGATATTAAAGGCTTTATTTAACATAGTTAAATTATGCTCCATTTTGTTACATAATTTTTTGACATTTTGAAGATAATTCTATTATGGTTTGAAAAATCATCTTCCCTAAAGACAAAAAAAAGAGAGAAAAAAAAGGACAGTCGATTTTTAGAAAATCACGATTTTGGCAAAATCACTCGTCATAGGACAGGAACAGGCGGTAATCACTTGATGCCACATCCAGACTATGGATGCATAAGAATCGCCCAACAAAACTGCCTGACCTTTTGGCGAGTCATTATCGATGTGTGTTGCCTAAACATCTTTCTGATGGAATACAATTCCTTTCCAGCTGTTGATGGTTCAGCTTCGAACTATGAGTTTGGTAGAAAGGGAGTATCTCATAATAGAAGATTCCCTGCCAATCCCACTGAAAACATAACAAGCCTCTCGTGGCCGTCAATCCTGGCTTGACCACTGTTTGTGCCGGTTTACCGTGATTCCAACCTGTCCACTTGCCGTAGCGCCCGCTTTTCATGAACGGTTCCCATTTGCTTTAGAAATGGGTTATTTTTATTGCGATTTTCGTTGTAAGCACTTTTTTGATTACCAAGCAGACAAACATTTCACATAAAACCGTTTAGAGCCATCTAAATAAGACTAAATACAAAAATAAATTTTATGTTTTCATGCCACGTGAGTCAATGCAAAGAAACCTCATGGATCGAATTTGGTCAATTTGAAACGAAATGTAATCTATCAGGCAAACGCCAACTCACAAATATCGAAAGAGACTTGTCAGAAGTCCGGGTAGTTTTGGACAGTTCAAATCCATTCACTCTATAGTCCGAATCTGGCAGCGAGTGACTACCTCATATTCCTGCCTATAGCGAAAAAATTTGGTGTGGAAAAATGCGCTTCAAAAGAAGTTCGTGAAAACCGACTGCCGAACCGCATAATGGAAATACCTTTAAAATGGCAACTTGGTGTTAAACAACTAATTGCACGAAATAACACGTTCAATGTCATACAAAATAAATGGATTTCCTTTCACTATACATTATGTGAGATCTTCTTTGATGAAGAGAGAGTAGACTATGAGAAATGAGTTTTCGTGCAAAACTTGATTATTACGGCTCCTTAAATCTACCTTGGCCTGAGCAGTACTCTTAATCTTATTCACAGCATCGTGACAACTATTTATTTGGGCCTTAACCTCATCAATATGGCCCATAAATTCTGCTCGTAGTTGAGACCGGAGTTGATTAATTTTATCATCAAATGATTGTGTACATGCTCTTATAAGCTCATTCAACTCCCTCTTCTGTTCGTCGAGCTGAGCTTTTATATCCAAGCTAAGTACTTTGAAATATTGTTCAAGGTACGCCTTGTTGCAACTACCGGTATTACCACCACAACTGCACAACTAATGTTTTACCAACAGCCACCGTCTGCTTCAGTAATTAATCGACTTTGTTGCAATTCAGCAGCGATTCACAGCTGGAAATTCATCATGAAGATCATACAATAAGCTTTTTTTTATATCTAGTATTATACTGGTTAGCTCCTGGACAATCGAAACAGTATTTACATGACTTACTTACTGACCTTAATCTGTCGTCATTTTCAACTCCCTTTCACTCGAGACATCAAAATTATCGAACCGGAATTGACGAAATTAAAATTGCGCGAGATTGACTATTACAATATTAGGTCCATAAAGACTATTCTGGTTTTCAGATGCTTAGCTTACATTTTCTATGTCTAGTTGAAAACAAGATTTTAAAATATAGCGAAATTTCTATTTGCTGGTGTCCAATTTTGACGCACACTCAAATAATACTATGCAAAGCAATCACAAAACTTTCAGAGTTGTATTTTTTTTTTTTGTTGGAAATCTTATCTTTGTAATGCCATCTAGCGGTCGTCCGATTGCACTTATGCAACCAAAGCCGGGCCTTTTCAATAGAATTCTTGAAATAGATGAATGATTTTTCGTGTTCTAATGTTTTCGTCCAAAACAATTGATGTATTTTGATGAATATGGCCATGTCGATGCCAATACACAACTTACACAATTTGTATTCCCCAGAGACAATGATGAACCCACTTGTTTAACAAAATATTTTTTTTTCTCGAGCGATATACCGACATTGACGTAGTCAAACGCATCTACCTTGTGCGGGTGAACTCGAATGCTTCAGTACGAAAAGTCGACAAACGGTCTCGATGGGCAACCTGGCAGAGGGTGGCCAGAACTCTGTTTAAAATATCAAGCTTATGAAATGCTGTCGAAACTTGGTGTGACAAATTGGAGAAGAAGCGCAGAAAACCGAAATGCTTGTTATTATTTTCTACGTGCAGCGTATGATAGATGGAGACGATTATTCTAATCACCACTTAAGCAAGTAAATATTCTCTTCTCGAAGACCATCAGAACTGATTCATCCATTTGTTTCGTTATCTAGAATTCCCTGCAGTACACCAAAGTAGATAAACTATTGTCTGGTCCAGCTGCATTTTTGCTTTCCGGGACATTACTAATTTTTCTTATGGGGTAGACGATGTAAATAAAATCATTCGTCGCTGCAAAATGTAGATGTTAACGCTAACGCAGCGCCCCAAAGTAGACGATTTGTTAATCCAAAACAGATAACTTGGATTTTCCTCGATTACAATGCTTGTTGCTTCTGAGTGCTCAAAAATGCTGCAATAACATCTAGCAGTTTTCGAGCAGTTGATGATGGTTCCAGTAACATTTACTGCAACTTTCTTCGTTAGCGTCTCCAAATATTTGATATGAAAATGTTTACCTGCCCTCACTGAAAATTTAGAATAGAAATACCACTCTCGGCTAACATTTTGTAAAGTTTTTGCCATGACGAAGGCAACAAATAGGCGATAGTGTTTGGCAACTTATTTTCCTGAGTGTTTACAGGAATGGTCATAGTGATCTGTACGTAATCTGTACCAATAGTAGGCATCAATCTATATTTTCTAAAAATTTTGAAATTTGGAATTGTGCATTAAGAAAATTAATTATTTGGAAACAAAACATATCAGCATAAATTTACATTTATATAAAATATAGGTAAATTTCCAAAAATTCATTATTATTTTTTTTTAGAATATAAAGAATATAGAATATATTTAAAAAGTTTTCAACATTTGAAGATTTTGAATTGAAGTGAAATTGCATTACAAAGTATCGATAACGTTCCATAGCAAACAACTTTACATGTTCATGATTCGAAATAGTTTTGCATTCATTTAAAATACGTATTAGTCAGTCATATGTAGAAAGATTAAACAAAACACTAATTCTCTTGCATTTCATAAATGAGACATGAAAGAACTTCTTACGTTCAGTGAACTTATATGCATTTTGTTTTTGAACTCACTCAACGGAACTTACAGTTTAATAAGGATTCGGAATGTCACAGTTTGAGAATCAGTTGCAAAACTTTTCGAGTACTCAACTACTCAAAGTATTCGCCAGACACATCGAGGTGATCGCCGTTCAAGTAATGACATGTGTCTGTATGGGGGTTAAACCTGAGAGCGATAGTCGCATGTACTAACCATCGCGCCACGGTCGGTCTACAAGAATGCCTCTGAAATCACCTGATAAATATAATTTACTACTAAGTGATAAGCGGAAAAGTAAGAGGAAACCGTTGACTATAATGTTGAAAATCTGTCTTTTTTTCAACTAGAAACAATACGAATAAGTTGCACCATCTTGTTGAAACCACATTAAGTTCAAAAGCGTTCCCTTATTTGCATTGAGAAACGCTTTCAATATATTTAATTAGCAGCATTCATCAGCAGCTCTGTATAAGGGCGCACATACGTCTGTCACTAAAGATTTGTAATTTTCTGCGAAAATATGTGTTTTTTAATATCTCCAATAATTCTCGGGTAAAAAAAAAAAAACTAGAAAAACTAAGCAAACTTTCCGACAAAAGACGGGATGCGATCTCTATAAGCAACGATTTATCTTCACTTAACTTTCTCTCTTAACTAATCCGATGTTGCCCACTTCAAATATTGACTATTTCAGTCGTAAGAACATGAATAAAACGTATTACAAATGAATGTACCATCAAGCTTAAACTCATTCTGTTAACAAATGCACTATAGAAGTTATCTAAATTTTTTTTTTCAATGCTTTCGGCGTTAAACTTTATATGAGTTTGGTCAATGCATGAACTTCGTTTTATGGCGTATTCTACAAAGTGAATGTACTACCACGTTTAAATTCATTGTGTTAACCGCGAGTACTGCTGGAAATGCGCTGTAAACGTTGTCCAACACTTGCCTTCCAATGGTTTTGACGTTAAACCTTACATGCGTTTGGTGAAAGCATAAACTTCGTTTTATTTCTTATTTTGCAAATAATAAAAATATTCACTTTAATCGCCTACAGAAATGAAAACATGTGTAAAATTCCCTTCAGAATCGAATATTACATAACATTACTTCACAAAAGGCAATATGGCATCATATGACGAGAGGCCTCTGGCAAATTTTCGTTGAAAATATTGACTTACCGCCCGAAAATATTTTTATAAATTATTTCTTAATAACTTTTCAGAAATGTTCAAATATTTTCGAAAATTTATTAAGATATATCAAAACCCGTAAAGCTTCCCATATGCATACTCATAGTCGTATGTTAATACATCAAAAAAATACACTTTAGCAGTTCACACACAAGAATACCACCCCTCATTGGAACACTCACTTCGCCCACTTCATTGCCACACATTACGGCGTTAATACGCGGCGAATATTTCATTCGTGCTGAAATAGCCTTCAGGCGTAATACATTTTTTGCCAATCGCCTCAATCCACCAGTTCCTACCGATATTTTACATATTCACACATATACACACGTAGACACACATCCTTTGGCGCATTCTCTTTTGTGCGATGGCAAGTGTTGGCAGAAGGCTCTGTGATAAATTGAATTATTGCCGTGATCTGTTTATGTCACCGGGAAGAAAAAGTCTTTCAATTGTGTTCATCATATGAGTCGCGCTGAGTATATGTTGATGAATATGGTTATAGGCAATAAATGCATAAATCATATTAAACGACAATGAAAAATGCTATTTCAACAAGTATCACAAGGATAACGACTGTACGAGAGAATAAGGAATGATATTCTTCCTGTTTTCATACATATGTGAGTGTCCCTTTGGGGAATTTGTTTGCAACTTCTTTCACAAATTTTACATTATAGGCAGAAATACCTGTAAGACTTATGTATGAGACAAAAAACAAAATGACAAAGTTTTATGCTTAAAGTCAAAAGTATTTAAATAGCTGTTATCGATGTCACAACGCAGCAGGAACATGGAGAGTATTGGTTGCGGAGAACTGAATAGGTTTATACATTTTATACATACGAGTACAATAATAGATCTAAAAATGGAATGGCCAAATGAAACATATTTCAGGATAAGGAACATGAATTATAGCTATCGATGTGATGGTGAAATATATGAAACAGTAAAATGTGTTTGACTGCAAATGCACAGCAGCACAGTGATGGAAATAAAAAAGAAAAAAAAACGATGTAAATGAGAAACAAAATGCGCGAAGTGCGAATTATGTAACGGGTTTGTAAAGCATACCTACGACGCGGTCCCAAAACTAGCCGACCTACCAAAGAAGACATAAAAAAGTCGAGAAACATTTTTCAACATAATCCCCGTTTAGCTCAGTACATTTTTTTCCAGTAATATCAATAGCTTCT
The DNA here is from genome assembly GCA_019455685.1 of Philornis downsi. Taxonomy (NCBI): domain Eukaryota; kingdom Metazoa; phylum Arthropoda; class Insecta; order Diptera; family Muscidae; genus Philornis; species Philornis downsi. Next base: position 970,709 of record JAHXMU010026166.1, read on the forward strand.
ATACCCTTTATATAGTACGAGCTGTCAAACTCTTTACTCGGCTTACTGTTCCTCAGCACAGAAGCTTCGGCTTACTGTTCCTCAGCA
>JAHXMU010026166.1:970805-985092 GCA_019455685.1 Philornis downsi
GTTCCTCAGCACAGAAGCTTCGGCTTACTGTTCCTCAGCACAGAAGCTTCATCTTACTGTTTGTAAGATTAGTTTGAAAGTTATATCAAATATATACCGCCGATCCGAACACAGCCCGATAAAGAAATCGTTGGACACTCTTTCCGAATTTCCCGATGACAACCGAATCCTGAGAATCAGCTACTACAGAAAGCAGATTTTCCTACTATCTTGATATAAACCAGAGCCCTAAGTACCCACGAGGAGTTGATCTTTATCATTAAGTCGTTCAACAACTATACAAACATTTACTATAACTAATTGAATAAATAAAACCTCTATTCAGTAAATCTAGACAAAAGTAAATCCTGTATTTTATTTCTGAAAGTTTTATGGCCTTTCAGCTTAACCCAGGACACGATAATGCTACCTCAGCCTACGAATAAAACCATGTTACAAATGGTCATCAACCACAGCCTCCGCCTCTTCATGATTGGCAAATCTTTTACCACCGAGTCATGGTTTTCTAAGTTTGGGAACAAAAAATAGTCCGAGGGAGCTGAATCTGGAACTTCGAACTTTAATTCATTCATTTTGGCCATCACAACAGTGGATGTGTTGACTGGAGCATTGTGTTGATGAAACAACACTTACTTTTTCGTTGACGCACAGCCCCAAAAAAAAAAAAAAGCCATGACATTGCCTCCGATTCTCCCATGCGGTGTGAAGTCGTGGACCCATTTCTCACCCATGGTTATAAATCGACGCAAAATTACCGTGAAACATCGCCAAACACCCTACTAAAACATCTTTACAACGCTGTTTTTGCTCTATTGAAAGCATTGATGCAAACCTTCTCCAACATTTTCAGTTATTTGGTCCACGGAATTACATTTGCCAATTTTATGAGCGCTCCTGTTTATTGCGCCTGTAGGTGAACAATGCTCGGGGATACTTTTATTGGTTGTACTTTCCCGTATTATTCTTAAGTAATATACGGATGCAAATGACTAATATTAAATCTTGACTACGAGGTAATTTTGTACCAAATTTCAGCTCCTTTTAGCATAGAATAAACATGCTTAAATGAGCGTAGATTTTTACAATGATTAAGTCTACTTAAGTGGGCAGTGACTGGAATAGACATCCTTATCTATTGTAAGCCGTAAATGAAAATGATTCTAAGCGCTTCGATGTTCGACGCTTCTTCTCCAATTAGTTACACAAAGTTTTAATAGTATTACAAAGTCTGGTCCTTTCAGCGGAGTTTTGATTGTCCTCTTCGATCGAAAACTTTTCATGCTAGTGCATTTGGGTGCATCCGCACAGCATGATCCAATCAGTGCAATCGTTGTATATTGATGCGCTTGACCTCGTTAACGTCGGTAGCTCATACAGCTCATTGTTCATGCAACGTTGATACTTTCCGTTAACAATTGTGTATCCACATATATTTTTCGCAGTATTTTCTTCTCGAAGATTCCCAGCTCAATTGCGGCATAATATAGGATTCTACGCCATACAACAAGGTAAGTAAGACCAACGTCTGATATAGTCGGATTCTTGTTTGTCGAGAGAGATATTCCCTTACTGCTTTGACATTAAAATCTCCCGGAAAAATTTTCATATGTTTTTTCTAGGCGGTCACAGAATGTATCTTTGATATCCTCGTCGTTTTCTTCCACTGGGGCAGGTGAACAGGTAAGCGTCATGAAAGAATATTTCACCTTGATACGGATAGCGCCTAATGTGTTTATACCGCGAGACAATTCTCTTAATTCTCTTTTTTTGTGCGTGTGTTTTATTTAAAATTTAAATCTTGCGTTCTTGTTGGGACACCCATTATATATTATATTTTTGTACATGTACGAAATATAATGTCATTTAAATGACCGCCTCTGGATTGGTTTGGCCAATGAATCCTTTTGAGGTAGCAAGTTCCAAGCAGTATAATGAAATACAACTTTCATTGAAATCAAAGCAATATAAATGTATATATTTGACTTTACTCTTGAAACCGAAAACTTGATAACCCGGTACAACATATACATAACACACTTTATTCTTAAATAGCTTATATACTCGTACAAAAAACACGGAAGTCAACATAAAACCCTTAAATCATAACTTCCTATGCGCTGAGATAACCCTAATGCCAAAAATTTCCGCGACGTTTATCCCATCCTGCCCATAGCATATACTGGATGTCGGTGATGTCTATCTTATAAAAGGTGATCAAATTAGTACTATGCATTCTTCAAGACATCTCATTTTTCTTTTCAGATTCGCAACAAAATTAATATTTTTATTTAGTATTCTTTGCCAATCATCATGGGGAAAATGCACAGTTGCGCAATTTATTCTCATAGATATTGTGGAATTTATTACCCAAATAATGAGTCTATGAGGACTACTTTCCTTACATTAGATTTAATGGTCAATACCATGTAAATGGTTCTGCGTCAACAAATAAAATTTTCACTTCCGGAATAGATGAAATTGGCTCACCGTTCACAGAGCACGTTTCTTTTTGACCACAAATTAATTACTCCAATATTATTCCTTTTAGTACGTATGAAATAAAAGCTGATTTATTTGGAAATGTAAGTAAATATTAGTGTTTCTTAACAGATGACTTGCTCGTGTTGTTCATCAAGGACTGCTTGTTGCCATGGCAACATTTGCGTCTCCTGTGTGGTACGAATCGATGAAATCTGCATTCGAGTATCGTAAGACGTTCTCTTGTCAGCGAGTGGTACAGGGTTTCCGTCGGGAAGGTATACTACTTTGTTTTGCCGCCATTTTGGTAAACATTAGTCTTGACAGTCCATATTTGGCAGTCGTGAAATAGAGACGTGGCAAATTTATTATGGAAATGGAAATATTCGATAAACCAACGTGTTTTAATCGTTAAAACATTTTATCAAAATCAATCATCGATTACCAAGACGACGAGAAAATTACGTGAAATTTTTGAGAGAAACAACGTGCCAACAAGACGCACTATTTATCGCGTAGTGAATGATTTCGAAGAAAGAGGGTCTGTAGCTGATAGGGCCAAGCATGGACCACAATGTACTGCAAGATCGGCTGAAAACATTACTGCTGCTTAAGAAAGTATTCAAAACAATCCATTAACCTCAATTCGACGCCGTGTGCAGGAGCTTGGTCTTCAAAGGACAACTTTGGCCACAATTTTGCATAAGAATTTGCATTTATTAGCATTTAAGATTCAGTTGACAAAAGAGCTTTTTCCACAATAATAGTAAACAGAGTAATAAACAGAATAGTCGGTTCTGGGCAATGGAAAATCCTCAAACTATTCATTAGTCGCCTTTGCATCCATTAAAAGTGGCAGTCTGGTGTGCAATTTGTTCAGGAGGAATCATTGGACTTCACTTCTTTGAAGCTGAAAACGGCGTGACGGTAACTGTCAATGGGGAGCGATATCGTGATATGATTTAAAACTTTTTAACGCCACAACTGCATGCTTTGGGCTTGATTAACATGCGGTATCAACAAGACGGCGTCACATCGCATACAGCCAGGATTACAATGTAATTACTGCGAGACCTCTTTCCACAACAAAATAAATAAAGGGTGATTTTTCAATGGTAGTTTAAAAAAAAATCGAATAAAACACTCAAATTTGCATCATATATTAAAATTTTTTACTGGAATCGATAAATTGGTCTTTTCCATTTAATTTTTAAAGATAATTTCATGTAAATGTTGTCCACGGCTTCGTCTCAAAATGTCCATTCGGAAGTTCCAATTTTTCGTCACTTTTACGAGCATTACGGTCTGTATTCTACGAATAACGCGTGGTATGTTATCCTATAAGGCTTCAATAGTGCTCAGCTTGTCCAGATAGACTAACGACTTGACATAACCCCACAAGAAATAATCAAGAGGCGTTGAATCGCAAGATCTTTAGGGACAACTCACAGGGCCAAATCGAGAGATAAGCTGCTCAGCTCACCAAATTCATCCCTCAACATATCCATTGTTTCACGAGCAGTGTGGCATGTTGCATCGTCCTGATGAAACCACATGTCAACCAAGTTCAACTCAGCCAATTGAGGCAAAAAAATTGCGTATCATGGCTCGATATCGTTCGCCGTTGACGGAAACGTTTCTTCCACGGTCGACTTTGAAGAAAAATGGACCGATGATGCCACCAGTCCATAAACCACACCAGACTGTCGTTTTTTCGGGATGCATCGGTAATTCATGTATGGCATGTGGCTGTTCATCACTCCAGATGCGACAGTTTTGCTTGTTTACGTATCCGTTCAGCAAGAAATGAACCTCATCACTGAACACAATTTTTCGACAAAACAGCAGGTTTTCATTGACAAAACAGCAGGTTTATTAGATCACCCTTTACTTATAAAGGATAAGTGCCTGCGGGAAGAGGAGATCAAATAACTGGCCTACAACGCCATCGCTTTCGAGTCTAAGTGTGGAGACTGCCAATAAACACCAGACTAGCATAAAATTTGAGTTTCTGTAATAGGTGTAACCAATCTAAATAAAATTTATCTGTTTGTACTCAAAAGGGTGTTATTATGTTAAGTAGTTCGTTCCGTACATTGTCAAAACCATACAGATTATTTGTCTTTGAAATGAATTTGAAAAAATGTTGAAAAAGTAGTACGAATCTAGTGGTTCGCAGGAGAATTTGCAAATTTACTGCAAATTGATGGTAGAAAAAGAATACTAATAATAATTCTACAAATTTCGTGTAACGAAACTTAGCAATTAAAATGATCCCTTTCGTAACGAACAAGTTGATGTAGCTCAACAATTTCCTTTCATTTCACGAATTGTTTATTAAAATTAATTTGCAATAAAAAAAAAGACAATTTCTGCCATATTTTTTTGGTGTAAACCCAGCATCATCACAAATTTTCTGTTAATTCAATGTATTAAACCAGATCATTCAAGACGTAGACTGAAAAATAATAAATACCCCATTTAATTTTAACAAGAAATACATTGCCAACCTCATCACATATTCCAAAAGAGATATCGAAATTCCACAAAAATATAATCTATCCTACTAATATTTCATCCTGCTAAAGCGAACCTTTCATGTACAAACTTTCAGCTGTTACAGAGTACATGAATATGACTAACAACCACATCTTTAGCCTATTTTTAGGCCAACAAATATTACCATTATCAATACATTCCTTTGGCATTCCAGAAGAATGGCAACAAAGTTCTATCATTTACGAGTATATTTTAAACACAAAAACAACGCAAGCAAAATTAGAACACTGCTCTCAATGTGTCTTCAGGTTTCACAACATATCCATTTACAAAGTTATGTAATGGCAAACCTAATAAAATTTTTGACATTTGCCTAAAAGTATGTACTATTTGTGAGGGACAAAAAAAAAACAAATCGCTTCGAATGACAAAAATATGAATAGGACTTCAAAGACATTTTTGGTTGTAAAACTTTTGTAGATTTTATAGATTCATCAAAAAATTTTACGAAATATTCATTACATCTTCCTCTAGAAAAACATATAACAAAAGAGATTTGGAAAAGTACGAAATTAAGTTTCGACAAACAAAAAGTCATGGCACCCCGACGAATATGTTCAACGCTTATTTCTTTTAACAAATGCTTAGAGGAATTTTCATGGCCGTGACGCTGTGCTATTTTAATGAGCTTATCTTCGTTATTTTAAGAAAGATATTACAATTAGGTTATTATTCTTTCTTTCTTTCTAATGAAGTTATTTACGGCTACACGATAAAATGGCTTTTATATTATTACGAGTTAATCGATTTATTGAAAAACTTTCATTTACTCAATCAACAGTAAAATGCAATTAGTGGATATTAAGCAAAATATAAAAAAATTCTAAATCTAAATTATATTACAGCATACGCTGATATTAATGTTGTTTTGTTTTCTTCGGGTTTATTTACAGTCTATCCTCTAAAGGATATCAGGAAAATCGAAAAACTGTATGCATAGAGGTGGTGATAGATTGAAAGAGATGATTGATATGATAGCAGGGGGAGTAGCGGGGAATCCTCTAATCAATTTGATGCCTCTCTCATTGTAGTTGTGGAATGTAAATGTTGAACTGTATTGCGAATTATCCAATTATGATGATCTTTAAGAGGACAAATTTCACAGTTGGTTTCTACCGGAAAACCTAAAATTGGAACTTGTAATTTGAATCATATAATTCCCCAGTCATGTGAAATTATATGTAATCAAATTGATATTGCAGAAATTACAAGTGGCGATAAATAAAGGATGAGAATTAGAGTTAGTGCCAATTCAAAGGAAATTTATTCAGGCAACGAGTTGTGCCTACCAGTTGAGATCTGATTTGTAAGTGATTTTTTCTTATTACAAAACTTTCGACAACAGTTAATTACATATGTTACAATTCAGAATTCAGTTACATTTAGTACACATATTTTCACTCAATGGAGTTATGTAACACTTCAGGGGCAAAAATTTGAGTTAATTCACAATAATATTCTTACACAAGTACATTTTAATGTACAAAAAACAGTTAATTTTAATATAAATTCAACGTAAATTCAAATATGTATATAACATTAAAATTATGGCTAAAATGTTGAAGTTTAGACACAGTATTCTTATAAATCGTTGAACTCCATTGGGAACAACAACATATATAAGAAAAGATTTAATGATCATTTTCTGACTATTTATAAAGGGTGTCCCAACAAGAACGCAAGATTTAAATTTGGCGCCAATCGAAGTGTCATTGATTGACATTTGAACAATTGTTATTGTTTGCTAGTAAAAGATACGATGTTGGTAAAAATGGAGCGCTACATGAATGAACAACGCATTCTCATTGTGAAATTATTTTATCAAAATGGTGAAAGTTTTGCGGCTACAGCTCGCAAATTGCGATCAATTTGGGGTCACAATAATGCTCCAAAAGAGTCAACTGTAAAGAGATTAATGGATAAATTTGCCAAAACTGGGTCTGTTAGTGATGTAAAGACAACAACGCGCCTTCGACCAGGTCGATCGACCGAAAATGTCGCAACTGTACGTGATGATGTCGCTCAAATTCCATCCACCTCAATTCGACACCGAGCTCAGCAAATTGGTGTCTATAAATCCACTATGCAGCGAATTTCGACGAAAGATTTGCATCTTCATGCATACAAAGTTCAATTGACTCAGGAACTGAAGCCAGCTGACCATGGACAGCGAAGGAAGTTCGTTAATTGGGCATTGGAGAGACAACATGAAAATGCTGATTTTGCTGATAAAATCATCTTCAGTGACGAGGCCCATTTTCATTTTGATGGCTTCGTCAATAGGCAGAATTGTCGCATTTGGGGTGAGGAAAATCCTCGAGTGATTCACGAGAAGCAAATGCATCCTCAACGTCTCACTGTGTGGTGTGGATTTTGGGCTGGAGGAATCATTGGACCTTTTTTTATAAAAATGAGGCATGTCAAGCGCAAACAGTCAATGGTGTTCGGTATCGTGAAATGATAACCAGTTTTTTCGTGCCTAGAATTGAAGAAATTAATGTGGAGGGCATGTGGTGGTGGTTTCAACAAGACGGCGCCACATGTCATACAGCCAGAGAAACAATTCAATTGCTGCATCAGTCATTTAAATCTTGCGTTCTTGTTGGGACACCCTGAAAACTGAAAAGCTTTTTTAAAGCTCGTTTTGGTGCATGACTTGTTAGGAATTTTTCGTTCTCTGAAGTCGTTTTAACTTTCAATTTTTCTCATGACCAAAATTGAATGCATATCCTGATTGCAATATCGCAGCAACGAATTACAAAAAAATTCAATGTAAATTCATCTGTACATAGTACATACGCATACGTAACTACGAGTACAACAATTACGTAAAGTGCATAGTGCATAATAGTAACGAAATGCACAACGAATGTGATACGAGTATTCACAACGCGTACAACTAAAAGCTGTTATAAACTTCCTTAACGATATGTTGCTGTGCAAAATGCGATTAAAATTCCAAACTCTGAGAAATTAAGTGAGCAACACAATAACAACATTTAAATAGCAAACTGCAATTTCATTACAATCCGAGCTCATTGCATTTAACAGGTGAAAAGGCTGAGAGCAAAATCATTGTCAGTTTCCAACATCATTCAACCTTCTTCATGTCTAACCCTGAGCATCGAAGGTGTTGAAGAGGAAATCATTACTTAGCTGCAGAAATGAAAAGCAGGAGTGAAAATACGATAATTGGAAACAACTGTTAGCACTAACGCATCAAAGTGTAATCAAATTATTGCGAAAGGATTTCCAACTTTGTGTTAGAAAACCAGTGAAAACTTAAAGCAGACACAGGACACAAAGTGATGGGAGAGGAGAAAAAAAATAAAATTAATCTGACCGGATGAATTTAGCGTAAATAAGACAATGCATTGAGAAGGAAGATAGCATCAAACCTCCTCACACAGCAACTTGATGTTACAACGATTTTATTGTCTATTAAAACCATTAAATTTGCGGTTTTCTCAGAATAACATTTAATATTTACGCCAAAGTTATTTTTATAAACACGTGAAAAACAGATGTAGTTATGAACGTCTCCAAAGTTACAGCAAATTGAAATTAAGTGCCAACATTAGAAAATTTAAAACCTTAAGTACTCTCGATGCCAAAATCAGCAACACTGCTCGCCACAAATTAAAACAAACAATGAGTTCTCGCTAAGAAAACCGAGGATAACCTATAAAATTTATTACAAATATCTGCTCAGCTAGAAAAACGTATTCCAGTTCACGGCTACAGATATTCGATTACAGCTGGACAAGAGAATTCTCCTTGAAATTAAAGAATTCAGTACGAACACCGAAGTGGTCGACTCAATGGGAAGTCCACGTTAGACACGGCTAAGAAATTCCACAAATTGGTATTGGATGACCGTCGGTTGAAGATTCGTGAGCTACCCGAAATGATAAGCATTTCAAAACGTACTATATTTGTACATTGTACAGAAGATCTGAAGATGAGAAAGCTGTGCGGAAGATGGGTCCACGCTTGCTTTCAATGTAGCAAAAACAGCTGAAACATTCTTGAAGATATTTCAGTAGAGTGTTTGAAACTGAATTTTTGCATCGATTTATTACCATGGATGAGACATGGGCCCATCGCTTCACACCTGAGACAAAAAAAACAGTCAAGGCAGTGGACTGGAATGAGAGATTGGTGTTCAAAGAAGACGAAGACGGTTCTATCTACAGGCAAGATCATGCTGTCTTTTTTTATTGATTATCTTCAGAAAGAAAAACTATCAAGGGCGAATATTACACCAATTTATTTTAGCATTTAGGTGACGAAATTATGGAAAAAGGAAGCAGTTCCCAAAAAAAGAATGTGTTGTTTTATCAATACAATGTTACAGTTCACACGTTCACTATTGCGATTGCCAAAAATTACTGAATTAAAGTCCGAATTGCTTCATCACGCACTTTATTCGCCAGATTCAGCTCCCTCGGACTGTTTACTACTTCCAAACTTCAGGAAATGGCTCGATGGTAAAAGATTTGCCAATAATAAAGAGGTGAAGTCTCCAGTTACGAAGTTTGATAGTTCTTACTACAAACAGGGTATAGAAGCTATTGAATATCGCTTGAAAAAAGTGTATCGATCTAAAAAAAAGATCTAATAGAGAACAATTTTCCCAACTTTTTTGAATATCGCTGGAAAAAGTGTATCGAGCCGAAAAGGATATTACGTTGAAAAATAAAGAGCACTTTCCCCATCTATTTTGTGTCTTCTTTGTTAGGTCGGCTACTTTTGGGACCGTCCTCGTAGATGCGTTGCTGTATATAGAGGACGGATTACGTGGCGCGATCATCGCGGATGTAAAAGGACGAAGGAGCAAAGCTGAGTTGACCTTATATTATAGTCATTTAGGAGCGAAAATATAGCACTTCAAATCACCTCATCCAAACTGGTGATCACGTTTAAGGCTCAATAAAAAGTGGTACTTTGCTTAACTTGTAGTTTCAGAACCACACAATTAATAATTGAAAATTTCTATGACTCAAACAAAAGTATAATAGAAAAATACAGTGATATTTGTTTAAATCGGGTCATAAACATACTATTTGATTGTAAATCATATATAGAATTGCTTTCGATTTCAAATCACAATGAAAATGGCTGGTGTTATAATAATAATGGGGACGTGTATTCCTGGCGACTTTAGCTGCACGGCTTTATAGTGCAATATATATTAACATTTCAGTTGAAATGTTTTCAAAACGTTCATACTTTCTGGAAACGGGTGATTTCTGCTACACTTCTGCGTAAATAATACCATCTTTGACAACAACTCACATTGTTGAAGACAAAACTTTTTTCGTAACAGATCATTCTGAAAAATTTCATAAAGCATTGTCATGACACAGAGACAAGGCTACCCCATAAATAGAACAGTTTTTTAAAAGTGAAAAGCAGACGGTTCTCCCCTAACTCTAAATCAACTTTGTGCCAGTTACCAAACATATTCTTTTTCTTAGGTGGCAGCTGGTATAGACATGCTTATCTATTACGTCGTCCGTAGAAAATAATTCGGAGCGCTTCGATCTTTTGCCTTTCCCCTCCAGTTCGTCAAACCAAGTTTCGATAGTATTTCAAAAGCCTGGTCTTTCCAACGGAGTTTTGGTCGCCCTCTTATGTGCCGTACATCGAGTTTGTTGTCGCAAACTTACCGTGCCGAAGCATTTGGGTCCATCCGCACAACATAACCCACCTAACGCAATATAGCTGTATATTAATGCTTTTGACCACGTCGATGTCGGTATATAGCTCAGACAGCTCATTGTTCATGCAACGCCGATACTCTCCGTTAACAATGATGGGTCTATATATTTTCCAGAATATTTTCCTCTCGAAAACTGCCAGTACTGATTCATTCGCTTGCGTCATAACCCAAGATTCTGCGCCATATAACAAAACAGGTAGAACAAACGTCTGGTGCAGTTGTTAATCGTATTAAATAAAAATAAACCAAAAACTAAGGCAGACACCTACGCCACAGCCACAGTTTCAACACAATCAGTTGGACGGTATACGTAGGAGCCCACAACAAATATTTACAGAGCGTATTAAAGTTCGTCAACTTTCAATGAAAGCAAGTATTTCTCAAAATTCAGCATATAAAGATGTTTTCTTAACTCATAGATCAGTATATCCACCTTATACTGAGTATTGAGTCAAAATATTACACACAAAACAAATTCGCTTCCATCCCGTGAGATACAGTAAAAGATGTTTCAGTGGATATTTCATATTTCACCGCAATAAAGCCGAATTTTTGCTTCAATTTATAACCATGGATGAGACATGGATATACCACTTCACACCTGAGACAAAAGATCGGTCAAAGCAGTGGACTGGAATGGGGAAATCGTGCCCAAAGCGAAAACGAAAGGCGAAGACGGTTCCATTTGCAGGTAAAGTCATGGCGTGTGTCTTCTGGGATACGCATAGGATTACATTTATTGATTATCTTTAAAAAGGAAAAACCGTCATCGGCGAATACTATGCTAATTTATTGCAGTTTTCAGATGGTGAAATTGTGGAAAAGAAGTCGTATTTGGTGAAAAAGAAAGTATTGTGTAATCCTAACTATGCTCCAGTTCGTACATCAACTATTGACATGACCAAAATTGATGAATTAAAGTTAAAATTTCTTTCCTTTTTCGTCAGATTTAGCTCCCCGGACTATTTTTAATTTCCAAACTTTAAAAAATGGCCCAGTGTTAAAAGATTTGCCAACAATGGAGAGGTGTAGTCTGCGGTTGTTGGCTATTTTAAGGAGTTTGACAGTTCTTACTATAAGTTTGTCGAGCCAAAAGGAGATTATGTTGGAAAAAATATTCCCAACTTTTTTGTATTTTCTTAGCTAGTTTTGGTCACTGATACTATTCTTCTATTGGCACTCCTCACGCTTTTACATAACGCAAAAATACTTTGAATGAAAGCATTTGTTAGCCTACTCACTTGTTCACTCGCTTTTTACATACTTATGCCATTAGGATTTCTTCTATCTGCCCCTCCTCTGAAGGCTTGTTCGCTTGCTGTGAAATAGAAAATATACCTTTTATATCTTTTTTAAGTATTGGCTTTCTGATAAGCCACAAATAGCACTGTGCGAAGAACGTTTCTCATACAAATGCGATAATATTTGACTATCCTCGTATATACTCCGGCTATAGACATTCAAATCCCCAACAAGTCTCAATTAGTATGAAACCATCGTAAATGTAATAAAATAACTTAAAACTCAACCAATATGCTATATGATATTAGCTTCGGCAATAATTTTTCTTAAGCATACAAAACTTTCTAATATGAACTTTGAAGCGGTTACCCAAACAGCTGACATACTTAAAGTTAAGCTAGAAATATTTGCTATGCTTGCACTAACAAACATTTTCAATTAATAAAACGTTTGCGTACACAATATAATTCGACTTAATGTACTAAAGGCTAAAATTAAGTTCACAAAACATTTATTTGTATTTTAGCAGCAACTTTTACGCAACGCACAATACGAATATTCAATGCCACGCAGCACAGCGATGAGTTCAAAGTTTAATTCGTTTATTTCAATATGTTGCCACACTCCCCTCCCCCATCCCACCAAATTCACTTAACAAACATTATTTAATGCGATTTATGCGACTTTTTGTTTGTTAGTTAAAATCTAAAATCTCCATTTAATTTAGTATAGAAAAAGGCAAAGTTTTCTATTAAATTGGGGCAAACAATGCAAGGGCGTAATCGGCAACAATGCCAGCTATGTATAACTCGCCACAATGCCATGTTTGGTGTATTAAAATTGTCACAGTTGTTAATTTTCGAATTTATATTTTGCAATAATGGAAATAGATGATTATTCTGTTTGCTAATAAGTTAATGAAAACTTGGAGAACATTTAGAATACAACGGAATTTCATAGATAATGGACTTAATAGAATTGATACCCAGCATAGATGAATCAGATCTGCGCTACAAATTTATCGTTTTGAGACATTGACTACCGATTTTGACTCGAGATTTTAACATTTTTTTTTTTTTTTTTTTTTTTTTGTTTTTTTTTTTTATAAATACACGCTACAGATTTGGGGGGAAAAATTAACTGCAGAAACGAAGCATGTTTTTTAACTAAGCTGAGTGCACTGAATTCGAATCTGGCTACCACGTCTTGTTCACTCTTTTATCACATGCTGGCAATACTGTAAAACAGTCAATACTGACTGACACTACAATTTCACAATTATTAATTTGACAGAAGCCCACATTCACTTTAAATCTTCATAGTAGTAGCGTTTAAGCATGTTAGGGAAATCGTGTGTGACTGATTCAAGCTATTTTTGCTTTGTGTATGGCGAATTTGGTTGGAAAAAAGGATACGCAATATCAGAATCATTAAAATATGCATATTTGCATTATTTTGGTTTAGCTGACAGAAACTTAAACGAACCGTGGACACCGACAATGTTTTGCAATAGTTGCAAAACTGTTTTATACAAATGGTCAAATGGCAAGAAGATCTATTTCGAATTTTCAATTCCAATACTTTGGAGAGAGTCAAGTAACCAGCAAACTGATTGTTATTTCTGTTTAACAAAAGTTGCTGGATTCAATATGAAAAATCGAAAGAATATTACTTTCGCGACTGTCCCAGTTCAAATCAGTTCAATGTCCACCAAATAATCCAGTCATTCCCAGTGCTACGAGTAGTGAGTCCGAAACATCTTTAACCACCAGTAGTAGTTTGTATCAGGCTGATGATGAACGCCATTTAGCGACTCAAGCTGAGCTGAATGATCTAATTCGGGATTTACATTTAATGAAACAAGACGCAGAATTACAGTGGAAACATCTTGCAGTTGGGACAAAAGTAACAATCTGTAGAGATAGAAGCTTGAAAATGGCTGCATATTTTGGAAAAAAAACCCTACTCTATACTGTATTGGTGTTGATAGTTTATTTCAAAAAATGAACCAGTCAAATGACAAAACTATTTATTATTTACTGATGGCTCTAACTACAGTTTAAAGGTTCTACTTTTGCATAATGGGTATGAAAAACTACCCATACCAATAGCTCATACCGTTAATACCAAGGAAAGTCACAAAGCAATGACTGAAATTTTGGCATTACTCAAATACAACGATAATAGACGGAAGATCTGTGGTAACCTTAAGGTGTGTGATTAAAAATTCCTTTCTGTATATACAGGGTTGCCCATATTCGACGGACCCATGTTTTTTAAAAA
>JAHXMU010026166.1:995092-1150471 GCA_019455685.1 Philornis downsi
TTTTTTAAAACATGGGTCCGTCGAATATGGGCAACCCTGTACTTAATGTCATAAGAAAAAGTTTTGAATGGTTTCGACTTCAATACTTCAATATTATTTCATTCATTTAAATCCTAAGAAGTCACTGAAAAATACAAATCTTAAACTCATTAATTTCCTTGGCTACCTATTTGCATCCATGTAAATTTACCTAAACTTAAGCAAGTTTGCCAATGTTTTGATATAAAGTAAATCCTAATTGAATTAAATTCTAAAACCACACGACTATAAGAAACTGCTGAACAACCGGCCTGTCACTCCTTGTTGATGTTTTATAATTCTGTTGCAAAACTTTCTTTCACTCAACTGACTTTATATATTTTTTTCCTGCAACTTTTTGAGTGCGGTTCGAGAGAGGCAAACTAAAACTTTAAATTCTCTCTTGCCTTCAGTGCTCAGTGTACAAAATATTAAATTTGCATAAAGCAATTTATCATCTTGTGGGGGTTGGTTTCATAGTTTTTCCTTTGCGGATCGCCCTCCTCTTCTAAACTTGAACTTAGTTTCTAGCAATTTCATCATGTTGACGGAGCCGACACTTCTGTTTCGTTCTTGATAAGTTAATAATAACAACAACAACATTTTGGTTAGGGGGACTTGCCTTCGACCCGCTGCGTTGCCCACTCCTGTGGTATTTTTGAATCTAAACCCACAAAATCAAGCCAAAATATGAAAACAACTAAATACGACTGTGTACTCAACAAACACTGTGAATTTTCACACCCGTTGATGAAGTTGTTGCTGCCACTATAAATATTTCGTAAGTTTTATTTGTTTTTGGGAGGGCTTCATAGTTTCCAAACAGATGACGCCAATGAATGAGCGATTCCCAATTAATCTTACTGAGATTTCAGTTTGAAAAGTTTGACGTTGTTAAAACTGTTTGTATTGGGTTTAATGAAGACATTTCATTCTTTTTCAATTTTTTTTTTTTTTGGATTTCCAGAAGCTGTTTGACTTTTTGTCATGTTAGAAGTGGCCGATATACAATATTTATCGGAGTATTTTAGATAACAAAAGGAGCTGTTTGTTGCTATAAACAGAGATTTTTACATTTAACAGGAAAAAGTGCGTAAAAACTTGTACAGAAATTTCTGCCAGCTGAACTGACTTACGTATACTTTCACCCAATATCCTTTTACCAAAATTTGGTCCAATTGCGATTTACCTTCTTTATGCTGGTGCAAAAATATGGTGAGATAAATCACTTGGTTTTTATCAAATATTGCTCAGCAGCATCGTAAAACAAACGAAACCAAATTATAACTAACTGAGTTCTTCCGGAAGACAGCCTGCTTTTTTGCTAAATAGATCAATTTGTACAGGAAGTGGCAGAAAGGATCTGACAATGCTGTCCATTTTCATGCCCAGACGCCAGTCTACCAAGCTCTTAAACTGCACAAAGTTTAAGAGAATTTAATTTAACTAAAAGAAAAGTTGTAATAAAAGCATTATACGATCATTTATGTAGGTTGTATGAAATGCTGACATGGTTAATCAGTCGATTTTTTCTCAAATTTGATTAAACATTGCGAGGCATTACAATGGAAAAATTTCCATACTTTTGTAGCTCACCAATTAAAAATCGTAGGGAAAGGATAGATTTTCTTTGAATCGGACAATTTGTACGGGGGCAGAAGGTGAGCTGTGGCTTTTCGGTTCATTTGCATTCTCAGACTTTGGCTATGCAAACCCTTAATGAGTGCACAATTTTACAAGATTTAACACAATTGAATGCAGTAGTGACATGTAGATGGCGCCAGTAGTTTGAAAAATATATGTTGATGGAAAGTGGCAACCTTATAAAACACATGTTTTAAGTTTCAAGGCGCTATGTTTTTTAGTATTTTCATTTGAGCCATCAAAAGTAAAGGACCTCAGTGAATTTGTAAACATGGAAAAATTTGGTCACCGTTATGTAAATCAATATTTCCATTTGAAAGGTAACAGTCCAACCAATATTACGAGGGGAGTCTGCGACTTCGTTTATGACTGTAAAATATTGGGTAGTAGAGTTTAAACAAGGCCGTACAAAGCTGCCAATATGAACATAGTAGTTGTCGACGCATTGAGGTGTCCGCGCCAGTGACGGTTAAGAAAATCCACAAAATGGTATTAGATAATCGTCGACTGAAGGTGCATGAGCTAGCTGAAATGACAGGCATTTCAAAAAGTGTTATACATCGTATATTGACCGAAGAGTTGAGGATGAGAAAGCTGTGCGTAAGGTCGATGCCGCACTTGCTATCAATAGCGTTGTAGAGGTGTTTTACTAGAGAGCTTGGGACGATCGTCAGCTGAAGGTGCGTGAACTAGCTGAAATGATAGGCATTTCAAAAAATGTAAGACTTCGTATATTGACCGAAGATTTGAAGATAAGAAAGCTATGCGCTAGATAGGGGATTATTTCTATTGATTATCTGTAGAAAGGAAAAATCATCAACAGCGAATATTTTGCTAATTTATTGCAGCGTTTAGGTGATGAAATTATGGAAAAAAGCCACATTTGACGACAAAGAACGTATTGTTTCATAAAGACAATGATCCAGTTCACACATCAACTATTGCGATGACCAAAATTACTGAATTAAAGTTCGAATTGTTTCAACACGCACCTTGTTCGCCAGATTTAGCTCCCTCAGACTGTTTTCTATTTCCAAACTTGAAAATATGGCTCGGTGTGAAAAGTTATGCCAACAATGAAGAGCTGCAGTCTGTGGTTGATGTCTATTTTAAGGATTTTGACAGTTCTTACAATAAACAATTTAGACAAGTTATTGAGTATCGCTGGAAAAAGTGTATGGAGCTACAACGAAGATTATGTTGAAAAATAAAGAAAATTAGTCCCAACTTTTTTGTGTCTTCTTTTTTAGATCGGCTAATTTTGAGACCGGCCTCATAAGTACAGCAGCCTAACAATCAAAAACTGAGAGGAAACGACAAAATTTCTATAAATAAATTAATTTGTATGGGTGGTGACGGAAGGCGAGTGACAGTGCGGATTTCATTCTCAAATCCTAATTTACCAAACGTTTCACTGTTAGTCTTCAAATCAAATAGTGCCTTGATTTATTCTTCAAAAATGTTATCGCGGTATTAGAGTAGCCCAGGATGAATCTAAGACATACAATTTCCTATTTGGAAGTTTTCGATTTATAACAGGAATTTTTTTCATTTATTTGTAATAAACCTTCTTACAAGCCATCCCTATAACTTTTACCACTAGAAGGACAGAGAAACGCCTTTAAGGAAACTTTATCAAATACTATTTTTACCATTTCAAAAATGTTTGATGAATCATAATATATTCGGTGTAAATTTTTTGTAACTTTTTGAAATTTTAACTCGATACCAGACAAACCTAAAAAATCTGTATATATAATATCGAAAAGTACACACAAAGATTTATCACAATCGATGTTCAAACTTTTGGTTTTTGACTTACTTTATTTTTATGTCTAACTAACCATATATAAAATTGTTTTCCGATCGGTTGACTAAAACTCGGTAATCATTGCCATGCCCAAACACCTGCAGTTAAGGTGATATATTTCATATAACATATATCCAATATGGTGTAGACTACGCGTACTAAAAATAGATAATAAATTCGGGGAATGAGAGAAACAAAAAGTTTTCAAATATAAAAAAAGATCCCTAAAACGATCCCTAAGCGTCCAATTGCGGAAATATCATCAGGTTGCAAAAAATCTCCAACATAAAAATACTATCATATCTCGGAAATTAAATATTACATTATAAAATTTTTTTCATTTTTTATGTTTAGTGATTGTTTTTGCTTTAGTAGTTTTTCATTTCTGTTGGCAATTCGTAATATTAAAATTAGAAACTGTGCTAAACTCCCAAGAATTTCCTTGCAATAACGAATTTGTAGAGATTTGGGAGTAAGCTAAATTAAAATTCCGCAACCAGGTCCCGCACACTACGATGCTATTTTGAAAAGAAGTCCTTCAAAAGCTTCAGAAGTTAATGACATAATACAGTTACGAGAGCAGACCCAAAGTAACCGACCTAACAAAGAAGACACAAAAAAGTTTGGAGAATTTTTCTATATTTTTCAATATAATCTCCTTTTAGCTCGATACATTTTCCCAGTGATATTCAATTGCTTCTATAGCCTGTTTATTGTAAGAACTGTCAAACTCCTTAAAATAGACATCAATCTTCATTGTTGGCAAATCTTTTCGCACCGAGCCATTTTCTCAAGTGTGGAAATAGAAAAAAGTCCGAGAGAGCTAAATCTGGCGAATAAGGTGCGCGATGAAACAATTCGAACTTTAGTTCAGTAAGTTTGGTCATCGCAATAGTGGATGTGCGAACTAGACCATTGTCTTGATGAAACAACACATTCTTTTTCGACACATACGGCCTTTTTTGCATAATTTTATCATCTAAATGTTGCAATTAATTAGCATAATATTAGTCGTTCGCCGTTTTTCCTTTCCGAAGGTAATCAATAAAAATAATGCCATGCGCATCCCGAAAAAAACGGTCGCCGTGAGCTTGCCTGGAAATGGAACCGTCTTCGCCTTCTTTGGACACGATCCTCCCATTCCAGTGCACTGCTTTGACTGTTCATTTGTCTCAGGTGTGAAGTAGTGGACACAAGTTTCATCCATAGTTCTAAATCGATGCAAAAATTCGGCTTTATTGCGGTGAAATACCGTCAAACATTCTACTGAAACATTTTCACGGCGCTGTTTTTGCTCTATTGAAAGCAAGCGCGGCACCCATCTTCCGCACAGCTTTCTCATCTTCAAATCTTCGGCTAATATACGATGTATTCCCCTCTTTGAAATGTCTATCATTTCAGCTAGCTCACGCACCTTCAGCCGACAATCATCCAATACCATTTTGTGGATTTTTTTAACCGTGTCTGGTGAGGACACTTCAAGTGGTCGACCACTACGGTGTTCGTTTTGACAGCTTACACGGCCTTGTCTAGAAGCAGACTCCGCAGGGTATAATTTAGCCCGGTTTTAATACTGGTTGGACTGAGATCTTTTAAATGGAAATATTGAATTGCGTAACGGTAAGCAATTTTTTCCATGTTTACAAATTCACTGAGATCATTTACTTTCAAATAAAAATACTAAACAATGAGGCAGCTTGAAACTTAAAACATATATTTTATAAGGTTGCCATTTTTCGCCAATGAATTTTTTTTCAAACTACTGGCATCATCTACAGGTTAGGTCGTCTAGTTTTGCAACCGCCCTCGTCTTTTAATTAATTGCGGTATGCCAAAACAATTGCGACTAGCGTGTAGCTTATGAACAAAAGTCGTTTAACTTCTTATATTAGTCACGTAAATACAGGCAATTAATCAATGACACAACGGATAAAACGAAAAGAAATGTAATGAATAGCAATTAAATTAAATAGTATAACGTTCGACTTACCATTATTGTGTAGGAAATCCTGAAAATAAACAATGAAAAAAAATATTTAGTGCTAAATTCAATTACATTACATTATGATTGAGATAATTTTTGAAAGCCCTTTCCATACAAACTGACGTTACTTAAGAGCGTAAAAGGAAGAATCATATTTAACATTTGATGTAAGGACTATTACATTTTCCACCGCTGTACGTATGATGCACGTCTGTAAGCTGTTACAAAAACCTGGAAAATTACACTAACAAATAAATTTAACTTAAGGCACATACCGTAGTAATTTAATTATATGAGCAAAACCCGTGCAGAAATATCACTCAAGTATACTAGATTGTAACTATCCATCCTCACTCTATGTCCTTTCGCCGAAATGTAACAGCTTTGTTTTGCAAATTTACTTTACTCAACGATCTAAGATATTTGACGTTCAAGTTTCACCCAGTTGTGGTCAGAGGAATTGTTGAAGATGTTAACGCCGTGCTTAAAGCTTGAGTACGTAAGACGAAAATATTATTTTAAAGTTAAGAGATAAAGAAAATTAATCCAGATTCACAAATTTAGCTTTTCTGCACAAATTTTAGATAATTTAATTTTAGTTGAGACTATGTGAAATGTATATGTAATTAATAGGCGAAAAAGTAATTTTGGACAAATCTGTCAGACCCGACAAACGTGATCCAGTTACAGTCTCCATTTAGTAAAAAAAATATCGTCCTCAATATCTCAGTAGCTTCGTGGACTCATTCCCAATAATTGTGATAAATCTATATATAAACACGGTTATCCATTTAGTGGTTTCAAAACCGCCGGTCTGGCAAGGCCGTCAGCTATTAAATACCTATCATCTGAAGTGTTATTTATTTAGTAAAAGGTTTGCCATTTACGAATATGGATCGTTTAACAGCCGAAGAATGCGCAGAATAGTTAAAACTTACTACGAAATTGGTGATTCAAACGTGGGCACTTTTCGTGGATCGTTTAACAACCGAAAAACGCGTAAAAATAATTAAAACTTACTAAGAAAGTGGTGATTCAAACGCGGGCATTGTTCGTTTATTATCATGGTGCATTATGGTCGTCACAATCGACCCACTGTGCAAGGAATCTTGCCAATTCCTTGTAAAGAATTTTGAAGAGATTGAAAGTGTTATAGATGTGATCAGGCTTGTGAAATATTGCTTCTGTTAATGAAAGTGTGGCTGAATTTCAATTCAGAGTACTATGGCCGTACAATAACCGCTTTTTTCTGGCCTGCAATTAAAGATTATGAACTGGGATACATAGGGTGGCGCATAAGTATCGCTAAGATTTGATCAGTAAATATATTTTTTGTTTAAGTCTTTTTTTTCGTCTCTTTACAAAATTAACTAAATAATACTTGGGAAATTTATGATGGAAAGGCTCAGCACAGAACAAAGAACCAAAGTTGTTCAATTTTACATTGAAAGTCAGCATTCTATTATTCAGATCATATCTAAATTTCTTTCATGTTCGAAATGCTCCTAGCGCTGCAACAATTTACCATTTGGTTCCGCGTTTTGGGCAACAAGGGGCTGTCTGTGATATTCTGCGTGCTGGAAGACCTCGTGCAGTTCGAAATGAAACTCGAGTACAAGCAAGTATTGAGAAAAACCTCGAAACTTCCTCCAGGCGACGTTCTCAGCAGTTAGAGATATCTAGGCGGTCTTTGCAAACAATTTTACATACGATATGTTACATCTTTTCCCATATAAGATGCAATTGGTCCACGAGTTAAAACCAAATGATGCACAAGAACGCATTCAATATAGTCGCCATTAACGTTACTTATGCGCCACCCTTTATAAGGTTTCAACAAGTCTGTAGCACAAGTCACTTACTACGACAGATTTTGGCTTTATTGCATGAGGTTTTCAGAAAGCGTAATTTCACGTTTTGATGAAGCCAATTGGCCACCAAGATCATGCGATTTGACGCCGTTAGACTTTTTTCGGGGGCCGTGTTTACGCGGATAATCCCCAAATTTTAGAGCATTTGAAGATAAACATTCGTCAAGTTATCGCCGAAATACCGACCAAATGTGCGAAAAAATGATCGGAAACTACCCTAAAAGGATCCACTGCTGTAACCAATGCAAAGGCGGTCATTTAAATGACATTGTTATGTCAGGCAATACAATGAAATAAAAATGTCATCGAAATCGTAGCTTTATGCGTATTTTCTTTAACTTCATTAGAAAACGAAAAACGGATAACCCAAAATTTTATTCTGCTCAATAGAACCCCGAAATCTGACACGGGCAATGATATCAAACGGCTAGAGTTACAACCATGAAAATTTGTGTTCGTGTTCTATTTCCTTTTAGCAATAAAAACAGGATAAAAGGGATGAATCTGCTGCCAGCTACCAAGTTTACAAAGCTAGATCTAGCATCATGAAAATTAGTATCCACGTTACACTTTCAGGGCATCAGTTTTGAAAAAATACGGACCAATGCGACTTCCAGACCACTTTACGCACCAAACAGTCACTTTTTCCGGATGCAATGGATTTCCCACGATCACTTTTGGGTCCTTCGAGCCCCATATGTGACAATTTTGCTTGCTGAAGTAACAACCGAGTGAGAAATAAGCTTCATCGCTGAAGAAGGCCCACGATTAGGTCACTTTTTATAGTAAGTTTTAACTCTTTTTACGTATTGTTCGGTTGTTAACCGATTCATATTCGTAAATAGCCAACCTTTAGCCAAATAAATAGATGACATGTATTTAACAACTCACAGCCTTGCCAGAGCGGCGGTTTTGAAACTGTGTTTTTTTTCTCGAAAATTACCTCAAAAGGATCCACTGCATCCCCTTGTTGCCCAAAATGCCGAACCAAAAGGAAAATTGTTGGAGCGCTATGAGCATTTCGAACATAAAAAAATTGCGATATGATCTGAATAATCGAATGCTGACTTTCAAAGTAAAATTGAACAACGTTGATTCTTTGTTCTGTGCTCAGCCTTTCCATCATAAATTTCCCAAGTATTATTTAGGTGATTTTGTAAAGAGACGAAAAAAAGACTTAAACAAAAAATGTATTCGGTGATCAGATCTTAGCGATACTTATGCACCACCCTATATATCCCAGTTCATAATCTTTAATTGCAAGCCAGAAAACGGCCATAGTGCTCTGAATTGAAATTCGGCCACACTTTCATTGATAGAAGCGATATTGCCCAAGCCTGATCACATCTATAACACTTTCAATCTCTTCAAATTTCTTTATAATCTTGCCAATTCCTTGCACAGTGGATCGATTGTGACGACGACCATAATGTACCATGATAATAAACGAATAGTGCCCACGTT
The DNA here is from genome assembly GCA_019455685.1 of Philornis downsi. Classification (NCBI taxonomy): domain Eukaryota; kingdom Metazoa; phylum Arthropoda; class Insecta; order Diptera; family Muscidae; genus Philornis; species Philornis downsi. Next base: position 1,003,884 of record JAHXMU010026166.1, read on the forward strand.
TGAATCACCATTTTATTAGTAAGTTTTAACTATTTTTACGCGTTTTTCGGTCGCTAAACGATCCACGCAAAAGTGCTCATGTTTAAATCGCCAATTTCGTAGTAAGTTTTAACTATTCTGCGCATTCTTCGGCTGTTAAACGATCCCTATTCATAAATGGCAAACACTAAATAAATAACACTTCAGATGATAGGTATTTAATAACTGACAGCCTTGTTTTTTTCGAAAATTACCTCAAAAGGATCCACTGCTGCAACTAGTGCCGGTCACTTAAATGAGATTGTATTTCGTACATAATGGCACACTTCAAGCGTTATAAATCATAGTTTTATATATGTGTTTTATTTAACTTTACTTGAAACCGAAAAATGGATGAACAATCCTTTGTTATGTGAGGCAGTAAATGATTTAGTAGCTATAGATGGGAACATCGTCCTATTGGGGCGTACAATTACTGCCCTGAAGCTCCACAAATACGTTAATTAACTACGATTGCGCATATATTTTTGTACTAATCGGTATGATTATAAACCACATCATACTTTAATCTGCTGACTTGCTCATATGTAGTTTGAAACTCCTCATCCGTTCCCTAAAAAGTTATTTGCCCTTATCAGCAGCATTTAGTCACTGTCAAAGTAAGGGATCGTTTCCGTCCTTCTGTCCTTCGTTTGCGGCAAAAATTCTACTTCTGCTTGTATTGTATTTGGTCAACAATATTGTATTGTCTTTACAAATTGAATGAGTTATTCTATCAGCTTTGCTTTATAAAAATTGACAAAAATATTTCCATTAATTCGATATTGATGTTGCCACTTATACCACCAACTTTTGGTTTTGAAAAAGTTATTAACTTTGTTATCGCCAGAAAAGAATGAAAACATCAGATTGGGTAGAGGAAGCTTTATTGAAATTTCACAATTTGTTAGCCGCTGCAATCGAATTCGAGTTGAAATGTGGTTGTGCCACAAGAATGTTAAGAGAATAAACCAAATTAGCAAAATTTTGGTAAAGTTCTGAGTGACAATTTTATTGAGCTGAAATTTTAGTTAAATTTTACTGAATCAATTGATTGTCTTCAACAAAGAGAAAAGTTAAATTTATTACGACGGAAAACGAAAAGTTTTGTATGTCATGCCTAAATGTTAAGGTATTTAAACATTCTTATTTAGGAGATTTATGTTCGTCTGCAGCAAATGTGTTTTTTTATCACCGCAAATGTGTTAAACGGTAATTAGAGCTAATTTTCCTTAAACTTTCATGTTAGAAGAAACGTCTGCTTATTAAATACTACCATTATGTTGTCAGCAACATAAAAGCCTAAAAGATAATTAACCCGAACTCATTAATTTTGCTTTAGAATGTGAAATTTGCGTGAAGAAATCAGCACAAGAAGTTGCCAATGCACAAAACCTGTTTAGGATATCAGTATTTTAATAGCATAAATGTCTGGTTATTGGCTAGGAAGGGATTTTAACTGCTGTATCTGCAGTATCTGTAAAATTTAGCACCAAATGGCAAATTGGAAATTTAAGGAAAGTGACCCCCTATATTAGACAGGAGTCAGTGCACATGTGGAAAATGTTTATTTACTTTTTTTTCCAGTTAGAGGCGGTACTTTTTACATGTAATATTTTAGGGAAATATGTAAAATTTCTTATTGAAACAAAAATATTTTGAAATATGATCTTCTTGATCAGTGAAGAATGTCTGGTAGTGTACAAAGTGGCTGAAAAGATCCACAAAATCGCATGGATTTCCCTATGAAAATGATTTTGAAGGTCATATTCATTGCAGAGGTCTTGCGTATTTCTTTCCCAATTAAGGCCTAGAGAACAGGGCCTTCCCCTCTCGTTCCACATAGAAGGTCTTTATCAGGTGTACAAAAAAATGGCTTGAACATAACCCCAACACCCAAAAGAAAAAAAATCGTTATGGGTATTAAAAGGTTATTGAGTAATAAATTTCAGTCTATCCCTTCGGAATGTGTTAAATTTTTAAATATGTATTGGAATTTGAACTCACAACCAGCTGAAGAGTAAAAAAACACAAAAACAACACACAAAAGAATACAAAAAACACAAAAACAAACAAAAAAAAAAAAAACAAAAAACAAATAACAAACAAATAACAATGTTTCTCTTTGAGAAAAAAAAAACAAAAAACAAAAAAAACACAAAAACAAACAATAAACACACAAACAAAAAAACACAAAATGTTTAAAAAACACAAAGTTTAAGTTGTGAAGAAAAAGGAATAACTTGTTCTTGTCCTCATTTATCGACAGACCCAGTTTTACTGACTTCTCAACTGAACTCACAAAAGGCAAATGAAGTCTCATTTACAATCTTGATAAAGAATGGCAAACCCACAGAGAAAGTACGAAGGCGGTCACAAAAATAATCGACTTGACGTGTAGATAGTGCCACTAGTTTACTAGGAATTCAATATTTCTCAGTCCAACCAATATTAAAACCGAGCTAGATTCTACTCTGGGAGAGTCTTCATCCGTTCCTTCGTTTACGACTGCAAAATATAGGGTAGCAGAGTTTAAACGAAACCGTACGAGCTGCCAAGACGACCAATTGCGGTGTCCACGCCAGACACGGTTAAGAAAATCCACAATATGGTATTGGATGATCGTCGGCTGAAGCTGCTTGAGCTAGCTGATGTGATAGGCGTTTCAAAAAGTGCTATACATCGTACATTGAGCGAAGATTTGAGGATGAGAAAGTTGTGCGTAAGATGGGTGCCGCGCTTACTTTCAATAGCGTTGTGGAGATGTTTTACTAGAGTGTTTGGGATGATCATCAGCTGAAGGTGCGTGAGCTAGCTGAAATGATGGGCATTTCAAAAGTGCTATACATCGTATATTAACCGAAAATTTGAAAATGAGAAAGCTGTGCGCAAGGTGGATACCGCGCTTGATTTCAATATATGTTTCAGCAGAGTGTTTGGTGATGTTCCAACTCAATACAACCGAATTCTTGCACCGATTTATAACCACGTGTGAGACATGGGTCCACCACTTCAAACCTGAGACAGAGAAACAATCAAAGCAGTGGAGTGGAATGGGAGAATCGTATGCAAAGAAGGCGAAGACGGTTCAATCTGCAGGCATCACCATGGCGTTTGTTTTTTGGAATGCGCATGAGATTATTTTTTTTTTGATTATCTTCTGAAAGGAAAAACCTTTTACTTTTTGTAGCGTTTAGGTGAAGAAATTATTGACATAAGACCGCATTTGGCGAAAAAGAAAGTATTGTTTCATAAAGACAATGCTCTAATTCACACATCCACTATTGCTATGGCAAAAATGTGTGAATTAAAGTTCGAACTGCTTCATCATACACCTTATTCGGCGGATTTAGCTCTTTTGAACTAGTTTCTACTTTCAAACTTGAAAAACGCCTGGGAAGAATTAGACGGCAATGAAGAATTAAAGTCTGCGGTTGATATTTATTTGAAGGAGTTTGGCAGTTCTTACTATAAACAGGATGTAGAAGATGCTGAATATCGCTGGAAAAAATATATCGAGTAAAAAGTTATGTTGAAAAAAAAGAAAATTTGTCACAATTTTTTTGTGTCTTTATTGTTAGGTTTTAAGACCGCCCTCGTATCTAAAAAAAACTGTAGCCATTGTAAGAATAGTTCATAACACACACCAAACGGTCTATTAAAATTTATGTTGATGTGTGAGTTAGGTGACCAAGCCAAGAATTTTCGGCGAAATAATGTTAGAGGAAAAGAGCGAATTCATCGTCGATAAGCCTTTTCATCGTATGTTAAGAAAAGATCCATTCATCTGGCAGTGAGCTAGTTCAACATATATATATGTACCCATTTGTTCAAGTGAGATGTCTACGTCCTAAGCAATCTCACACGTCAATCTGCATTACAATTTCATGGATTTTGCTCGTTACTGTGGAATAGTGACTTCTCTTGTTCATTGCCGAAAATGCTCTGGCGTTCGCGCTTAAGTCAGTCTGATTGAAAGTGCACCCTTTTGATGAATTTAATTTAAAGACTGCATTATGTTTACTATTATTCTAAACATAAATGTGCTGCAAACCCGACCAACAAGAGGTTTCGTCAGTCACATTAGCTGCTGCCCGTGAAGTGAATCGCAGTACAACATTGCCTAGGTATCGCCGTGTGGATGTTGTGAGCCGGGTTGAGATGCACATTGCATTTCTTTGACTGGCAGTCTACCTGACTGATGGTTTTAAGACTCATTTGTTTTGTGACAGATTTTTTAATTTTCTTCTGAAGTTCGACTGCCATATTCTACTGCTAGCTTCTTGATATACATACAGGGTCGCGCACCAATTGCAATACAATAAGAAACTGAAATCATTTCTTTTTAAATCAATGTATTTTATTTGTTTATTTATTTATTTTAATGTATGGAAAACTCAATTGTATTTTATATAACTAACTGGGTTTGAAGATGATAGACCACCATGCTCACTCACGCATACGAGGCGTGATAAAAAAAACGTTTTTTTTTCAAATTTCGTAAGTTACATATGTTCGATGTTCGCATTTTTTTTCTGTTATGTTGGTACACATGTCTGTTGTATATGTTGACAATATCAGCCATTTTGGATTGTCAGTTTGTTTTTGACAGACAAAAAAGTTTTGGTGTTTTGGTGTGCTCTTCGATTTTTTACTATTCGTAAAAATGGATCAAAGAAACTATTATCACATTTAAAATGTTGACTGTGGCGTTTGGCGAGTCTACTATGAGCAGAACACAAGTTCAATTGTGGTATAACCGGTTCGATTGCAATGGCGTGGTGTATCATGAATTCTTGCCACAAGGTCGTACGATCAATAAGGAATACAATCTTGAAGTTATGCGCCGTTTGCGCGAATTCGTCAGAAATGCACAGAATTGTGGAAAAACCAATCAGGTGTTTCAATTGAGTCAAATTTCTCGATTTCGTCTTCTTCACCTCATGCTTGGCATAACCCCATAAAAAGTCTGGTGCAGTCAGATCAGGTGGCCTTGGAGCCAACGGAAAGCGGGGTTTCCGGATATTAATTTGTTTACGAATTTTGCTTGGAGTTCCACCATAACCGCCGTAACTGGCTATATGAGCAGTTGCTCCATCTTGCTGGAACCAAATGCTGCAGAAACGGATACGTCTTCGGCATAGTTCTGGTTAGAAAAAACTAGTTCAACATATTTAAACAACGGTCCCCATTAACAGTTGACTGTAGCACGATTCGTGCAGCACTCTGTATCTGTCGATTACATGTGCAACCAATTTTATGAGTGTCCTTTATAACAAGAAATACATAGACCAAATTTACCATCCTTTTTCAACACTTGTCCATTTTTGTGGCAAAAAAAAATTTCAACAACTGCAGGAATGTGTAAAGCCATGAATTTTATTTCAAGCGGAAATTTTTTTCTACTCATTAAAACAGACTTTTTTTTTTGCTTTGGACTCTAAAGATGCAATTGTTTCAAAGAATCATTTGAACCATTGACTTATAAACTTTTTTGGTTCAAATCCAGGCTGCCATAGTACGACCATCGCAATTTACTTGTATCAGTCCAATTGCAAACTTTTGTCTGGAAGAAAGCCCAGACATAACTATAAACGACAAAACCAAGATGTCAATGTACTCGTATGGAAACCGTAAACCTTTAACTTCACTTAAATGAGACCCTAAATTATATGTTTAATCAAAGGCGCATGGAAATATAAACGTTTGACTTTATGTTTATTATACTTTAAAGCAAATTAAGCCCAACAAGGCAATAAACAAGTGCACCTTTACAATTTACAACAAACAAAGACAAAAAGGAATTCAGTTATATCAAAATATGTTTCTCAGAGGAGAATATTCAAAGCAACCATCCAAAGACAACAGTGTACCAAATTCACAGTGAACAATCGTAAATTCTTTACAACTGTGATGCACTTGAATGGCTTGAATGGCAACTTCCACACAATTTATCCAAGTAAATGTGAAACGTACTTATCGAAACCTATTGCACAAAAACACTCCCCTCAATCAAATTTATTTGCAAATTGCACCCTTAACTTCAAGTGAGTTAACTGAAGTGTAGTTTGTTGTAATTTTTTTCGGATTTTTATCGATTTGTTTTCTTTTTGATTTAAACATTTTATCTTTAAATTTGTTAAAATCTTTAAGTAAGGATACCGTTTGGAGGTCCTTTCCCTTACACATCTTTTTTACGATTGTAAACTTGTTTGAAATTTAGTGTTATTTTGAAAACATTTGCGGTTACTTCGTAGTAGTAAAAAATATTATTTATGTATTTCATTGCAATGACTTCTTTAAGAGATGGAGGAAACTTTACTATAAAACCTGCAAAGCTTATTGGGGTTGATATGTTGTTAGCCAGCATAACATGAAATTCATACTAAGGCTAACAAATGACTGTTGATATCGATGTCCAAAATACACATAAATGTGTTAGAGAAATCCTTGATATTACGAGATGTTATAGTGTTACACATTTTCTGCGGCAGAATCACACGTGAAGCTCTAAAACAGTCGTATTAAACATTTCATTGAAATGAAATAAACATTTTCAGGTGAAGATTTAATTAACCACCATAATCCCAACTTCCCAATTTTCCACACATTCAATTAGATCGTTAATTAAATAACTTAAAGAAACTCACTTTAGGATGAAAGAATATTGGACAGCACTAAAAGCGAGAACAATGTTTATACTTTAGAAGATAAACAATGCGAAGTTTCAATGCTCCACTGCAATTATAAATATAAGTAAATTTCTATAATTATTATTTTTATTATTTGCACAGAGTTCAGTTTTATTAGAAATAAAAACAATAATCTATATATAGGGTGATTTTGTAATCGTATTTTTTTTTTAAATCAAATAAAACACTCAAATTTGCATCATATATTTCAATTTTTTATTGGAATCGTTAAATTGGTCTTTGCCATTTAATTTTTAAAGATAATCTCATGTAAATGTCGTCCGGGGCTCCAATTTTTCGTCACTTTTTCGAGCATTCTGGCCTGTATTCCACGAATAATGCGTGTTATGTTATCCTGTAAGGCTTCAATAGTGTTCGTCTGGTCCACATAGACTAACGATTTGACATAATCCCACAAGAAATAATCGAGAGGCGTTAAATCGCAAGATCTTGGGGGCCAACTCACAGGGCCAAATCGAGAGATAACCTGCTTACCAAATTCATCCCTCAACATATCCACTGTTTCACGAGCAGTGTGGCATGTTGCATCGTCCTGATGAAACCACATGTCAAATAAATTCAACTCATTACATTCGGGCAAAAAAATCGCGTATTATGGCTTGATATCGTTCGCCGTTGACGGTAACGTTTCTTCTACGGTCGTTTTTGAAGACTGTCGTTTTTCGGGATGCATCGGCAGTTCTTGTATGACATGTGGCTGTTCATCACTCCAGATGCGACAGTTTTGCTTGTTTACGTATCCGTTCAGCAAGAAATGAACCTCATCGCTGAACACAGTTTTTCGATAAAACAGCGGATTTTCACTGAGCTTTTGTAAGCCCCATTCGCCAAAAATTAGACGTTGCAGTATGTCATTCGGCTTCAATTCTTGCGTGAGTTGAATTTCATAGGCTTTCAAACCCAAATCGACGTGTAAAATTTTCCCTGTGGTTGAGTAACAAATGTCAGCCGCTGAGAACGGCGACGAATTGACATTTCACGATCGCCATCAACACTGGTCGCTACGGCTGCAATATTTTCTTCGGTACGCACTCTACGCATGCGAGTCGATGGTTTTATGCCCAACAAAGTAAATTTGGTACGAAATTTGGAGATACCAGCACGAATTGTTGATTCAGCAGGTCGATTATGACGACCATAAAATGGTCGTATCAAACGATGCACATTTGTCACAGAGCACGAATTTTCATAATAAATTTCAACGATTTGCAATCGTTGCTCGTTTGTTAGTCTTTCCATGATGAAATGGCAGAGTATACTGTACACTTTTCACTTTAACAGACGACGTTTGGACGTCATTACCAATCAGTGCTGCCAACCTGAAAATTTTAAATCTTAAAAAATCACCCTGTACCATTAGGCCACATTCGTGAAGCATGTGAGGCCTTTTTAGATAGATTTGACGTAACATATTTTGCTTAAAACGTAAATTTCCTTACGATATACTGAAGTTTTTGAACACAAAAATATAAGTCGAAACTGACAAAATTATAGCATTTTTAATTCCTAACACCGATGGTCGACCCCCAAAATCTCCAAACATTTCAAACGGATACAGTGAGGGAATAAAAATATGTTTAACTTTTAGAGTACTGAAAGCACTAACGGGCTGCAGGCTATATTGATACTCAGTTCATTTATAACTTTTCAATTTCCCGGCTAACCTATCACGTTCTGTCCTACATTATCTTAATTAACAAAATCATCCTTGCGTAAGACTTCTACTATAAATTGCAAAACAATAAATAATGAATCTAACAGAAACAAAAGCATCGCAACAAATTAAAGTCCAGCAGGTCGAACAAAAGGAATATGTATAGAAATTTTGTGGCCAAAATTAAACGTTACAATTAATCTCAATCAAAATGTGCTAAAATTCCTACTCCCCATTACTCCATCCTGTTTGAAAAGCAAAGGGACGTCATCCACCCACTCATGTTCAATAGGCCCGCCAGCCAATACTTACTCACTCCAGCGATAAATGCTACAGACTCTACCCAAAACTACCAGAGGGAGGAAACACAAAGAAACCAACTGAAGAATATTGTGTGAATTATTTAAATAACCGATAAATCGCCAACGATAATGCTTTAATTGTCGAGCAACAACGTAGCCTTTGAAAAGAAAACCATTGTGGAGGGCCTGGCGGTAGAAAAGGAAAAGGCAAATGGCGACATGGCGACATGAACGGATATGAAGAAGAAATGAAAACAAAGAGAAGTTTGATTACATTCCACCTGAAGAAAACAATTCATAAATTATGTATTTAAAAATTTAATTAAGTGGAAATAAACACACAAACTCCAAGAGACGTTCGAGCGAGAAAATCTAAAGAAATCCTCTCAAAACACACAGATTAATTCCTTATTGCTACTAAAGTGCTCTACTAATTTCACTCACACAGGCGTTTTTAAGACACACAAATAAGGCGGAAATGGCACGCAAATAAAAGGTGTTTATTCAAAGATGGGAAAACAATCTAATTAGAAGGAAATGAAGAAAATAAACAAAGAAAGGGGTTGATATATATCGCCATATAGTGAACACTACATATCTGCCGTTACTGATATGCGCATATTAGTTGTCTTGCATTGAATAGGAATGTCCTTTTTCTGTCAGAAAAAGGTGTTTATTCTAAGATAGAAAACAATCCAGTTAGAAGGAAAAATAAAGAAAATAACAAGAAGAAAGTATAGGTAAATAAATAAAGAAAATAAACACAGAAAGGGGATTGATATGCAACGACATATTATATAATATTCCTATATTCACGAGGGCGGTCCCAAACTATCCGATCTAACAAAGAAGACACAAAAAAGTGGAGAAAAATTTTCTTTATTTTTCAATATAATCTCTTTTTAGCTCGATACACATTTTCCAGCGATATTCAATAGCTTATATACCCAGTTTAAAGCAAGAACTATCAAACTCCTTAAAATAGACATCAACTGCAGACTCCAACTCTTTATTGTTGGCAAATCTTTTACCAGTGAGTCATTTTTTCAGGTTTCGAAATAGAAAATAGTCCAAGGGAGCTAAATCTGGCGAATAAGGTGTGTGATGAAGCAATTCACATTTTAATTCATTAATTTTGGCCATCGCAATAGTGGATGAGTGAACTGGAGCATTGTCTTGATAAAACAACACCTTATTTTTTGCCAAATAATCCCTTTTTTCATAATTTCATCATCTAAACGCTGCAATAAATTACCATAATATTCTCCGTGACGGCGAATACATTTCTGAAGGTAATTAATAAAAATAATCCTATAGGCATTCTACAAAACAGACACCATGGCCTTGCCTCAGACTGAACCATCTTCACCCTCTTTGGACACGATTCTCTGATTCTAGTCCACTGCTTTGACTGTTCTTTTGTCTCAGGTGTGAAGTGGTGGACCCATGTCTCATCTATGGTTATAAATCGACAGAAAAATTCGGCTTTATCGCGTTGAAATATTGCAAAAAAAAAAAAAACTCTAATGAAACATTTTCAGGACGCTGTTTTACCTTTTACCCATCTTGCGCACAGCTTTCTCATCTTCAAATCTTCGGTCAATATACGATGTATAACACTTTTTGAAATGCCTATCGTTTCAGCTAGCTCACGCACCTCCACCACCATTTTGGTGCCGACAATCATTCAATACCATTTTGAGCATTTTCTTAACAGCGTCTGGCATGGATACTTCAATTGCTCCACCACTACGTTGTTCATCTTGGCAGCTTGTACGGCCTCGTTTAAACTCTGCTACCCAGTATTTTACAGTCGTAAACCAAGGAACAGACTCCCCCAGAGTAGAATCTAGCTCGGCTTTAATATTGGTTGCACTGAGAGCTTTTAAATGGAAATATTGAACTACATAATGACGACCAAGTTTTTAAATTCTTGCGAATTCACTGGGATCGCTTATTTTTGTTGGCTTAAATAAAAATACTAACGTGGCGTCTTAAAAGTTAAAATATATGGTTTATGTTTTCTTTATGTTTTATATATGTTTTTTTTCACCAAAATAATAGTTTTGAAAGAACTGGCACAATCTATACGCCAGGTCAGCTAGTTTTGGGACCGCTCTCGCAGCTGTCATTACTTGTATTTGAACTTAGTTGCCTTGCATTGAATTGGGATGTCTTCTATCCCTCATCTACCGCCACTTAATCAAGTTTACTTGTCAAATAAAAGATAACATTATTGGAAAAAATATTGAAAAACGGATATTTTTTAAAGGTAATTTCAATTCTTGTTCAGCCAAATTTCTTCCTACTGAATTGGGTTTGATCAATTTTGAATTCAATTTGAGTACGAATATGAATGAGGCATATGCGGGAAAAATTTCGGACTCCTAACCTTCTATTATGCCTTCAGCAGACAGGTGGATGGATGGAGAAACCAATAAATTATTTGTTTTTTTATCGACTCATTTTGTACGTCATTCAAATTTATAGAGGGACAATGTTAATTGGAAAAATATATTTTCTTTCCAGGGTAACTCTGCTCTCTTTCAAGTCTGTGTGGTTTGAAGATGGTGCAACTCGCCACATAGTCGACCCTGTTATGTCTTAATTGCAGAGAAAGTTTCCCAATACATTGAGTTCAAAAATTTTCACTTTCCGTTGACACCCAAAGTGTCCTGGCTCTACTGCGTCTGATTTTTTCTTCTCAGGTTATTGCGAACCGGATGTGTACAAAACAAAACCAATGGATCTGAATGATTTCAAGCAACGTATTCGAAATATAGTTGAAATAATACCCGGTACAAGAGTACAGGCATTACAAAAATATATAATACGATGTTGCACATGCTTCACTGAGCATGGAATTCATTAAAATTCAACAGTTTTTAAATAATAATGATATACAAGTATACTTTTTCAAATAAATAAAGTAACAATGCGGGAAAAATTCCAGCTTCCTATTATGCTTTCAGCAGGCAGGCAGATGGATGGAGAAACCATTTAATTTTTCTTTATTTTTTATCGACTCAGTTTGTACGTCATCCAAATTTATAGAGAGAGAGACTGATGACCAATTGTTAAAAACGGGATGACATTATTATTTTTATCAGCTTTCTTTGGTGCAAAATTTTTATTTTAGCATTCTAAAGAAATTTTATTAGTCCATTCGATAGAAAGCGTTGTGGCTCAAGCATTATGCACATTAGCCATCGTTCAATGGCAATTTCGCAGAAAAATGCAGCAAAAACATACAAAATGCTGTATAAAAGTTTCCATAAGATTCGGTTATTTTGATTTCTTCAATTTATTGTCTTAAGTACAGTTCCGATTGCAGTTGCAAAATTTAAATAATCGTTTTGCATGACGATTACGGTTTGATGCCCTACTATAGACCAAACCAGGTCCAAGTACTTTAGCTGATTAAGGTTCAAATTTCTCCTCTAGCAAATTTGTTTAATTCTCTTCATTTTTCATGCCATATAAAAAATCTTTATCTACCGATTCCAATTCGTTTTAAAAATATCCTCATGCAATTAACTCTATACTCGTACCATAAGTAGGGCACTTTTCACCTTTCTAATTAGGATGTTTATTTTTGGTTTCTAATTACCACAGCTTTCTTTTGTTTTCGTTCCTTAAACACACATACAAACAAACAGCCAAATGAAAATCAAATGTTTTCAAATAGGAAACCATAATAGAAATATTGACAACAAATAATAGGATTTAATTTTTCATGCCTTTCACTGCCGTTCACTTAATCGTTTCTACAAGCGAAAGGATACGAGTATTTCATGATGGGTATAAATAATGTTGTGTTCCTTTGATAATGGAGATTAATGTAGGCGTAAGTCCAGAGCAATCTAAATAGACGCCGGTGGCAATTCTATCAGGTAGACAAAAGCATTCACGTTTCTGGAATGTACATTAGATATTGAAAAAGGGTAATTGAAAGCACTCAAACGAGGCAATAGATAAGTGATAGTGATTTGTGTACAAACAAGCAAATTTCGATATCCTAACGATATCCTGAATAATTTTAGACGTAAAGGTGCATTTAGATTTAAAGATGTTTAAACTATACCTTGGCTGTAGCCCTGAAAGCTTTAGAAGTCAAGGAGTAATTTAAAGGCAATACAATTTCAACATGTTTAACATTTTATCTCTGTAATAGCCTGTCAATTTTAAACTCAATATATAAACATAAAGGGTGCCCCAACAAGAACGCAAGATTTAAATGACTGATGCAGCAATTGAACTCTTTCTCTGGCTGTATGACATGTGGCGCCGTCTTGTTGAAACCACATGCCCTCCACATTCATTTCTTCAATTCTAGGCACGAAAAAAACTGGTTATCATTTCACGATACCGAACACCATTGACTGTTTGCGCTTGACATGCCTCATTTTCATAAGAAAAGGTCCAATGATTCCTCCAGTTCCACACCACACAGTGACACGTTGGGTATGCATTTGCTTCTCGTGAATCAGTCGAGGATTTTCCTCACTCCAAATGCGACAATTCTGCCTATTGACGAAGCCATCAAGGTGGAAATGGGCCTCGTCACTGAAGATGATTTTATTAACAAAATCAACATTTTCATGTTGTCTCTCCATGACAACATGAAAGCGAACTACCTTCGCTGTCCATGGTCAGCTGGCTTCAGTTCCTGAGTCAATTGAACTTTGTATGCATGAAGATGTAAATCTTTCGCCAAAATTCGCTGCATAGTGGATTTGGATACAGCAATGGATGGAGTTTGAGCGACATCATCATGTACAGCTGCAACATTTTCGGTCGATCGACCTGGTCGAGGGCGCGTTGTTGTCTTTACATCACTAACAGACTCAGTTTTGGCAAATTTATCCATTAATCTCTTTACAGTTGACTCTTTTGGAGCATTATTGTGGCCCCAAATTGGTCGCAATTTGCGAACTATAGCCGCAAAACTTTCACCATTTTGGTAAAACAATTTCGCAATGAGAATGCGTTGTTCATTCGTGTAGCGCTCCATTTTTACTAACCTCGTACCTTCTACTAGCAAACAATAACAATTGTTCAAATGTCAAACAATGACACTTCGAATGGCGCCAAATTTAAATCTTGCGGTCTTGTTGGGACACCCTTTATAAGGAGGCACAAAATCACCAAAGCTAATTGAGGAGAGAGCAAATTTCAGAAAGACCCGCTGAATTCTTTATATGCATCATATGTTGATTTGGCAAAGGGGACTCCAAACAGTAGAAGTATATTCCAACTTTAATCTTACATAGGAAGTACATAGTCCTGCCATATGTTCTGTTACACAATTTCCAGCGCTTATCGTTCAAAACTTCTTGCGGGAATAGAACCGTTAACTTTTTTTTCAGAACACATGCACTGATTAGTGAAGAATATTAGTCAGTTTGGTTTCAGTTTGCAATCTATTAACATGGAGTGGGGCGTTAAAGAGAATCGAGTCGGCGTAATAGCGTTGCATAAGTGCGGAAAGAGTGCTGACAAATTTTCGAGTTGCTAAAACCACTAGAAATATCAAGAATGTTCGTTTATCGTGCTATTGCTCGCTTCGGCGAATTGTCTGGAGTAGAAGACAAGCCAAAAAGTGGTCGCCCGCCCGTTGTTCGTACGAGTGCGGTAGTAAAGGCAGTGCGTGAAAGAATTCGGAGAAATCCCCTTAGAAAGCAGAAAATCATGTCCAAGGAATTGGATATATCAACCAGATCCATGTCTAGGCTGATTCGGGATGATCTGCATATGAAAGTCTATCGTCGGTCCACGGGGCATCTTCTAACTCCTCAGCTAAAAAAAATTAGGCTGGAAAGATGCAAGCGACTTTTGCAGTGGCACGCGGACAATGGCCATGAAAACATTCTGTTTACGGATGAGAAAATTTTTACGTGGAAGAAGTTTTCAACAAAGAAAATGACAAGATTTATGCCACTTCATCTAAGGAAGCGAAAAAAGTTGTTCCAAGGGTTCAACGTGGCCATCATCCCTCTTCCGTGATGGTTTGGTAGGGGTCTCCCACCATGGTGTCACATCCCTCCATTTCTGTGAAAAGGGCGTAAAAACTGGAGCAAAGGTTTACCAAAAAGATGTGTTAGACGGTGTTGTGAAGGGTTTGACCAATACCCTTTTCAATGGACGTAGATGGATCTTCTAACAGGACTCTGCTCCTGCGCACAAAGCTAAAACCACGCAGGAGTGGCTCAGAGTCAATATTCCTGGCTTTATAGCAGCAGAAGATTGGCCATCAGGGAGTCCAGATCTCAATCCACTGGATTATGCTTTGTGGTCAGAATTGGAGAATATGGTTTGCAAGACTCCCCACAGAAATTTGGGAAGTCTTAAAACAGCATTAACCAGAGCAGCGTCCTCGATCTCCATGGAAATCGTACGTGCGGCTATAGCCCAATGGTCACACCGTTTGAAAGCTTGTGTTAAGGCAAAAGGCGGCCATTTCGAGTGAATACAATATTTTTTATTAACCAATATTGTGTTCTAATAAATGAAATAATTTTGAATACAATATGAATATTGTTTTTTTTATCGCGTTTTATATTTGTAACAGAACATATGGCAGGACTAGGTATACACTATTGTTAAGGTATGTGTTTGGGAGAAATCGGAACAATTTTTTCTAATATACGCTAGTATAGAATAAGCTTTACAGATAATATAATTTATATCCGAGGTAAAAGTCAGTGCCGCATCAAAAACAACACCTAAATCCATTTTATTTTCAGCAGTGAGGAGCCTGTAATCACCAATTTTGAAAACCAGTTGAGTCCTTGAAAATGAAATATGGACACATTTTGATAGATTTAATGAAAGTTTGTTAAGGGAACACCAATCAAGAAGATTACCTAATCTTTTTGAAGATCTAGGGCCTCCGAAGTATTAGAAATTTTGTTATGTATTTTTAAGTCATGTGCATATAAAAGAACTTGACTTTTTTAAAATATTTAGAAATATTCTTTTTAAATAAATTAAACAACAAAGGTTCCAAAATACTAGCTTGCGGCACGCCAGATGTTTGCAAATATGGAAGAAATTCATAACCACTAACAGCGACTTTGCATATTCTATTTGACAAATACGATTTTAACCACTTTAACATCAAGAAGTGAAGTGCCATAGATTGCAACTTAGCACAACGTGTACTATGAGATGCTTTATCAAATGTTTTGGCGAAATTGGTGTAAACTGTTTCAACTTGATGTTCAAGTTCAAATAATGAAATACAATATTCTGTGAAAATGGTTAAATTTATTAAGGTAAATCTACCTGGATAAAATCCATGCTGAGATGTCGATATAATCGATTTTGTAAGAAGAGAAAGCTTTTTAAAAATTTTATGCTCAAAAATGTTTGTTAGTTTGGAAATCGGTCCGTAACACGTAACATCCTTCTTCTTACCATCTTTAAAAATTTGTGTTATGGACGCCGACTTCCATCTATCAATAAAAATGCCTTTCATTAATGAAGAATTAAAAATATATTTAAGAGTAAAAGTTAGGGACGGGGCACATTTCTCTTGTAGATGAACAGAAATCCCGCCTGACTTCCCATTTACAGCTGGTTTTTAAATGCATGATTCCGTCGCACACCTCGTCGTCAGTGAGTTCTAGGACACCAATGTCTGGCATGTTAAACAAATTTGAGTATTTAGCAGTGTGGGCCGATGAAGGTACAAAATTTGATTTAAAAAAAAATTGGCAAACAAGTTAACAGAATCACTGCATGGCCTTAATACAACATTGCCAAATACCATGTTTGAGGGAATTTCTGAAACACTCCTTTTCGACTTAAGAAAATGCCAGGATTATTTTTAATTTCATTCTGTTTTTACAATATAAATTGATTATATAAAAATGTACCCGGCTGCAGTCTGTAAGGTTGTCCCTAATCTTGCCAGCTCGTCTGCTCTGCAGTTCCCTGTTACGTTTCTGTGGCCCGGCACCCACATTAGGTGAATGTTAAAATGCTGAGCCATCTCGTTAAGAAATCTGCGGCATTTCAGAGCTTAGTGGCAACCATATAACCCTTTAATTTGAATGAAGACACTTTAATTAGTATGCAGCTCAATTCACTTATAACTAATTCAGGAAAGAGCAATCTTCAGACACTTAATAAACAGTGTATTCTGAATATATCGTACCCAATTTGCTAAATTAAAGCTTAAAATATAGACGTCTCTTACATTCACGTTATTGAATCAAATTTCAATTTAATATTAAAAAATTCCCCTTTAATTTATTGAAGATCTGTATACTGTCAGAGACTTGCCAAAACTTTACGTTCACGCTTTTAACATGAACCACCCCAATTGTCTTAATAAATCGTTTCATGTTCGATTTCATCTCTCTCCCCTTTCTGTCAGACTAAAGAAATAAATCGCAATTTTATTAAACAGTAAACGCAACAACATTTTGTTGTTTTGTTTTGTTGTTTATTTAGATTTCACTTATGGAAGTGACTGTTTATAAGGGTGTGTAACTGCGTGAACATGTGTGTGCGCGTGAGTGTCTGACTTTTTTTTTTTGTTTACATTTTCGCTCACAATTGTTACATTGTTTGCTTCCGTTTATTTGGTTTGAGTGTCGTTTTATTGATCGAAAAGGATTTATCAAAATAAATCGGATGTTAAATCAGCTTTGAAATCATGTCGAAATGCGTAAAGTAAAAAATATGTTAAGCGACAACAACAGTCAAACGTTTGCCGAAATGTTATGAGGAAGGCACCAGGTGGCTTCCAAATCGAAATGTCTCATCGTTAAGAGCACAGAAAGAAGCAAAAGCTAATTTAACGATCTCAAATAGGCCTACAGGAATAAACACTTAGTATGGAATATACG
The DNA here is from genome assembly GCA_019455685.1 of Philornis downsi. Lineage (NCBI taxonomy): Eukaryota > Metazoa > Arthropoda > Insecta > Diptera > Muscidae > Philornis > Philornis downsi. Next base: position 1,021,429 of record JAHXMU010026166.1, read on the forward strand.
AGTACATAGCAGGGAGGGGAAAACATTTGAAATACTTATAAAATGATTGACAAATACGCATTTAATGACAGCATGAAACTGTGACGCATGTATACATGCATGTTTGCTGTCAGAGATTGTAATATCGATGGCTTTCATTTAATCTGTCACATCTACAAATATGACGAAAATTAATGGCAAAATATTGCGTAGCAAAGCCATTGTACTCCTATATGGTATTACTAAGAGGGCAGTCCCAAAGATAGCCGACCTAACAAAGAAGACACAACAAAAGTTAGGAAAGTTTTTTTTATTTTTCAATATAATCTCCTCTTAGCTCGCTATGCTTTTTCCAGCGATATTCAATAGCTTCTATACCCTGTTTATAGTAAGAACTGTCAAACTCCTTAAAATAGCCATCAACCGCAGACTTCAACCTCTTCATCGTTGGCAAATATTTTACCACCGAACCATTTTTTCAAGTTTGGAAATAGAAAATAGCCTAAGGGAGCGAAATATGGCGAATAATGAATTAAAGTTCGAATTGCTTGAACTTTAATTCATTAATTTTGGTCATCGAATAGTGTTTATGTGAACTGGAGCATTGTCTTGATGAAACAACACTTTCATTTTTGCCAAATGCGGCCTTTTTCCATAATTTCATCACATAAATGCTCCCATAAATTAGGATAACATTCGCCAATGAAGGGGTTTCCTTTCTAAAGAGAATCAATAAAAATAATCCGATGTGCATCTCAAAAAACTGACGCCATGATCGTGCCTGCAGATACTGTCTTCGCCTTCTTTGGACACGATTCCTGGACTGTTCCCTTGCCTCAGGCGTGAAGTAATAAACCCATGACTAATCTATGGTTATAAATCCGCGCCAAAATTCGGCTTCATTGCGGTGAAACTTCCCCAAACACTCTACTAAAACATTTCCACGACGCTATTAAAAGCAAGCGCGGCACCCATCTTAAGCACAGCTTTCCCATTCTCAAATCTTCGCTCAATATACGATGTATTGCACTTTTGAAATGCCTATCATTTCAGCTAGTTCACGCACCTTCAACTGATAATCATCGCAAACGCTTTAGTAAAACATATCCACAACGCTATTGAAAGCAAGCGCGGCACCCATCTTGCGCACAGCTTTCTCATCCTCAAATCTTCGCTCAATATACGATGTATAGCGCTTTTTGAAATGCCTATCATTTCAGCTAGCTCACGCACCTTCAGCTGGTGATCATCGCAACGCTATTGAAAGTAAGCGCGGCACCCATCTTGCGTACAGCTTTCTCATCAATATACGATGTCAATATACGATGTATAACACTTTCATCTAGCTCACGCATCTTCATTTGACGATCATTTAATATCATTCTCTGGATTTTCTTAACCGTGTCTGGCGGGGACACCTCAATTGGTCAACCACTACTGTGTTCGTCTTGGCAGCTCGTACGGCCTTGTTTAAACTCTACTATCACATATTTTACAGTCGTAAACGAAGGAGCAACCTCCCCCAGAGTAGAATCTAGCTTGGCTTTAACATTGGTTTGAGTGAGATCTTTCAAACATTGGTGGGAGTGAGACCTTTCAAATGGGAATATTGAATTACATAACGGTGACCAATTTTTTCCATATTTAGAAATTCATGAGATTGTTTACTTTGGATGACTCAAATAAAAATACAAAAGAACGTGGCGCCTTGAAGCTTAAAACATATGTTTTATAAGGTTGCCACTTTTCACCAAAATAAGTTTTTTCAAACTAATACGTCAATGCCGCTAGTTTTGGCTCTTGTACGTCAGCTCAAACTACTTAAATGTGTTAAGAAATAGGGTTTTTTGTTCTTTTTTAGCCCGTTTTAGCTTGTTTTCGCGAAAATGTTAGGTTTTTTATTATCAAGTTCAGGCAACACTGATGACGGCCGAGTCACTTTACCAAGAATTTCAGTCTTTTTCCATCAATTTGTCATGTCCTGGTCTTTCCAGTAGAGGTTTTGGTCAAACCCATCGACTTCATTGTCGAAGACATTTCGTAATATGAGCGATATGGCTCATCAGCACAAAATTGGCTATACAGCGCAACCGCTGAATTTTGATGCGCTTTACCAAGTCGATGTCAGTGAGCACACAATGATTCTTACGACACCAAAATTCATCTTAACGATGACCTTTCTATGCAAGTGGAGAACTTGTGTCTGGCATTATACAATCGGATTCCGATTTTTAAGGCATTTGCCACCGAAACTTTAAACTATTATTTTTTATGTTTGATACTACTATCATTTTCTTGCTACTGCAAAAAGTATGCAACATTTTGAAGCCTAAAGATAAGAGAGTATATCTTTAGGCTTCCAAATGTTGCATACTTCAATGATACTAATACAATGAACAACATAATAACAAACATAATATTACATTTCTGACCCCTCAGGATGCAAAAGTCAATGCACATAAAAAAAATCATTCAGTCATGCACTGACTTCGTGAAATTGTAAGTGCATCTGAAATAACAGCAACCACTTTCGCGCACCATCAAGCGATTGAAAAAGCGTGCAGTTCAATTTGTAAATGTCATGTTGCTGCGTTCTAAAAGAACTTAACACTATATTGGATGTAACCTTTAATTAATGTCTTACTGCAACTTCTATTTTGGCTTCTTTACTATTGACGTAAAGGGCAAGTGACGCCTTTAACACGCGATTATTATGAGCAAAAATACTCCTTTTAGAGGTTTTTCTGGCTGATATTAAAATGTAATAAAACAAACAATTTGTGAGATAGATACGATTGATTTGATCCCGAGAGGTAAAACTTGAAATCGCTTTGAGGACGTCACAGCATTGAAATGGAAATTATTTGTTCCGTCTAGCTTCTGAACGGCAATGAAGTCATAAAAAAATGCGCTTTACAATGGCGGTCCCAAAATTAGTAGTTTGAAAAAAAATTATATTGGTGAAAAGTGGCAACCTTATAAAACATATTGTTTAAGTGTCAAAGCGCCACACTGTTTAGCAGTTTTATTAGAGCCATCAAAAGTAAACGATCTCAGTGATTTTGTAAGAATGGAAAAAAATGGTCGCGGTTATGTAATTCAATATTTTCTTTTTAAAGGTTTCAGTCCAACCAATATTAAAGCCGAGCTAGATTCTACTCTGGAGGAGTCTGCTCCTTCTTTTACGACCGTAAAACATTGGATAGCAGAGTCTAAACGAGGCCGTACGAGCTGTCAAGGCGAACACCGTAATGGTCACCAATTAAGGTGTTCACGCCAGACACGGTTAAGAAAATCCACAAAATGGTATTGGATGATTGTCGGCTGAAGATGCGTAAGCTAGCTAAAATGATAAGGCATTGAGAAACTGCTACACATAGTATATTGACCAAAGATTTTGAGATGAAAACCCGGGCGCAAAATGGGTGCAGCGCTTACTTTCAATAGAGCAAAAACAGCGCCATGAAAATGTTTCAGTAGAGTGTTTGGCGATGTTGTACCGCAATAAAGCCGAATTTTTGCTTCGATTTGTAACCACGGATGGGACTTGGGCCGACTATTTATACCTGAGACAAAGGAACAGGCAAAGCGGTATACTGGAATGGGGGGATTGTGTCCAAAGAAGGCGAAGATGGTACCATCTGCCGGCGAGGTCATGGCGTCTATGAGTGGGATTATTTTTATCGATTGTCTTCAGAAAGGAAAAATCCTAAGCGGCGAATTATGCTAATTTATTAGAGCGTTTATGTGACGAAATTATGGAAAAAAACCCGGCGAATTATGCTAATTTATTGAAGCGTTTAGCTGATGCAATTATGGAAAAAGTCCGGCGAATTATGCTAACTTACTGAAGCGTTTAGATGATGAAATTATGGGAAAAAGTCTGCTTTTGGCGAAAAATGCCAAAAACTCAACTTTTCCAAGGGTAAAATTAATAAATTTAAGTTCGAATTGTTTCATCATTCCCTAGATTTGCTTATTTTTTCGCCAGATTTGGCTCCCTCGTACTACTTTCTACTTCCAAACTTGAACAAAATGGCTCGGTGGTAAAAAATTTGCAAACAATTAAGAGATGAAATTTGCGTTTGAATATCACTGATAATAATGTGTCGAGCTAAAAGGAGATTATGTTGTAAAATAAAGAAAATTGTTTCCCAACTTTTTTTTTTGTTTTTTTGTTAGATCGACTAGTTTTGGGAACGCCCTCGTATGTTCACTAGTCAATCTTAAAATAGTCAGATTATGATATTCAATTAATGACAAATTTAGGATGCAGATAACCTGGATTAGACAAGATATTTAAATCGATAAACTTTCCAACACACTTGAGGCCCACTATGTCGTATATAATTGAACCACTTACAGCAAAACTTAGAAGAAAATAATTCTAAGCGCTTCGATCTCCTGCGCTTCTCCTCCAATTCGTCACACCAAGTTTCGATAGTATTTTGAAAAGCCTGGTCCTTCCAACGGAGTTTTGGTCGCCCTCTTCTATGCCCCCCATCGAGTTCGTTGTCGAAAACTCTCCATGCTGGAGCATTTGGGTCCATCCGCACAACAGGAGCTAGCCAACGCAATCGCTGTACGAGTATATTAATGCGTGTGACCACGTCAATGTCGGCATATAACTCATATAGCTCATTGTTCATGCGACTTCGATACTCTCCGTTAACGATGATGGGTCCATATATTTTCCGGAGTATTTTCCTTTCGAAAACTGCCAGTACTGATTCATCCGCTTGCGTCTTAATCTAGGATTCTGCGCCATATAACAAGACAGGCAGAACTAACGTCTAAGTCGGATTTTTGTTCGTCGAGAGAGGGCTTTATCATTGAATCGCTTGCTTATCCCGTAGTAATATCTGTTAGCAAGCAATACTCTCCTCTTTATCTCCATGCTGGCATCATTTGTTTTGTTTACAGTGGAACCGAGGTAAATGAATTCTTCCCCCATTTCAAAATTATAGCTGTCAACGTTCACACAGCCTCCCAAACGAGTAGATTCTTTGTTCTTTGAAACCAATAACTTTGTTTTGTCCTTGTTCACCACCAGAGCCATTTTCACTGCTTCCTTCTCGATACTTGAGAAGGCTGCAGTAACATCTCGCAGTTTTCTGCCAATAATATCTATGTCATCTTCATATGCGAGTATGTTTGCGCTCTACATTCATAAAAAAGCCGATTGTTCGGCTTTCAATTATGTTTTTCATTTGTCTGCTACTAACTTGAAAGAATATTTTTCTTTTCCGCGTTTATTAAAGAAGATTTTTAGCCTGTAGGTTGCATACATACCCCTAATACTTCGAACCATTCAAACACCCACAAAAAAAAAAAAAGTAAAAAGGAATGGAATGGAATGGAACCGTCACAGTAGCATGTTTATGGCTGTGTTTACAAACTTGAAATATGAACACTTATTTACTATTTTTAGTGTCCTGCCAACATTCTCGTTTACAGATCTCTACAACTTTGAGATTGTTTCGTTGCGTTGGATAGCTTTTTATTAAACACCGTACATGTGTCCGTACGTCTTTTTACTGGGAAGAGGGTTTCGCTCCATTTCGTTGAGTCCTCTGCAGCAACCCAAACAGAGATGTCAACTTTCACATTTCACATTTCAGTTGGGTAGTTGCGTCTGTCCTCATATCCATTTGTCTGCACTTTTCACTTTACACTTTCCTTTTTTCTCCTTCGAGGTTATAATTTTTATGTGGTTTCATGTCCCGCCACAAGTGGTGTCTTCTCCTAATATGGCCGGGTAGATGGATGTATACCAACGACTTGGAATTTGGTTGTATTTAAACAATTTTTATGGTCTGTTTGTAAATGAACTGTTTGTACAGAAATACAAAGATTTCTACATATTCGTACGTAGACATTCAGGCTTTTGCGTTGACACATTCGGTGTCCTGTCACAGTCAATGCTTTACGTTCGTTTAATTTCATCTCTTGATACTAATGGTGTTGCCTGTTGACGACTGTTGCTTGTGCAACATTTGCTTGTGACACTGAGTCTTAACAGGATTTGTTTCGTTTATTTACTACAAACTAAAACGGTCATAGTAAACACGTAAAGGGGATCATTTTAAAGTCATTTTAGTTCTGACTGGATTGCAGTTTGAAGTTGGCGCATGCTACAGCGTAGAGTAAGCTAGATAGATGTTTAACGATGTTAAATGTCGTTTAAACAAGTTTACACATTACGAACGTTTCTCCCTAATTGGGCTTTTAATTGTTCTGTACGCTGTCCACCATAAAGTTGGCGTTAAAGTTAAGGTCCTCAAATAGCATAAGTTAAGTTAGGCTGCAACTTATTGCGGATGATGGGATGGCAACTCTGTTGCTTGGATGTCATGCAGCACATGTATATTTATTTAGCTGTTTAATTGTAGCCAAGATAAACTTAGCCGACACTGAAAAGGCTAAAGTAAGAAGATAATTCGTTTCATTTCATTTATTTAAGTCTATGGAACAAACTTTCCTTACAGACTAACAACGACAAAAAAGTAATATTTTATATTACGAGTATATATATTATTTATAAACAATTTAAAATAGAATTATTTAATCTTAGAAATTTGTTAAGATATAATCGACACAAATATTGATATGAGTCAAACTCTATGAATGGATTGGAATCTTGTTTCAAGGCATATTCAGTAACTCCATTAAGAATATAAAACCCACGATTCAGAATACTTGTTTTTGCGTAAGAAATTAAGTGCCGAGATACGAGGTGTGTTCAAAAAAAAAGGTGAACTTTCATTTTTCTCGAAAAATATTTATTTATTCATCATTTTCTATTTTATCTCCTTCAAAGTAGTCTCCCCCTCAGATATAACACATTTGTGCCAGCGTTTTTTCCAGTTCTGATATGCACTTTTTGGTATGTCCTTGAGCTCTCTCAGCACTTCAGTTTTTATCTACTCAATCGTCGCAAAACGCCGTCCTCTCATGGGTCTCTTCAATCTTGGGAACAGGAAAAAGTAGCAGGGCGCCAAATCTGGTGAATACGGTAGCTGAGGCATGATAATGGTGTTGTTTTTGGCCAAATAATCTTTCAGAAGCAGGTGCATTAGTCATGACCAAAAAGACTTAGGGTTCGCCTTTATATCACTTTCTTTTTGTAAACAAGAACGCAAGATTTAAATTTTAAACAAAACACAGATATTTAAAAAAAATCGTGAAACTTTATTATATCGTAAAGTAGACAGAATGAGGTTATGTATGGAACAACACATCGGCCAGATGGCCGCCGCGGCTTTGCTGGCACACATGCGATCTTTTAAAGAAATTTTCAATGACCGTTTTGCATAAATGCTGCGGTATTTCATTAATGCAGCGTCCAATTTCCTCTTTTTAGACTTGAGTAGTCGCCGACTTATTCGCGTAAACCATCGACTTCAAAAAACCCCAAAGAAACAAGTCTAATGGCGTTAAATCGCACGATCTAGGCGGCCAATTCTGGTCCTCAAAACGCTAAATAACACGACCGGGAAATGACTGATGCAGCAATTGAATTGTTTCTCTGGCTGTAGGACATGTGGCGCCGTCTTGTTGAAACCACATGCCCTCCACATTCATTTCTTCAATTCTAGGCACGAAAAAACTAGTTATCGTTTCACGATACCGAACACCATTGACTGTCTTGCGTTCTTGTTGGGACACCCTTTAGTATAAATTGATTATGTAAAAACTTGTGCATTAAATGTTTGATAATGGATAAATTTTTGATTATTCTCATCGCTGCCTGTCTCAATGGACGCGTTTGTGGTATTTATTTCGGAGATTCTTTATTTTTTTCAGACCCGGTGTATACTAAGGAAATTTATAAGGACAAGACGTTTTATACGAAATGTTGCCTCTTCAATTGGATAAAACAGTACTCAAAAAGTTTTCGTAACATGCAAATATATTTCGCCTATCAAGAAACATGATCATTGGAATAAACGCAGCTGAGGGCTGAATTAAGTAATTCAAAATTGCATTGATTAAAGTTGAAATTATAAATTTCAGTATATAAAGAATACTTAGAGAACTGATAAGAGTTGATTTCAATTATTAAGGGATTATGATGTAAATTGGTTTTCAAAATAGGTTTTTGACATTTCACGCAATATTTCCGAGGAGAAGAACAACAGATATGGTGGTAGCCGTTCCGTTGTTTTATAAACTTCATTTTGGCTGATAGGTGGGCAAAGCCAAAATCTTGATCGTACTGATATGATGATAAATTGTAGAAATTTATAAAATGTGTACTCGTTATCTTCTACATACGAGGTGTGTTAAAAAAACATACATTCAACTTTCGATTATTATTATTATCATTTTTTCTTATATTGATACACTAGTCTCGAACATATGTTGACGGTTTTATCCATATAGCATGTTTAGTTGGTTTGTGAGAGACATAAATAAGACAAGTGTTTTGCGTGTTCGGCAATTTTATGCTATCGAAAAAAAATGGATCGAAAAAGTACCATCAAATTTTGTGCAATAAATAGAACTAAATGCTTTAAAACACTTGAAATATTGACAGTGGCATACGGTGAAAGTACTATGAGTCAAAAAAATGTTTACAAGTGGTGCAATCTTTTCACAGAAGGTCGAGAATATGTGAATGACGACGCTCGCTCTGGACGGTCGAGCACATCAACAACCAATGAAAATGTTGAGAAAATGAAGAAAGTTGTTATGCAGAATTTTCGAATCACAATTACAGAAGTTGCTGAGGATGTCGGCATATCGGTTGGCTCATGCCATTCAATCTTTTGGGAAATTTTTGGCATGTGGCAGCGAAATTCGTTCTAAAATTGCTGAATTTTGACCAAAAACAACGTCGCAGAAATTGTTGAATGACGTCAACGATGATTCAAATTTGCTTAAAAGAGTCATAACTAGTGGCGAATCATGAGTATATGGTTAGGACATCGAAACCAAAGCCCAATCGTCTCAATGGAAGAGTCCTGGAGAGCGAAGATCAAATAAAGCAAGCAAAGTTTGATCAAATGTCAAGGTTTTGCTCACTGTTTTCTTCGATTAGTATGGCGTAGTATATTAGAAGTTCTTACCACAAGGTCGTACGGTAAATAAGGAGAATTATCTTGAAGTTAAGCGCCGTTTGCGTCAAGCAGTATGAAAAAAACGCCCGGAATTGTGAAAACAAAAATTCATGGCTTTTGCATCATGATAGTGCATTTGCTCACTCATCTTTGCTTGTGAGAGATTATTTGGCCAAAAACAACACCGTTGTCATGCCTCAGCCACCGTATTCACCAGATTTGGCCCCCCCTGCGACTTTTTCCTGCTCCTGTTCCAGATTGAAGAGACCCATGAAAGGACGGCGTTTTGCGACGATTGAGGAGATAAAAACCGAATCGCTGAGAGAGCTCAAGGACATACCAAAAAGTGCATATCAGAACTGCTTCGGGGATTGGAAAAAACGCTGGCACAAGTATATTATATCTAAGAGGGACTACTTTGAAGGATATAAAATAGAAATTGATGAGTACATAAATATTTTATGAGAAAAATTAAAATTCGCCTTATTTCTTGAAAACACCTCGTATTCTGCCATTTCCACCTTATTCCGCTGTCAAATATGTGAAAATCTATGAAAGAGATGTAATCATCTTGAACAAAGTTGCTTTACTTTGTGTCTATACCATAATTGTAAAAAACTACGATTAATACAAATGACACCGAAGGATACCACATAGAAATCCTAGTGGATAGCGGTGATGTCAACTTTATATTTTTCGAATGCATCAGTCAATTGGATAGACACAGCATATCCATAAAAAATCAGGACATTTCACATGTTTATTCTTAAATCAAAGTTCTTTTTATGTTTGCCCGTATTGTCTGTATTTTGCTATCTGTTGCCATTGGCAGTATATAACTGATGTTAGGATGGCCCTCCACCTAACAGAGGTGTTGTTGATCACATTATCTGCTGCTTGGAAGATGGATCACAGAACAACTTTGCTCTAATGTGTCGATCCTCCACCTAATAGAGGTGTTGTTGATCACATTATCTGCTGCTTGGGAAATGGATCACAGAACAACTTTGCTCTAATGTGTTCACCCACCACCTAATAGAGGTGTTGTTGATCACATTATCTGCTGCTTGGAAGATGGATCACAGAACAACTTTGCTCTAATGTGTCGACCCTCCACCTAATAGAGGTGTTGTTGATCACATTATCTGCTGCTTGGGAGATGGATCACAGAACAACTTTGTTCTAATGTGTTGACTCTCCACCTAATAGAGGTGTTGTTGATCACATTATCTGCTGCTTGGAAGATGGATCACAGAACAACTTTGCTCTAATGTCTTGACTTCTAAAGCAAGTTTACATTCTGTACCGATGACAGCGGGGATCATAATGGTTTTCATCCGACCTCAATGTTCGACACTCAACATATTTTGTATCTACTTGCGCCGTGCTTTCCATCCATATTGTAAACTGCTTTGTAACACTAATATTATACTAAATCTTATGAAGGGGATAAGAAAAAAATGAAATGTTCTAATCTAAATTTGCATATTAAGGACGATGTTTTGTAATTAAACCTGTATGCATGGCTTTAACTATATTCAGCTCTCATTAACGGACTTCGTCTACAATCTGTAAGGCTACATAACAAAGACAAACTCAACTTGTTTTTCATATTTAACAAGTATTTAACCATTTTCTTAGTCAAGTACTAATTAATCCTATTCTCTGCGTCCACCATTCACAACATCATATCTTCAATTAAGGTTGATTCCCTTTGTTCAAGTGCATTTTGTGTCTGAAGACAACCTTCGTCGTGCACAATATAATTTCGACAATTTTATTTGGATTATGTACAACAAGAGCACACTTGCATTCATACATAATTCATAATATCATAAACCATAAATTCCTATTCAAAAACGACACACAGCCACCCATATACTCACACGCGAACAACACACACATGCTCACATGCAAAATACACTCATTTACACTTTATAAGTTTACAATCCCAGAGAGCAATCGTCGACGTAGTAGTCGTCCTTATCAACAACAAAAAGAAAGAACAACTTTTTGTTTCTGTTTTTTTTTTTTTTTTTTTTTTTTGCAAAATAAAAGCTACAACTACATGTACACATACAATTATTTTAATTATAAATGTGAGCATATGTAAGAGTGTGTTAGTGTGATTGCGAAAGGCTATGACTTCACACATACATACATATATCTCTACATGCCATATGCACTTCCTTTGCTGTTAGCGTTGTGTTCTGTTGTGTCGCATGCAGCCCCAAAGTATGCTTTTATTTTCACACAAAATTCTTCTTGTAAAACTTTATTGTTTGCCATTGTAGTTGTGTAGGTGGTAACAACGTATGAGACAAAACAACTCAGTGTGATTGTGAAAGTTTCCTAATGCATGGCGATGTCCGTAGAGCGGAGCTGAACGTCTCAAATGAAATATGAAAAATGTACCATGACATTCTTACTGAAGCGGAGGCGGGGGGGAGACACTTTTTTTTATACTAGAAATTTCGATGTGTGCATCGCATGCAATGTGTGTAGTAAAAACCAAAGGAACAAGTTCAAGAATGGCCACAGGCGCCGGTGTGATAAGCGGAGGTAAAGAGAGTGAACAAGCTATAGTCAAAATATGTACTACTACGTACTTTTACATGCACCACTAACATCAAATCCACAAGCACATGTAAACTGAAGATTGGTTATAGTTACGATATGTTCAATGGCTGGAGAATTAATACTCATCATAAAGGTTGCACAATTGTTACAACTTTTAAATTACCGGTAATGTAATTCAAAATTCTAGTGTAGATAAGTAGATAATTACGTAGCCTTATTAGAGAAATGTGACCGACGGTGGCATGATGTTTAATATTAGTGACTTTAATATTGTACAATTAATTTACAGTAACAAAAACAAAAATTTCCTGCCGGATTTATTTGGTGTGAACCCAGCATCATTACAAATTTTCAGCTAATTCAATGTAGTAATCCAGCTCTAAATAAAATAAATATCTGATTTAATTTTAACATAAAATACATTGCCAACATCATTACACATTCCAAAAGAAATATGAAAATTTCACAAAAGTATAATCTATCCTACTAATATTTCGTCCTGCTAAAGGAAACCTTTCATGTACAAACTTTCAGCTGTTACAGAGTACATAAACATCACTATCAATCATATCTGTGGCCTATTTTTAGGCCAACAAATATTACCATTATCGACACATTCCTTTGGCATTCGGGAAGAATTACAAAAATAAAATTCTATCATTCATATTTTAAACACAAAAATAACGCAAGTAAAATTAGAACACTGCTATCAATGTGTTTTCAGGTTTCACAGCATATCCATTTACAAAGTTATGTAATGGCAAGCCTAATAAAATGTTTGACATTTGCCTAAAAGTATGTACTATTTGTGAGGCACAAAAACAAGTCGCCTCAAATGACAAAAATATGAAGAGAACTTCAAAGGCATTGTTGGTTACAAAACTTTTATAGATTTTATAAATTCATCAAAAAATTTCACTAAATATTCAGCAAATCCTCTTCTGGAAAAACATGTAACAAGAGAGATTGGGAAAAAGTGTGAAATGAAGTTTCGACAAATAAAAAGTCATGGCATATCGGCGAATATATTCCACAAGTGTTTCTTGTAACAAATATCGTTAGTTCATCATACGTCACTTCTCATGACAGAGTTCTTTCAATCACTATCTAACTTCCTCCCACCTCTTCTCTAAACAGTTTACTATTGTTTACTTGCGTTCTCGTTCTTGTCGTTCTAAGCATTTAAAACAAAAAAAAAAACTTTTAAAAAGTAGAACAAATGAGCGAAAAGGAGCAGTTTAGGCATATTATGCTGTATTATTTCCGAAAAGGAAAAACGGCTGCTGAAGCCAACCGAAAAATAAAGTCTGTTTATGAAGAAAACGGACCAAATGAAAGAACTTGGTTTAAAAGATTTTCTACGGGCGACTTCTCCGTGACGGACGGTCTCAAATCAGGATGACCAAAAGAAACTGTTTCTGAGGAGGTGAGAGATTTAGTTATTATTAATCCCCGTGCAACAGTCAGGGAAATATGTAGCTGCAATAATCAAGAAAAATCAGTCTCAATCGTTAACGGGGTCCTAAAAGAGCTCGGATTTGTGAGCAACCTCAATGTTTAGGTACCTCATTGTCTCTCCGAGACCTCATGAACCGGGCCGAAACTGTCAGAACTTGGGTGGGAAGTTTTACCTCACCCACCGTCCGACTTCACCCCAGACTTTGCCCCGTCCGAATATCACCTATTTTGCAGTCTGAGCAACCACTTGAATGATTTAAATTTCCATAATGGCACGGAAGTGAAAAATCGAATTGAACGCTTTTTTTCACAAATACCACGCGAGTTTTCTGAGAGAGGAATTCAAAAGCTCCCAGAGAGGTGGGAAGAAGTTATTAAAAAAGGGAGAGATTATATATATTTTATATATTATATAAGATTAAAATAATTATTTTTCTGTATATAACAACCCGATATTTAGAGGAAATTTCATGAACGTGACGATATTAATGAGCTTATGCTCGTTATTTTAAGAAATATATTCCAATTAGATTATTATTCTTCCTTTATTTCTTTCTAATGAATTTAATGAAATGGATTTTTTATATAGTTAGTCGATTTAATGAATCCGCATGGATTGATATGAAGTATAAACGTTGTAAATTGGTGTGATAAATTCGTGCTTTTAAGCGAAATTTATAAAATAAGATCGACTTAGTTTAAATCAAGCCGCCAATTTTTTTATTCTGATAATTTTTCAATCAAAACAAAAATCTACCAGAATTAAAATAGGCCACATATTTGCGATAAATTTGTGGTGCCCACGCTATATTAGGAATGATAACATAAACAAAGATTTAAACATTCGTTATATTTCCGAGGAAATAAAATAATTATACGGGTCATATTTTGTCCTCCCAGTCAAACTCACTTGCTCAAACCTTCAATTTTTTCCCCGGTCACATCCGTCTAAGAAGAAAGGCACGCTAGACTTGGTCCGGTGATACAACATTCGGCTAACCAAAAATAAGATCCGGCAATGACAGAGTACTTTAGTTTAAGATTTTAACACTTATTGTGAATTTCGAAAGAAAGTAAATGGAAAAAAAACAAAAAAATTCAAAAAATAAAAAAAAAAATTAAAAAAAACCAAAGCACAAAAAAAAAAAAATAAAATAAAAAACAAAAACACAAAAAAATAAAAAACCACAAAATAATAAAAAAAAATAAAATAAATAAAACAAAAACAAAAAAAATAATAAAAGAAATAAAATAAATAAAACAAAAACAAAAATAATTGAAAAAAATAAATAAAAAAATCAAAAAAAAAACCAAACATAAAACAAATAAAAAAAAATCAAAAATAAAATAAATAAAAAAAAACAAAACACAAAAAATTAAAAAAAAAACACAAAAAAATTAAAAATACAAAAACACAAAAAAATAAAAAAAAAAACATAAAAAAATAAAAAAAATAACAAAAAAACAAAGAAAAAGTAAAAAAAACACAAAATAATAAAAGAAATAAAAAAAATTAAAAAAAAAATTTAAAAAAATTAAACAAAAAAAAATTCAAAAAAAAAAATAAAAAAAAAAAATAAAAAAATACAAAATAAAAATAAAAAAAAAATAAAAAAAATACAAAATAAAAATAAAAAAAACATATTTTGTTAGATCCATCACATGAAGTTTCCACGAAATTTGTTTAAATTAATTGTCCATTCTTTTTTTTTTTTTTTTTTGTTTTTGTCTCCTTTTTCGTATCCACGTTTCGTTCAAACCATTGAATTTTTAAACATTCTAATAAATGCGATAATCTTAATTGTCCGCGCCATAAAAGCCAGCATTGTGCTTAGTTTAATAAAAAAAAACACTCCTGTCAACTTCTTACTATATCATCCTCGTACTCTGCCACCTTTCATTTCACATCTTGAATCGCAACCCAACGAAGAAGTTGCTGGCTCAACTGTGTGCTTTAACACATCACACATGAATGTCTTGATACCTCATAGGTGGACCCACAAGGTAACCATAAAGAACAGGATATGATTTAATATTCTTTTAAAATGTAAGTGAATTGTTGTTTGTCATGAGTGACATAAATAATTATATTGCATTTTTTCCCCCTCATTCCTAATGCAATTTGTGCATGTGTGAGCGCAAAAGATTGTATATTCTTGGTAAAATTTCTTGATATTCTCCTTTTTCCTCTACCTCTACTACTACTTCTTTGCCATCAGAACTTAAGACATCCATCATATTCATAGAAACTTGACGATCAAGACATAAACTTTGCACTTAAAATATTTAAGACTTGTTTAAAGAGTTCATAAATGAAATTCCTCTGCACGATGCATGTTATGATGCATGCATGCAATGTGAATGATGCATAGAATACATACAAACAAGGTGATGAAGTATTATATATTAACGTGTATTAGTGTGGTTCAGCAATGCATGGCAATGACGAATATCATACTATCAATGATGCACCCTTTTAACAATATAGTGGTCATATTTCTATTCACTATGACAGTAGGCAGAGACCGTGGGCTGACCATATGTCATGATGATTCCAGAGGGCTGAATTCAATTTCCCCTGAGGTTGTACACAAGATAAATTTCCATATTTGATCAGATATATACCAGTAAAATTAAATAGTTACTACTTCATACAGGGTTTATATTCGTTTAGCTTACTGCGTGAACGCCATGAATCCGAGTGGCCCACGAGTATGCCAATCGGCAGCCTGGCTCTTCCGTAAATATGTAACGTTTCTAGGGAGTGAGCTGCGTTTTCACGACTTTTACAAAAACGCTGATTCAGTAACTTCAATATTCAGGATTTTCGCTTCTTAACTGACGCACGTAGAGTTCGAAAAACGCTGATTCGGCAACTTTAGTATTCAGGACTTTCGCTTCTTAACTGACGCACCTAGAGTTCGAAAATAGTTTGAAGAGACCAGTGAAACACTGGAGAAAAGCAAAATTCGAGCGACCTGTCATCAAGAAGGGTTAAAAGCGCAGAGACTATTAAATAGTCTATTTCCTATGATCCGAATCATTTAATTCGGCAGCATTCAATCGCATTTTGCACAAAGATCTAATGCTGCACCCCTATAAAATTCAACTGGTGAAGGAATTAAAGCCACATTATGCCAATCAGAGGCATAAACTCATAAGATCGGCAGTTGGGCGCTTTTCAACATTTACCTGTACTTTGTCTTCGAATAAAGATCATTTTTATCTTAGTGACACAACATAAATAAGCAAAACCGACGCCACTGGAATGTAATGAATACGAAACGCAAACATTACAAACCCTTTCATTCACTAAAGCGACCAACCATATGATCACTTTGTCCAACACTCTTTGAAGTAGTTCACCATTCAACTTCTCTAATTGACTATTTTTTATTGTCCTTCTTAGATGATGATATTGCGGCCACAGGATCGATATCAAGATAAGCACTCATTTATGTCTCTTTAGATATGGGTCTTCCCCATGGAGAAGTCTTGAGTTCTGTGATTACGAGATGGGCCCCGAAACTAGCCGACCTGACGTATAGATGGTGCCAGTGGTTTGATAAAAATTATTTTGGTGAAAGTGGCAACCTTATAAAACATATATTTTAAGTTTTAAGGCGCCACAGTGTTTAGTAATTTTATTGGAGCTATCTAAAGTAAACGATCTCGGTGAATTTACAAACATGGAAAAAATTGGTCACCGTTATGTAATTCAATATTTCCATTTGAAAGGTCTCAGTCCAACCGAAACCGAGCTAGATTCTACTCAAAGAGAGTCTGCTCCTTCGTTTATGACTGTAAAATATTGCAAGCAGAGTCTAAACGACAAGATAAAAAAAAACCAGACACGGTAAAAAACCCCACAAAATGGTATTGGATGATCGTCGGCGGAAGGTGCGTGAGGTATCTGAAATGATAAGCATTTCGAAAAGTGTCTTAAATCGTATATTGACTGTAGATTTGAAGATGAGAAAGCTGTGCGCAAGATGGGTGCCGCGCTTGCTTTCAATAGAGCAAAAACAGCATCATGAAGATGTTTTAGTAGAGTGTTTGGAGATGTTTCACCGCAATAAAGCCGAATTTTTGCATCGATTTATAACAATGGATGAGATATGGATCCACCACTTCACACCTGAGGCAAAGTAACAGTGGACTAGAATGAGAGAATCGTGTCCAAAGGCATCTGTTTTCTGGGGATGTGCATGGGATTATTTTTGTTAATAATCTCTAGAGAAGAAAAACCACCAACGGTGAATATTATGCTAATTGCTGCTGCGTTTGGGTGATAAAATTATGGGAAAAGGCTGCATTTGGCAAAAAAGAATGTGTTGTTTCATCAAAACAATTCTTCAGTTCACATATTCACTATTGCGATGGCCAAAACCAATGAATTAAAGTTCGAATTGCTTCATCACGCACCTTATTCGTCATATTTCGCTCTCCCGGACTATTTTTCTGCCATGATGAACACCGTAGTGGTCGACCACAAAATGCTATTAAATGATCGTCGGCTGAAGCTGTGTAAGCTATGTGAAATAATAGGCATTTCAAAAAGACCGAAGACTTGAAAGGGAGAAAGCTGTGCGCAGAATGGATGCTGCGCTTGCTTTCAATAGAGCAAAAACAGCGATGTGAAGATGTTTCAGTAGAGTGTTTGGCGATATTTCACTGCAATAAAGTCGAATTTTTGCGTTGATTTATGATCATGAATGAGACATGGATCCACCACTTCACACCTGAGATAAAGGAACAGTCAAAGCAGTGGACTAGAATGGGAGAATCATGTCCAAGGAAGGCGAAGACTGTCCTTTTGCAGGCAAAGTCATAGTATTTGTTTTTGGGATGCTTATGGGATTATTTTTATATTGTTCAGAAAAGAAAAACAGCGAACGACGAATATTATATTAATTTATTGCAGCGTTTAAGTAATATAATTATGAAAAAAGGGCGCATTTGATGAAAAAGAATGTGTTGTTTCATCACGACAATGCTCCGGTTCAAACATCCACAATTACGATTGTCAATATTAATGAATTAAGGATCAAATTCCTTCATCACGCACCTTATTCGCCAGATTTTACTTCCTCTGACTATTTTCTATTTCCAAACTTGAAAAAATGGCTCGGTGATAGAAGATTTGCCAGCAATGAGGAGGTGGAATCTGCGGTTGATGGCTACTTTAAGGAGCTTGACAGTTCTTACCATAAACAGGATATAGAAGCTGTAGAATATCGCTGGAAAAAGTGTATCGAACTAAAAAGGGATTATATTAAACAATCAATTAAATTTTTGCCAACTTTTTTGTGGCTTCTTTGTTCGGTCGGTTAGTTTTGGGACCAACCTCGTACCTTACAATGTAAGTGATCCTCAATTGAATTGACAAGTGAAGGTTAAAGAAAATATTATTAAAATTAAGTTAATCACAAATTCTAACCCCTGTTTTTGATTTCCGCTAACAACCCCCCGCATTAACATTATTTGGTCCTTCGAGCCGGATAAGAAAGATAAGATAAGAAAAGAAAAATGAGAAGATAAGAAATTAAATTATGTAGTGCTGCGAATGCAAGGATTTGCATTTGGACTATATGGTTGTTAAGTACAATCTCAAATTGTGTACTTTAATAATTAATAAAGTTTTTGTTTTAATTCATCCATCAAATATAGTGCTTCTTTTGACACACCATGGATATTTCAGCATGATATGTCTAAGCATGTTAAAGCAATGCAATCAATATCAACACATTCAATATTATCCTAAACGACGTCTCCTCCATAACTTTTTAAAGCTCAGTAGCCACCTCACGCGTAACAAATTTTCTCTTTATAATAATTTCTTTTACCACTCTTATTTATTGTTTAAAGAACACATATTGATTAATTCAATATTCCATACGCTTGCATACTCATACACTTACATATTATATCGTATTATGTTACGTTAGGTAGACGAATACACACACCCACCACGTAATGCAAAGTCGCAGTGGAGAAGAGCATTCGTTGTTTTCTCTTCTCTTCCATAGGTGTGTATGCGTGTCAGTAAACGTAAGTTTGAGAAAAGTTTAATTGTGCTCACAAGTGTGTGAAATTAAAAATTTCCATAAATGCCAGCAGTGGCAGCAAAACAACAGCAACGACTAAATAATTTTATGTTGAAAACTAAAAGCGAACTTTTATTAAAAACTTAACTCAACCATTTTCGCGTTCGTAGTTTTAATTTAAGCTGTGAATAATGATGGCACACTTTGGCATTACATGCACATTATGGCTGTTGTTGCTGCAGAGTTAATGTGTTTACGTTCATAATGTGAAAGATTTAATTTGCACTGTTTAAAAATATACCAAACATTTGAAAGTGTTTTGTATTTGCATTCACATTTCCACGAATTCGTTAACTTTTCACATCCCTTTAATTAAATAATTATTTTTAGTACGTTTTAATTACGAAAACACCAGGACGGCCCCAAAACTAACCGACCTAACAAAGAAGACATATAAAATTGGAGAAATTTTGTTTTTATTTTTCAACATAATCTCCTTTTAGGTCGGTACACATTTTCCAGCGATATTCAATAGCTTCTATACCGTGTTTATAGTAAGAACTGTCAAGCTCCTTAAAATAGCCACCGTCCGCAGATTCCTCCTCCTCACTGTTGGCAAATCTTTTACCACCGAGCCATTTTTCAAGTCTGGAAATAGAAAATAGTTCAAAGGAGCTAAATCTGGTGAATAAGGTG
Organism: Philornis downsi; assembly: GCA_019455685.1. NCBI lineage: Eukaryota > Metazoa > Arthropoda > Insecta > Diptera > Muscidae > Philornis > Philornis downsi. The sequence goes on from JAHXMU010026166.1 coordinate 1,041,251, forward strand.
CGTGGTGAAGCAATTCGAACTTCAATTCTTTAATTTTGGCCCTCGCAATAGTGGATGTTTGAACTGGAACATTGTTTTGATAAAACAGCACATCCTTTTTCACCAAATGCAACCTTTTTCCATAATATTAACATAATATTCGCCGTTGATAGTTTTTCTTTCTAAAGATTACCAATAAAAATAATGCCATGCATATCCCAAAAAGAAAAACAGATTCATTGATCTTGCCCACAGATGGAACTGTTTTCGCTTTTCTGCTTTTCCACTGCTTTGACTGTTCCTTTGCCTCAGGTGTGAAGTGGTGTACTCATGTCATGATTATAAATCGAGGCAAAAATTCGGCTTTATGGCGGTGAAACATCGCCAAACTCTATATTGAAACATCTTCACGGGGCTGTTTTCGCTCAATCGATCTTTTTCGGAAAAATTTAGAGTTTTTGTTCAAACCCAGATTTAAATCTCTGATGCCTGATATATCTTTTAAAATAGAGTTAGCTGATCCTTTTGCAGTATCAACATCATCAGAAAAAGTCTCTAATTGTTAATCGATGGATTTTGATTATAATATGTCGAATTTCTTAGATGTGACTTTCACCACTATCGAAACTTGGTGTGACGAATTGTAGGAGAAGCGCAGAAGATTGAAGCGCTTAGAATTATTTTCTACGGGCGGCGTATAATAGATGTCTTTCAGTCGTCACCTAAGAAGAAGACTTTCATGACTCTTAGTCTTCAACTCGTTTTTGCCTTTCTTTGAACTGATCATGCAACTTATACAAATTTCATTGCACCATTGTAAATAATTTCGGCAGGCAGAAATTCCATTTCATAAACAAAATTTAATGCTCAACTTCTTTTGCTCAACAAAATCACACATTACAACAATCTCCGAAATCAGTACCAGCGTTGCATAAAACAAAGCGCAGCTCAAACGACAAATATTTCTGGGATTTGATACATCAGCGCAATTTCAATTGAACATTGAACTTAATTTTTGGACACATTCACAGATAATTTTGCCGCTTGATTAAATTGGTTGTAATCAATTGGTTGTAAATGTGTTTAAACCCCAACTTCGCCTTATTTTCAAACTCCATTACTATTCAAGTTTATTTAAGTTTTCTCTAACAAGCTGTATGTCATTCTAAGACAATAACAACAAATGATTTTGTAAATTAACATCAGGGACAGTAAAAATTGGAATTTTTCCGAAAAAAGTGAAAGGTTTGCCATTTATGAACATGGAATATCCTTTCACGGTGTCCCTGAACCAAGTTTAAATGGACAAAAAAGCTACTCTTGATTTCCCTTCGGCCATCGAAAGTTTCACCATCGAGAAGTTCAAAAACGCAAAAATCAGCCAAATCCCCGGAGCCGTTTTCAAAAAAACACAATTTTAAGATTTTTTTCGTCAAAAATGAGACAATTCGAAAAATATATATTTTTTTTTGAATTTTGATTTTTTTTTTTGGAAGAATGTGTACAAACATCTGCACATCTTCTAGGAATACAAAACAATCACTCAGCTTCAACTAAATTTCAATAAAAATCAAGTTTATTTCTTGATCGATATTGGAATGAATGTCTTGAATTGTTTGTAAAGCACCATCTACTGGAATATTAATAAGTGTTTGCCTTTTGGAAATATTAAAAAAGAATATGATGAGCGTGTAAAAAATTAATCTTTATTCACAAATCGATGGCACTTCATTCGAATCGATGACACTGCATATCGAAAGTAAATGACGGAATTTATTTCAAGTCTTTTTGGTTGAATTATCCAAAAATTGGGGAAAAAATCATTCTTTAAACATGGCGGGAGTTATATTCCCGTACAGCTCTCAGTAGTTTAGTATTATAATCTGGATGTGTGCCGTTTACTTTGTAATTCACCCATGTCTTTTTGAAGTCGTGATGAACGGACTCCATAGCTTGTTCGCTATAGTAACCCAGTCCACAGTCCATTTTGCGGCAAAAGTATGGCACGTGAAAAAATACGGCATGAACTTTCGGAGTGATTGAGATTCGCAGGTCTAGATAACTTGTTTTGAATTGCGAAACATAAACCTCAAATTTTTCGTCAAGGATAGTTGAAAAACACGAATTCACTACATTTGAAAAGTCACTAAAACATTTGACATACTTCAAACAATGGATGTTACATTTTGCCCGAAGAATATCTATTCTGTTTAACAAAGTTTTGCAGGCATTTCCAGCAAAAGCAGAAGCCCCATGTACGAAATCTTTGGAGACGTTGCAGGACTTAGTCCATTCATCGGCATCGTGCTGGAATTCTTTCAGCATGTGGTTATACAGGGTGTTTACAACTCCCAACATCAGATGAAGTTCAGGAGGAGGGATTATTTCGATAATCAGCGTGTCCGGGTTTCCTGTAAATATGGGCTCGTGGATGTTACTGTGGAAGTTCTTGGAATTAGTTTTTTTACTGCCGGTATTTTTGAAGGCCTCTGAATTTTCACAGCAGGTACCAATGGTTCTGTAATTTCCGCACATATTTAAATTGTCTTTCGATGCGGTGCACCACGTACACGGAAAATGGCAAGAATGTCCCATAATACCAGCCAGGATATTGGCTAGTTTCAGATCCGTAGCAATGATTGTGTTAATACATTGCAAATTCAGACAAGACCAGAGAGTACGAACATTCATGTAGTTTTCTTGCGTATTAGAAATAATTCCAAGAATGATCAACTTCTTCACACCCGAATCCTTAAATTTCCTGGCTTGTACTTGATCTTGATATTGTTGTCTCGCTTTCTTGATACCCGAATTGCCATCAGCTTCATCAAACTTGGATTGAATAGATAAACAAATTTTCAAAAATCCGCCACCACCGTCAATACCGAATTTCAAATCCACTTCCTGCAATGCTCTTTTTTCTTTAATATAGTCAACCAATCCTGGCACGTCATTGCAATACACAAAACATTCAGATGTTTTTATTGCCTGGGAATTTTTGGTATTCACCACTTCGCAAAATCGAGACGATGATTTAACAAAAACAAGTCCTGTCTTAAGTTGGGTTGGAATATTTTCCTCTTCCCAGCAGCAACTCGCAACGCAGCAGTCATCGAATTTGTTTTTCTTGTCGACAGACCTAAATCTGTAGTGATTTTTAATATATCGGTAGCTGCGAGTGTTTGTGTTCCCGAACAGCTGGCAACATTGGTTGTATTCACGAACACTGGTATTTTTCCCCCTTTTTTCTGTGATAAACACAACTGCCCATGTTTTGTTGAGTTTTCTGGTGCAACTGAAATGTCTTTCAATATTGACGATGTCAAATGTTCCTTTTCTTTTAACGATAAATTATTTTTAATTAGGTCAGTCAGAGTTGAAACGCATTTTGAAGAAGTGCAGAAATTCTTGGTATCTAGTTTTCGTTCGCATTTATTACATTTCCTATGAGCCGCTTCATTTTTCGTAATTTTTCCCCGAATTATGTTCTGTGGTGGAGCCCGCACAAGTTTACACAAATTGCACTCACAAAGTATATTATCCTGAGATCTGGTTGTACATGAAAGTGCCGGGAAATTCGAATAGTCTGGCAAAGACAACGTGGCTTGATCTCCGAAACCTTGCTTACAGGATTTGTACAGAACGATTTTGCAAGTACTGCAAACAGCGGATGGGTAATGTTGGCTATCGTCAACATTAATATTTACCACATTTTTTATTTTGCTCTTCAATATGCCTAGAATATTCCACATCTTGTCCTTTTTCTTTAAACAGAACAAGCAGACTACGGATCGGTTCTCTTCATGTGGTCGGGCATGGTCTTTTGACTTTCGCGGCATTTTTAATTTTTTCACACAAGCAACATATGTACACCACTTTATTAGTAAATGATTCGCGATTTGAACTTTTTTTTATTTTTAAATTGAGTGGTCGATTTTAATCGCGAGAACTACATACATATGGTTTTGAATCTACTGCCCATAGACTATGACAATCAACAAATACAATACGATTGTGTCAACAAAAGAAAATCAACGAAAACAAAAATAATTCTCAAAAACACCTGTTAACAGTACTTCTATTCATTAAGCCGACTTTAGACCAGTGGATGTTGGCCCGACCAAACTTTTAGTGTAAAGTGATGCTGGGCAGTTGGGCCAACATGTTAGGCAAAAATCATTTTTGGCGAAAAAAATCTTAAAATTGTGTTCTTTTGAAAACGGCTCCGGGGATTTCGCTGATTTTTTCGTTTTTGAACTTCTCGATGGTGAAACTTTCGATGGCCGAAGGGAAATCAAGAGTGGTTTTTTTGTCCATTTAAACTTGGTTCAGGGACACCGTGCTTTAACAATCGAGTGAAAATAGTTAAAACTTACTAAGAAAGTGGTGATTCTAACGTGGGCACTGCTCTTGCATTACGGGGTGATTATGTCGTGGTGGTCGCCGCTCAAATAATGAAAACTGGTTGTACGAGTATATCCACGATTTTGACTTACATCCGGAAAAACACTACTTGATGATCAAGAAGTGTTCATTAATACTATTGACATCAACATCGGGAATTTCATCATTGTCCGTCATTTAGCCATCCGCCCTAAGATGATTTAAAATTTGAGAAGTACCCATGTTCTCAAAGACTTGCACACCATGCTTTCTTTTCTCCTTTCCAAGAATGGACCTGGGATTATTTCTATACCTGCAAACAATTGACCAATTTTCTTGAGTCGTATTTCTCAAATAAACTGCATAAGCCAAATCTCTAAGTGACCTAGCAAATACTCATATAATGTCCCTCGTCTGCGAACGAGTGGCACAAAGGAAAAAAAATATTTAATAAAAGACAATTAATTACGCTTAGCTGTAATTCTACATTAGATGTTGCATAAAAACTGTCAAAGTTGAATCCTAACAAATGTGTAAAAAACCCATTCCAATCTACATTGTGGTAATTACGGAACACCACAAATTCTTCGCGATAAGAAAGCGTTAAAGATCCAAAAATTAAGGGATGATGGGATATTGCGGGACACTGAATTTGATCACAAGAATTTAACAATGTGGAATTACATAGAAAAACATAATCAATCGGGTATACAGTATTGTGAGCAATTTCAAAATGAGTGGGATAGAAATTATGTATGACTGACAAGCCTAGTCTAGAGCAAGCCGATCGCATAGATATAGACTTGGTAATATCAAAAGGATTATAATTAAAATCAGCTACAATAATAATATTGAAGTACCTAGTAAATATGCCATAACCAATATCTTCAAAAACATCTACATTCCCATGTGGCAAATATAAAACTCCAAACAAAATCTTAGAACGCAATAGAACGTGCATATTTAAAAAATATATTAAAATATAAATACAAAAGGTATGGTTAAAGGCATTGCAGAGTAATAAATGGAGTTTATTTTTTAAAAATATCATCATCTAAATGGTGAACCTCTCTACGACGGCGCTCCTCTAACCGCAAACGAAAATTATTGAAAACTTTCTTCAGTAATACTGGTGTAATGGCTGCCATTTCACCACGGATATTCTCCTTGAGCTGAACGATGTTTCTTGGATTATTACTGTAGACTTTGTGTTTGAGGTATCCCCACAAAAAAAGTCAAGAGGCGTCAAGTCTGGACTACGTGGGGGCCATGGGATATCACCTCTTTTCGAAATCAGTCTGCCAGGGAACATCTGCTTCACCACCGCCATGGAGTCATTTGATGTGTGACAGGTAGCTCCATCTCGTTGGAACCAAGTTCTGGAATTCACTATTCTTGAACTTTCAATTTCTGGACCCAAAAATCCGTCCAACATCTCAACATAGCGTTCCGTATTAACCGTGACGTTTTGACCCCGCGCATTTTCGAAGAAAAACGGATCAATTATTCTTCTGCCAGAGATTGCTGTCCATACTGTCTGGTGTGTGATTTTGGGATTTTCACTGTTCCAGTAACGACAATTTTTACGGTTTACGAACCCATTCATAAGGAAATGAGCCCCGTCAGAGAAAAGGATATTGTCAAAATTGGAAAATCGATTAAGCATTTCATTAGCAAATGCAAGCCTTGCTATGAAGTCAGACTCTTTCAATTCTTGTGTTAATTGCAGCTTATATGGATGCAGTTTAAGATCCAATGTTAAAATTCGTTGCAAACTTCGTCGCGATAATTGTAAGACAGACGATCTATTGCGAGTCGACATTTGTGGATTTCCTCGTACTGACTCCATAACTCTCTCAACATTGTCTTCGGTCCTAGATGTTCTTGGCCGACCATTTGCTTGTGGTTTAAATGTTGAACCGGTCTCTTCAAAACGCTTTACCCATATTTTAATTAAATTAGCACTCGGAGCTTCACTAATTCGCCGTAGTCCATATTCAGCACAATATAGTCGCTTAGTAGCAATATATGAACGAGAGTTCTGCGCGCACGCAAAATGCACGACGCTTCCCGTCGAAGTGATTCATAGCGACTAAAACTCCATGAGCCCGCCAACCCAATGATGTAGGCGCCCCCCGCCCGCGCCTTTTCTACCCCGCAAAAAAAAGATGATGCAATATGCACGTTCTATTGCGCCACCCTGTATATTGGTTCGCAGATATTAGGATGCTTTAGTCGTCCAAGTTTATACAAGTTTTCTCTAATCAGCTCTATGCCATTCTCTATGCAATAACAACAAATGGTTTTGTAAATTAACATCAAGGACAGCAAGCATTAGAAATGTTTCCGAAAAAAACAGGAACCAAAACAGGATGCAGTTCAGTTATTATGAGTTTCTAAAGTTTTCCCTAAGAGTCAAATTGAAGTATTTTGGTTTTCGAATTGCAAATTTCTTACTCCTTCCCATCGTGTTTTAGAATTTAAAGTTTGAATTTTATAAAAGCAAATTTCTTTCTGGACTCACTCAACGGGATCTAACAACGATTCCGAACGTTAGTTTGGCAAACCTTAACTAGACTTGCCTACTACTTAATTACTGAATGTGTTCGGCAGACACATCGAGGTGGTCGCCGCTCAAATAATGATAAGTTGCTGTATGAGGGATTGAACCGTCAATCATGCGAATGATAACTGCGTGTGCTGACCATTACACCATGATGGATCATTAAAAAAAACACAGGATTATTCATTTAGTGGTTTCAAAACCGCCGGTCTGGCAAGGCTGTCAGCTGTTAAATACCTATCATCTGAAGGGTTTGTTATTTAGTGAAAGGTTTGACATTTTTGAATATGGAATATCTTTTAACAACCGAAAAATGCGTGAGAATAGTTAAAACTTACTAAGAAAGTGTTGATTCAAACTTTGACACTGTTCGTGCATTACGGGGTGATTATGTCGTGATGGTCGCCGGTCAAATAATGATAAATGGTTGTGGATCAAACCCATAATCTAATGCATGATAGTTACATGTTCTAAACGCCGGCCACTTTTCAATATTATTGGCATATGAAAATTGTATATGTTAAATCTATATGTTGTATTGTATAAACTTGAATTTTTTTAAGCATAACATTTCAGATTTCCATTAAAATTTACACACACACATATTAAGATTACTCCTGCTAAATTTCATAACGTTATTTTATCCCGTTTGAGAGTTACACGCGCTACAGCTCAACGACTCTGGGCTGAAACGCTTTATCCACACATTCTATAAACAGTATTTTGCACGTGCTGTTGTCGCTACAGCAAGCAGCAAAATTTACTTCTAATACACTCGCTTCCATTCACCCGCGCACACACATTGCATGGAAGGAGTACAGAAGGAGTATTAAAAACAATTGTTGCTATTGTTGTTGTTGTGACGGCAACTTGTGTAAAATATAATATATCGATTACCAGCAAAAGCAATGGAAGTACATCTCAAGAAATTAATTTTTTATTATATTGTTTCCAAAAAATATTTGGTTCTAATATTGTTGGGGATTTAAAGACAATTGACAAGGAAAATCAAGATTAGTTTATAACACTGTTTTTTCTTTTAATTTTAGTAAGTGGCCACGCATCGATCTGGCAACACCAAAATCATATGTTACCAATCTATTCCCTTTGCAACAAAATCAAATTTCATGAGTGTTAATAGCAGTACAAACACAAAAATAAATTTTATATAAAAAATGTTTTTTAAACTGTTCTTAAATGTTTAAATGTTTTCTGTAAATCATGACGAGTTAACTAAACTTCTGTATTGTAAATTCTGAAAATAAACGTACACAACTTCTGTTAAATAAAAAAGTCAAAAACAAAAAATCAAAAATCAGAAAAAAGGCTATTTGATTGAGAAAAAGTGACAACTTCTAGTAATTTGTGGGCATACTGCTTAAAAGAAGAAACAAAAAACGTTTAAATCTCTATACAATACCAAAATGTCGTTTAAAATATTAAAATCAACGTGTTACTGTGACTTCATTGCCGACAACTTTAAAACATCATCTTTAATCTATCCGGCTTCGACAATGATATCATCATATTCATCAGCATCAGCTTCTGCAACATCGTCAGCAGATTTATCATCAGCAGTAACATCATTTTCATCATCATCAGCATCAGATTTTTTTAAGTATTGTATTTTATAATTGTAAGTATATTATTGTATTCTATTCTCTATATACTACAGGGTGGGCCATATGAGTGTTGGCGATTTAATTCTTCAATTTCTCGGTAATGCGCGGCGCGGAGTGGCGGGGGGATATGTTGTTCGCTGCGCCGTTTCCTGGAAATTTAGTCGCCATGGAGCGGGAGTGCAGCGTGCATTTTGTGTCCGAGCGTATTGCGAAAACAATAAATCAGTAATTACTGCACATTTGTATCGGCATGAACACGGTTTACACGATTTAAGTGAAGTTCCAAGCGCCAATGTGATACGAAAATGGATCAGAATGTTCGAAACAACCGGCTCAACAGTTCCAATTACGGTTCGTGGTCGCCCAGTTTCTGCAAGATCAGCCGACATTGTGGAGCGTGTTCGTGTTTCAGTTCAGCGAAATCCGCAACAGTCAACACGTAAGAGAAGTCAGTCTTTGGATGTCAAAAGAACAACTTTACGACGAATTTTGAAACGTGATTTGCATTTGAAGGCTTATAAGATTCAGATAGTCCAAGAATTAAAACCCGATGATGCCAATAACCGACTAAACTTTGTTAATTTGATGCTAGAGCGGTTCAACAATTTCAACAACGTGATTTTTAGTGATGAGGCCAATTTTCACCTTAATGGCCATGTGAACAAGCAAAATTGTCGGTTCTGGTCCGAGACTAATCCCCGAAGCTTGCATGAACGTCCACTTCACAGCCCTAAGCTTGCCGTGTGGGCTGGGATAACGTCAACCGGTATTATTGGACCATACTTTTTTGAGGACGAAAGAGGGCATGCGATGACGGTTGGAGCGAACAATTATTGCAACATGCTACCAGACTTTTTGGTGCCAGCTTTGCAAGAACTTCAAATCAATACCTCGAGGATGTGGTTTCAACAGGATGGGGCCACATGTCATACGGCTAGGGTATCCATAGAGCTGCTGAAAAATGTTTTTCCTGGAAAACTCATTTCGAAAAGGGGGGATATTGAATGGCCCCCCCATAGCCCCGATCTCTCTCCATGCGATTATTTTCTATGGGGCTACCTCAAATCGGTAATCTACGAGAATAATCCGACCAATTTAGAGCAGTTGAAGAGGAACATTATTCAGGAAAGTAACAAAATACCGAGAACAACTTTTCAAGCCGAGAGAAGCCATTTGGACAGCATTATTTTTAAGTCTTAAAAATTCCCATGCTTCTACTTTTTAAAAATACAAATATATTTTTTTTATGTTTCGTAGTTTTTTTTTTTAATTGAATATTTAAACCGCCAACACCCTTATGGCCCACCCTGTACTATATATCTATTATTATCTATGTACATTTGTACTAACACTATACTCTGACCTATAAGCTAAATAAATAGAAACATGCATTCTTAAAATTTATATTTTCTTTGGAAGATGAAGGGCAGTGGAGAAGCAGACAACGGTGATCCAAAATTGTAACCCTAGCTCATTATAAAAATAGCATGCAAATTTTATTTATGTTTACGTGTGGAACATTGGGTCAAGAACCATCTCTCTCAGGCCGAACTAGCCACAAAAGTTCTTTAGCATGCCTTTGACCACAACTCATTCAAATTGACGATTTTTTTTAATTCCAATATGTTTTCTTGAATGTGATAATATTTTCTAATTACGTACGAGTATAAGTCATTTCAAAGGACTTTTACAAAATAATCCTAAAAAAAATGAAATGTGAAATTTTTTGCCAATAAATTGGATCTAATTTACTACAAATTTGTAGTAGAAAATCATATTTTTTTTTTATTTTGGCCACTGATTCAGAGACACTAAAAAGTCAGCATAAAAAAGTAACATCCTTTTTTCTATGACAAAAACCATATAAAATGTAAAGCTTCCAGTCTAAATTTGTACAAGTTTTTAATCGCAGAAATGAACATTATTGTATAAACTTTCAGCGTTTATACTTATAATAATTTGAAATTAAATTAGTTAATAATCAGTTTGTACTTCAAAAATGTACTTAATTTGAATTGCCAATCAATGTACAGGTCGTATTCAATCGTGAATTGAGTTTGTTTAACTATGCTATAAATTTTACTTGTTACCTATTGTGGATTGATTAATGAATTGTAAAAAGATAAATTGTAAAGTGACAAGTCAAGTTAGTATGCCAAAAACGGCACTTCTTTGCATCACATCATAGCGAGTAGTCATTTTTACCCTCATCTCGAATTCTACATTAAAATTACTTGTTATAACGTGAACAGAACTTCCATTCTTCACCAATCATTTCATAAGCATTTATGGTAAGGTACAACCTGCTATTCTCAAGGATCTATCCAGTATCTCTAATCCTTCGGGGTTTAATCTCTTGTTTTTTATTCCTACCTAAATCCTAATACAATTTCTTGTTGTACGAGAGATTGTAAGTATCTAAGTCTATACTCAATTTCTAGAGCTAACCCGCTACCGCAAAACAGGTGAAATCTGCCTTTACCAAAGATACAGTCCAGATCATAACAACCACAACTTCGCTGAAGATCGATTGGAATCCACGTCAATCGCTATCATCAAAACTCAAAACTCTCTCCAAACACCAATCGATCCTTCCCCCCTTAACACAAACGCTAACGTTTGTTCAATTATATACTTTTTTATTTAATCTCATGGAGAAATCCTTAGTCAATGCTTTTAAAATCCTATAACTCTCAAGCCGACTAAAGTACACTTATTCAATTTAGTAGGAACAATCTTGAGTTGTGTGCGTAAAATAAAAAAAAAAAACTAAAACCTTCATTATATCTTGAAAATATTTTTAATATAAAAAAAAACATTCTAACTTTCAATTTGAAAGCATGGTCATAAAGCGAAAACAACCGGTTATCCGGATCGATACTTAAATAAAAATGTATTCCAGATCTTGTAAAACAATCCTTAAAAAAAGAACAGTTACGAAAATTTGGTTGTTAGATTTACGTGAAATACCCTACCAGAAATAAAAATGTGTGACAGATCTTGTAAAGTAATCCTTAAAGCAACAACAATATCGAAAATTTCATTGTTAGATTCACGTGAAATACCCCACCAGAGTCATTTCACAGGGATTGCGTATTAGATTCCATTTCACTTATATAAAATCACTTGCGTGGCGCACAAATCGTGCTATTGGCAACTGGTAAATGCCACTGGGGGCCGTTATTTAAAAATGATAAGGAGTTTATTTCCCCTGAACTGCGCCGAAAACGTATCCTTTTCAACAGCATTTGACTCCAGCAAGATGGAGCAACTGGAGCAACATAGCCAGACTGGTTATGGCGGAGGTCCAACGAAAATTCCCAAATAATTTAATATCCAGAAACTCCACTTTTCACTGACCCCTAAAAGCATTTGACGTGACTGCACCATACTCTTTTTTATGGGGTTATGTCAAAAAAGAGGTGTACAAAACCAAATCAAGGAGTTTGAGTGAATTGAACCAGTCTATAGGTATTAAAACAATAATTGAGTTGATCCCGACTTCAACCATTCAAGACGCAATGGATAATTTTCTGACCAGGTATCACATATGAGTGAATGAATATGGAGGTCATTTACAGCCTATTATCTTCAAAACCAATTAGTTATATAAATATAATTTAATTTTCTATACAATGAAAAAAAAAAATGAATAAAAGAAATGTTTGCCCTGTTTGGCAATAGATGGCGCTAGGCTGAGCCAAGCCTAGGCATATGGTAGGCCTCGACACAGTAGTGATTTTCTTTTGACGTCATATTCTTTTGGTTGTGTGAATATGTACGAGCATGATTCTGTGCCAAATAACCGTCATAAGCGGTATGTATTGATTTTCTTCTTTCAATCAAAGAAAACGACGGATCAAGTTCATCGAGAGCTTCAAAATGTTTACTGGGATACTGATTTAAGTGAAACAACGTGTCGAGATTGGTTTCGTCGCTTTAAAGACGGTGATTTTCATGTTAACGACAGTTCGCGTGAAAGAAGACGAAGACACTGAGCTGACGGCATCGCCTGATGGGGATCCGTGTTAAACGCAGGTAGAGCTTGCTTCAGTATTAGGAGTTACCCGCCAAGCCAATTCTAAGCGATTGCATGCGTTGGGAATGATTCAAAATCAAGAAATTGGGTTACTTATCAGCTGAAGTCAATGAACGTTGAGCGTCGTTTTTTCGCCTGTGGGCAACTGCTTCAGCGACGAAAAAAGAAAAGGTTTCTTCATCGTATTGTAACGAGTGATAAAAAATGGATTCATTACAGCAATACAAAGAGCTGCCCGGTTTTGTTTCTTCGTCGTCTGCGAAAGTTATGCTCCGTATTTGGTAGGATCAGGTCGGTGTTATTCATTACGAGCTGTTCAAACCAAGCATGGTTTCGCTTGAGATTTGGCATCGCACTGGGAATCGGTATCGACTTCAATTAATGCGATTGAACCGAGCTCTGCGCGAGAAACGACCACAATACGCGAAGAGGTACGAAAAAGCGATTCTTCAGCATGACAACGCTGGGCCTCACGCGGCCAAGCCCGTTAAAACCTTACTGGAAACGCTGAAATGGGATATTGCACTGTCCGATTCTAAATTGTTCCGTTCGATGGCACACGGGGATGGCTGAGGAGCAGTTCCACTCATATGACGACATCGTGGAATGGCTAGATTCGTGGATAGCCTTAAAAGACGAACAGTTTTACCGTACTGGAATTCGAGCTTTGTCAGAACGATGGCAAAAAGTAATAGTTAGTGATGGACAATACTTTTAATGAGTCGTTTGTAAACATGTTTTCGTAATAAAGTTACATTTTTATAAAAAAAAAAAACACGGCGAGAGCTTAGTTGCGCACCTAACAGACCATACTGTTCTGCCTTTTATTGACTGAAAGCTGGTGAGTAAAAATACTAATTAGAATTTTAAAAAGAGAAAAAAGTCAGCCAGAGAATTATCAGGTGAATACGACTCTTGTTCGATGATATTCGTTGAATTCTTCTTCAGAAGCTCGTTCGTAATGACATTTTTGGGGGATGGTGCATTATCATAAGGCAAAATCCATAAATTTTCTTTTCACAAATTTGGTCTAACGCCCAGATAATATTCATTATTAACCCTTTAACCTTTCGGCAATAATTCCAAGTGCACAACACTGCGATAACCAAAGAAAACAATCAACGTTACCTTGACTTTTAATCGGGTTTGGCATGTTTTTTTTTCGGTTTCAGTTCAGTTAAGAGGCGCCATTCCGAAGATTGTTGACTGGTTTGCACATCGAATTTATAAACCCAAATTTATTACCAGTTGTAATGCATGTTATGAATTTGTTATCGAAATTGACTCGTTCTAGCATCTCTTCTGCGACCCTTTTTCGCGATTGTATTTTTAAAGAAAATGCAGGTTTTTTGAGCAGAAAAGGTATAAATCGATTTGTGTAATGCAAGAAGTTCAACAGTGACACATAAAGTTCTTCACCTTGAGGGCCGACCAGAGTAAGGCAAATTTTCCATTACATCTCGACCGCTTTTGAACAAATCGTTTCATTGACATGTACGAGGTTTTTGATAAAGTTAATACACCATAAGCTTCCTGTAACATTTTCAACAATTCGGCACACGAAAATCCATTTGCAACACAAATATTGAGAAAAATTCAGTTCCAAAAATGTTATCCATTATAAAAATAAAAAAAAAACACACACACACAATTGACATGAACTAACAAAATCGAGAACTAAATGACAGTTTGGACTCGAAGTTCGCCTCAGTGGATGGGACAGTTGTGCCAATTTAGCGACAGAAAGAATTTTGGAAATCTTTTTAAGTAGACTTTTTAAATAATCAAATCCATATATTTTTTTGACAGAATGTATGTCGTCAGCATTTAGGTTTGTTTAGCGTTTTTTTTTTTTGTTTGTTACCACGCGATCTAAATAATTTCTTCTTAGGTGGCGACTGGAATAGACATCCTTATTTATTATACACCGCCCGTGATTCCAAGCGCTTCGATCTTCTGTGCTTCTCCTCCAATTTGTCACACCAAGTTTCTATAGTATTTTGAAAAGTCTGGTCCTTCCAACGGAGTTTTGGTCGCCCTCTTCTGCGAGTTCGATGTCAAAAACTTTCCGTGTCAGAGCATTTGGGTCCATTCCGCACAACAAGAGCCAGCCAACACAATCGCTGTACATTAATGCCGATACTCTCCGTTAACGATGATGGGTCGATATAATTTTTCGGAGTATTTTTCTTTCGAAAACTGCTAGTACAGATTCATTCGCTTGCGTCATAACCCAGGATTCTGCGCCATATAACGGGACAGATAGAACCAACGTCCTTTACAGTTGGATTTTTGTTCCTCGAGAGAGGGTTTTATCATTGAATCGCTTGCTTAGCCCATGTTAATATCTGTTAGCCAGCAATACTCTCCACTTTATCTCCATGCTGACATCATTCGTTTTGTTTACAGCGGAACCGAGGCAGATGAATTCTTCCACCACCTCAAAATTATAGTTGTCAACGTTCACACAGCGTCCCAAACGAGTAGACTCTTTGCTCGTTGAAACTAATAACTTTGTTTTGTCCTCGTTTACCACCAGACTCATTTTCGTTGCTTCCTACTCGATGCTTGAGAAGGCTGCAGTAACATTTAGCAGTTTTCGACCAATAATGTCTATGCCATATGCATATGCGAGTAACATATGGCTTTCGTTAAAGGTGGTACCAGACATATTAATTGCAGCTTTCCTCATAATCATCTCCAACAGTATGTTGAGAAGGTCACACGACTTCCCCAACAATTTAATATTCCCATGTACAAAAAACCCAATTATGGGACTTTAAAGTGATGACTAAAAGTCATAAAATACCAACTATGTAGTACTCAATATCGAAATTCTAACTAAATTCTCTATGCAGCAGTTATCAAAGCAAACGTTTGCCAGCGGAAATTAATTTTTGCTACTCTGCATTCACAGCCATTTCTACTAAATTTCACATCTGAAGTGACTGTACAAATATAGACAACTAAACCGAAACAATCAAAGTTAAAGGAATCTTTGAAATGTAAACAAAACAAGGCAACAATAGAGGAAACGAAAATATGTAAGTGTATTTGCTGCAGCAGCGACAGTAATAATAACTAACTGACTGGGGCAAAAGGAAGGACGATGTGGGAATGAAGTTGCCGCAACACAAACAACACGTCAAGCCATAAAAACCACACCCACGTACAATATTAAAATTGCAGCTGTGAGAGAACAACAACAACAACAGTAGCTACCAAACACATGTGTAGTGGCATATCAACTTGTACACATGTGGCACATTATAATAAATGTTGCATATTTATTGTACTAACTCACATTTGGGATCGTTGCTATTGCTATTTCTTGCTAGTGGTGGAATGTGGGTAGAAGATCATCAATGGAGAAATAACGATAAGGAGAACGGACGCATGTGGTAGGAAGGAGACCACAAAATATTATATATTTTTGTAAACAAACCAAAGATGTAGCAACAATAAGCAACAGTTTGAAATTCAGTAATAACACTAGCGATGTATAGAAGTAGAGAAAGTGGTGATTTGAATTTTATTTGCCAGAACAATGCGCAATACATACACATACATACAATCAACAACATATGTGGATTAACTTTTAAAATGCTAAATTCAAGTTGAAGAGATTGAAGGTGGAAATCCCCTAACAATTCTAAGCGAGGACTTTTATTACTTTCTTTCTTTTCTTCTTTAATAATATTAAATGAATTCCGAAAAAAACATTGCTACTGACGACATAGAACAATCTGTGACTGCAGTGACATAAAATTCATCAGTTCATTTTCGTTCGTTTAATAGAATACTCGTCTATAAGCACTGCAAACTTACGGTGGCGGTGCCAAACTTGGCCAAAAAAGACACCTAACAAAGAACAGCTCGATACACTTTTCCCAGCGACATTCAATAGCTTCTATATATTTGCCGGAGAACTTTCCTCTCGAAAATTGTCAGTATATGGATCCATCATTGTTAACGGAAAGTATTGCCCAGTAATACAATAAAATATATTTTGAGTTACGCGCAAACCGTAAATAATGAGATATCAAAACTACCACAGAATTTGACTTTATATTGAGGATATAACATTTCGAGATTTACATGGACTTTGCGACCTGTTCAACATACTGTTGGAGATGATTATGAGGAAAGCTGCAATTAACACGAATGATGCCATCTTTAATAAATGCCATATGTTACTCACATACGCAGATGACACAGAGATTATTGGGAGAAAACTGCAAAATGTTACTGCAGCCTTCTCAAGCATCGAAAGCCAGCAGCGAAAATGGGTCTGGTGGTAAACGAGAACAAAACAAAGTTATTGGTTTCAACGAACAAAGAGTGGAGTCGTTTGGAACGCTTTGTGAACATTGACAACTACAATTTTAAAGTGGTGGAAGAATTCATCTACCACGGTTCCGCTGTAAACAAAGAGGAGAGTACTGCTTGCTAACAGATATTACTATGGGCTAAGCAAGCGATTCAGTGATAAATCCCTCTCTCGACAAACTAAAATCCGACTGTACCAAACGTTGTTATATGGCACAGAATCCTGGGTTATGACGCAAACGGATGAATCAGTACTGGCAGTTTTCGAGAGAAAAATACTCCGGAAAATATATGGACCCATTATCGTTAACGGAGACTATCGACGTCGCATGAGCAATGGGCTGTATAAGCTATATGCCAACATCGGCGCGATCAAATTCATTGATATACTGGCTCATGTTGTGCGGATGCACCCAAATGCTCCGGCACGGAAAATTTTCAACAACGAACTCGATGGACGGCACAGAAGAGGGCGACCAAAACTCCGTTGAAAGGACCAGGCTTTTGAAATACTATCGAAACTTGGTGTGACGAATTGGAGGAGAAGCGCAGAAGATCGAAGCGCTTAGAATTATTTTCTACTGGCGGCGTATAATATATATAGTATGTCTATTCCAATGGCCACATAAGAAGAAGAAGATGGTGATTTAGTGATATGATATGATATAATTTATGATGATCATGATTATTTCTAAATGTGTGCATTAGTTTAAATAATGTACATAAAACCTTATTGACACACCTTTTATTTAAGCAGTTACGTAATAATTTGACCATCCTCCCCCCAAGCCGCAAATATTTTGCTATTTCATTTGAGTTATGATATGAAAGCTATATTTTTCATATTGTTTTCATTTAAATCTTTAAAGTTTGGAGGTTTTCTTCACAAATATTAGTCAACGTAATATCATTCTTCTTTTCCTATTATCCCAAGGCAATTATATCATTATTCTGTGTATTCTGTGTGTATTCCATCTGCACTGCAAACTAAATGCATGAAATCAACCACATCAGTAACTATTCTTTCGACTATTCGGTTTCGGTTCTGCCACAACATTGAATTTTGGCAAAACTTTTTAAATTCTAACTCGGAAAGGATTTCCATCCATAGTCTCTATTGTATGCAAAACTTTTGCTATCTAACACTGTCGCTACGAATCGTAGCTGTGAGTCAACTTTTCCTTCTTTTGTCTGTTGCTGCTACTCAAGTCATGCTAATGACTTCATTTCTGTGGAAATTGTGGATGCCTATTCCAGTCACCACCTAAGAAAAGGCGGATTCAATAGCTTCTATACCCTGGTTATAGTAAGAACTGTCGAGCTCCTTAAAATAGCCATCAACCGCGGGCTCCATCCCTTCATTGTTTTTCCATCTCTTCATTTCCCCACCGAGCTATTTTTTCAAGTTTGAAAATAGAAAATAGTCCAGGAGGACAGGAGCTAAATCTGCCGAATAAGACGCGTGATGAAACAATTCAAATTTTAATTCATTAATTTTGGCCATCGCAATATTGGATGTGTGAACGGGGGCATTGTCTTAACGAAACAACACTTTCTTCTTCGCCAAATACAGCCTTTTTCTATAATTTTATCACATAAACGCTGCAATAAGTTAACATAATATTCGCCATTTGCCGTTTTTCCTTTCTAAAGATAATCTATGAAAAATAATACTATGTGCATCTCAAAAACCGACACGATGACCTTGTCTGCAAAAGGAATCAGCATCGCCTTCTTTGGATACGATTCTTCCATTCTAGTCCACTGCTTTGACTGGCCCTTTGTCTTAGACGTGAAGCGGTGCAGCCATGTCTCATCCTTGGTTATAAATCGACGCAAAAAATCGACTCTATTGTGTTAAAACATCGCCAAACACTCTACTGAAACGTCTTCACGATGCTGTTTTTGCTCTATTGAAAGCAAGCGCGGCACTCATCTTACACACAGCTTTCTCATCTTCAAATCTACGGTCAGTATACAATACATGACACTGTTTGAAATGCCTAACATTTCACCTTGCTCGCGCATCTTCAGCCGACGATCAATCAATACTCATTTTGTGGATTTTCTTAACTGTGTTTGGTGTGAATACCTCAATACGTCGACCATTAAGGTGTTCATCTTGGCAGCTCGTACGGCCTCGTTTAAACTGTGCTACCCAATATTTTACAATCGTAGATGATAGAGCAGACTCCCCTAGAGAGGAAACTGGCTCGACTTTAAGATTGGTTGGAGTGAGACCTTTCAAATGAAAATATTGAACTACATAACGGTGGCCATTTTTTCCATGTTTACAAATTCACTGAGGTCGTTTACTCCTGATGGCTCAAATAAAAATACTAAAGAACTTGATGCCTTGAAACTTAAAACATATATCTTATAAGAATGCCAAATTTCATCAAAAAATTTTTCTCAAACTACCATCAGGTCGGCTGATTTTGGAACCGCCCTCATATGGGCATCATAAAAACGCTTTGCACACACATATTGTATTAGCAGCCAGTATTTCATATTTGCAATTCAATGCCATATAGATGTAAATGATATGTTTACTAATTCTCAAGAGAATATAAAAATTGAAATGAGACATAGATTTCTATTTCATGCTGAAGTGTTTTTGACTATCGATTCAAAAAATAATATAATTTTATCTTTGTGCACAACTAGACACACTTTAACTAACCTCTTTTTAATGCTTGAGAAGGCTGCAATAACCCCTCAAAGGTTTCCATCAACGATAGTCAATAAGATCGGCATAATCTCGTAACATATATCTTTTGTTACGAACTGTGCCAGTCGTGTTCAGTGCCGTTTTTCTCAGTATCATTTCCATAAGTATGTTGAAGAGATTGTACAATAGATTAGAACCCTCCGTAAAGCCTTGTTTTGTCCAAAACACCCTCGGCAAATCATTGTCTACCTTAACTTGGGACTTTTCGTCTGTCTGTGATTCCGCAAAGGCATATCTAAGTCGCGCATATCATTGCATACCTTCAAATAGTATTTAACAAATCAGAGATGATACTTGCAGGTCTGCTTTTCTCAGGTCCTCAGTCACTTTTCGATTTACTAGGCCAAAAGCCATACTTATAAGACCCAATTATAATACATATAGTTCATTGGATAAAAAGTTATTTGCGATAGGTAATAGATTGATGTTGCGGAACTCCAAACATTGGAGGAATAGTTGTTGTGCTAAATGCTATGCTATGTTAAAGAGCCGATGCCTGCTAATTATCAGATCATCGCCACCGATTTTGAATGACTCCACAGGCAATATTTCGACAAGATCTATATGGCAAATAACACGGTCTTCTTGGACGGAACTAATGTTGCCGTTATGTTGCAATCAAGCCAAATCTCTATTAGGACCGACGCACTTTGGGGCCGATTGCCAAATTCGTGGCCAAAAGTCGAAAAACTAAATTTTTTTAACGGGGATAGAAGGGTTTGGGATTGGTAGAGTAATAGTCCGGGGGTCGAAATTCAAATTCAGGAGGGTATGATCACTTATACGTGCTGTAGTGTCCCAGTTTAAAAGTGACCGTTGCTGGATCCAGACGCGTCGAGATTCGAGCGTGTTTATAAGTGTTTTGTTGAAAACGAAGCCAAACCTACACAAATTACACCAAAAATAATCTAAAATATGGATTCGAAAGGGAAGAGTGAGTACAATTTTATCATGATGTCCTAAATTTATAATAATTATGTATGTGATATTAACAAAGGAATGATTTGTCTGAAAATAAACGTAAAATTGCAACGGAAAATTGTAAGAACAGGGAAAAAAGTCATATTGCTGCCCGTTGTTCGATGGTCGGGCTTATTGTAGGTTGTAGATTGATCTGTTGTTTAATGGAAAAAAAAAAAAATTGGGATTTCTTGCGCTACCGACATTGGTGCAAGTTTTTGTAACTAAGGTGCATTTTCCTCAATGTTAAATATTTTAAACATGTGCAGAAACTTTTGATAATTATTTAAATTAAGCCCGATTATATTTATTTTATAGTCATTTGATTATTTCTCTTTAAAATTTGTGGTGCGAGAATAAAAACAATTTAATGTCAAATATTCCAGTAACATTTTTGTTACCAATGCCATAGGGGTACACTTGTACCCCTGGTATTATATGCCAACTTCAATGCATAAGATTTTAGTTCATGGCAAGGAAATAATAACTAATTCTCTATTACCAATCGGACAAATGTCTGAAGATGCTCAAGAGTCCAATAATAAATGCATTAAAAAGTTCAGATCAGATTTTACGAGAAAATGTTCACGAGTAAAAACTATGGAAGACCTTTTTTCACGGCTTCTATTATCATCTGACCCATATATATCTAGCTTGCGCAAATTACCCTGTACAAAGTTTAAATCATTATTGCCAAAAGCAGTATAGTTATTAAATGCGCCAAATATTTCAATAAGTGAGGAAAGCTCAAGCTTTTTTCCAGTTCAATCTACTGACTGTGAATCAAGTGATTCTTCTGACCAACCAAGTAGAATACATAATTTCAGAATTTTTTGTTTCGTAATATTTCCTTTTTTCATATTTACTCAAAAACTTAATGATAATTTCTGAAGTATCTATCCATCATTATACATTTAATTTAATTTCTGTTAAAACCTAATTTTAAGCTAATCATTGTCATTATGTATAAATAAAATGCGTTTTTTCAAACAAATCATTCATATTGGTTCCGCCATTTTGTTTTTTCAAATTTTGACATCAGATTCGTAATCAGCGACCCCAAAAACCCCCAAACACAAACATTTACCTGAATTGAATGCGTTTTCGACTTTTGCCCACAAATTTGGCAATCGGCCCCAGTGTGCGACGATTTGGCAGTTTTCGAAAATACGGGATGTTACTGAAGCCTTCTCAAGCATTTAAAATCAAGAACAAAACCAAGTCATTGATTTTGCAGAACAAAGAGTCATCAAAAATTTTACTTATTGACTTTGGCAGTTTTTGAAAATACAGGATGT
Organism: Philornis downsi; assembly: GCA_019455685.1. Lineage (NCBI taxonomy): Eukaryota > Metazoa > Arthropoda > Insecta > Diptera > Muscidae > Philornis > Philornis downsi. The sequence goes on from JAHXMU010026166.1 coordinate 1,063,155, forward strand.
TATTGCAGCCTTCTCATGCATTAAAAAACAAGAATAAAACCAACTCATTTGTTTTGAAGAGCAAAGAGTCATTAAAATTTGTTCTTATTAACTTCTGAAAATACGAAATGTTATTGCAGCCTTCTTAGGCATTAAAAAACAAGGACAAACCCAAATCTTTTATTTTCAAGAGCAAAGAATCATCAAAAATTTTGCTTTTTGGCTTATCCATCAAGCCAGAAGCGGACATGACCATTGAATAAAATTTTGGTAGAGAAAAATGGATATTCTTTAAGTTTTCAGGAAAAATTATAAAATGAATAAAATTTTAGTAGAATTCAATGGATATCCTTTAAGTTTTCAGGAAAAATTAATAATATAAATAATTAACCACCGACTTCAATTCTCACACTGTTTGAATTTTGTGTGTTTTTAAACCACAATCGGCCACTTCTATTCATCAAGTACATTTCGAACACCCTCAGTATCCGCCGATACATCTTCGCCGCTACGTTTGGGATGGGATCTATCTGGTCGCATTTTCCAATAAAGAAAACTCAGCTTCAAAATTTTCAATTGCATACTGAATCTTGCGTACTTTGTAGGCCATAAGTTGCTTTAAGCATACAAGTATGCCAATTTTTCTAGTTTAAAAAGAAAAAACTTAAAGTAAAGTATTTCCTTTTAAGAAGCTTTGAATCGTTATTCAGGAAAAATGCAGAAAACAAGATTGAAAACATGTTGCAAAAAACATGTTCACCTGCGTATACCACATGATATTTCCGCCAAAAGTAGCGGAATCTATCCTGTAGCAACGTTTCTAGATGCTATCGTCTGCTGGGGTGCGTTGCAATCGCATCCATCTCAAGCATTGAGAAGGATTCAGTAAAAGTTGGTAGGGCAGGAAACGAGAACAAACCCAAATTATTTCTTTTGACGAATACATGGTAACTATAACTAATAATACATCTAGATAATTTGTGGGCAATGCGCCGGCCTAAGTTTATATCAAACAATATTTGTCAGAATTTGTAACAGCTGGTTTTAATCCGCAAAAACCCGGTATCTGGAAAAAGTATCTCCTAGTAAATCACCTATTCATGTATGCTTAAGTCATACTCCTTGGCATTTATCCTGTAGCGACGTTTCCAGATGATGTTGTCTGCTGTGGTGCCAGCCAACTTGTTATGTAATTTCCACGTTGCAACCGCATCCATCTCTAGCATTGAGAAGGAGTCAGTAAAAGTGGGTCGAGCAAGAAACGGAACAAAACCAAATTATTTCTTTTGACGAACACATGATCTATAACTTGTAATACAGCTAGATAATTTGTAGACAATACGTCGGCCTAAGTTTATATCTAACAATACTTGACAGATTTCGTAACGGAGAAACCCGTATCACCTCTTAATGAGACACCTATTTGTGTATGCTTAAGTCATACCCCTTGGAATCTATTCTATAGCGACGTTCCCAGATGTTATCGCCTGCAGGTCTGCAAGCCAGCTTGTGATGTAATTTCGACATTGCAACTGCAGCCTTCTCGAACATTGATAAAGAGTCAGTCGGGCAGGAAACGAGAACAAAACCAAACTATTTGTTTTGACGAACACTTGATCTATGACTAAGAACCATAACTTTGGAATGATGGATGATTTCATTAATTTTATTTTGCATAAATACATCGATCTAAACACAGTACCTTCCTCGTAGAATGCAGATTTTCGTAATACGTACAAATAGATAATTTGTAGACAATTCGCCGGTCTAAGTTTTTCCGTGGCGAAATGTCAAACAATACTTGAAAGATTTTGTAGCGCAGACACTTTAATCCGTTATAAATTCCTATCGAGAAAAAAAATACCTCCTAAGTAATCACCTATACATTTATTTGCTTGCACTATACCCCTTGTGATCCATTTCGTAGCTCTGTTTCCAAATGATACTGCCTGGTGGTCTGAGAGCCAGCTTAAGATGTAATTTCCACCTTTTGCATCCCCATAGAAAGCCCAAATTAAATTTGTTTGCTAGAGTTTAACATTTTCATGTATGTAGTCATGCATTCTATCCAAAATATTCACTTAAAAAGGTCTTTTGAAGGTGTTTTCAATTTTTTGTTTTTTGGCGCTAAGTTAGCACAACTGCCCTTTAAATTTACTTTCAGAGATCTGGCCGAGATCTCGTAGCCCATCATCGTCTCCAAGGGAAGTTAACGTCGGACAAATGGAAGAAATGTTAACTGAATGCCATCATTTAAGTTCGAAAAAGATAAAACAACTACAATGAAATACATTGTCATTGCTGTATATTTTGCTTATAGTTTTATGAAAAATAACAGAGAGGGACGAATTATCCAAACTTGACATATTGCTGTCATATCTCATAGTCTCCAAGGGAAGTTAACGTTGGTAAAATGAAGGAAATGGTAACTGAATGTCATCAATTAAGTTCGAGAGAGGTAGCCGCCACACGCAACATTTTAGAATGCCATCATTGTGAATGAATTTCTGACCAAAAACTCAACAAATATTATCGAGCAGTATGGTGTTGGTAGTATGGTTCCGGCTGACTTTTTTCTCATTCTATGTGCAGCTTAACAAGTTTACTAACGTCTACGTTTCCCTTAATCGGTATTACATTGGTTAATCGTTGGCTGACGGTAATTCTTTCCACTTATCTTTCAAATTTCTAGCCACTTATCTTCCCAGAATACCAGCCCAATTATCACGAATTTTGAATTAAAATTTCAAAATTCTTTTCTGCTTCCTTACCTTTCACAGGCATCCTTCCTGCAAAATCCTAATATAAATTGATTCTTAACCACTGTTGTGGTTATGCTCACAAAGTTTTACACATATTTGCCAATTGTGTTCAAAACACTTGACTTTGTGAGAAATTACTTATATTAACTATCCCTCACAAGACAACTACTTAAATAGCAGCTGCAAAACTTGCCTATTGTTACCGCAATTACGTAAAGTTTTTCCAACTGCCAGGTCTGAAATAGGGAAAGGTTTAATAACATTAACTTTTAGTCCCAAAGACATACAAATGAAGTCATGGCTGTGGTCTCTCAATATGATGAATAGAACGCACTCACACTTGCAGTCACTCTGACACATGGTCGTATGCAAACAACACTAATTAGTGTGTAACACACGCACTTCCGGCACCCTTGTAGGCAGACATTCGCAAAAGCTTTTTAATCTCTAACACTCCCACACACACACACGCATACAGACAAGTAATGCAATGATACGAGCGTAGTGCTCTATTGTGTCTTCAGAAGTGTTATTTCCAAGTACTGGATGAATGAGGACAATGAACATGTGTGTTTGGTTATTCATAAAAAGTAACGAGTATGTTAATGTAAACACTTACAACGAGTACAATGGAAGTAGACACACAATTTCCGCAGAAATGAAGTCATTAGCATGACTTGAGTAGCAATAACAGACAAAAAGAAGGCAAAAGTTGACTCACAAATACGATTCATAACGACAGTGTTAGATAGCAAAAGGTTTGCATACAATAGAGACAGTGATAAGAAATCCTTTTTGAGTTAGAAGTTAAAAAGTTTTGCCGAAATTCAATGTTGTGCCAAAACTGAAACCGAATAGTCGAAAGAAATTTTATTGATGTGGTTGATTTCATGCATTTAGTTTGCAGTGCATATGAAATACACACAGAATACACAGAATAATGATAGAATTGCCTTGGGATAATAGAGAAAGAAGAATGATATTATATTGACACCTAATATTTGTGAAGAAAAGCTACAAACTTCTAAGATTTGAATGAAAACAATATGAAAAATATAGCTTTCATATCATAACTCATATGAAATAGCAAAATATAGAGTGATTTTTTAAGATTTAAGTTTTTCAGGTTGGCAGCACTGGTTGGTAATGGCGTCCAAACGTCATCTGTCAAAGTAAAAAGTGTACAGTATACTTTGCCATTTTATCATGGAATGACCTACCACAATCTAATTTTTGGTGCAGGGACCTTACGAAAGCTTAATGAAAATCCGATGTTTTATCAAATAATTGTGATCATCATCATCATTATCATCGGTGAGATGATGCTCATTTCTTGCTGAACGGATACGTAAACAAGCAAAACTCTCGCATCTGGAGTGATGAACAGCCACATTTCATACATCATTGAATCACCGATGCATCCCGAAAAAACGGCAGTCTGGTGTAGTTTATAGGCTGGTGACATCATCAGCCCATTTTTCTTCAAAGATGACCGTGGAAGGAACGTTACCGTCAACGGCGAACGATATCGAGCCATGCTACTCGATTTGTTTTTGCCCCAATTGGCTGAGTTGAACCTGGCTGACATGTGATTTCATCAGGACGGTGCAACATGCCACACTGCTTGTGAAACAATGGATATGTTGAGGGATGAATTTGGTGAGCAGCTTATCTCTCGATTTGGCCCTGTGGGTTAGCCCCCAAGATCTTGCGATTTAACGCCTCTTGATTATTTCTTGTGGGATTATGTCAAGTTGTTAGTCTATGTGAGCAAACCGAACACTATTGAAGCCTTACAGGATAACATAACACGCGTTATTCGTGGAATACAGGCTGAAATGCTCGAAGAAGTGACGAAAAATTGGACCTTCCGAATGGGCATTTTGAGACGGAGCCGCGGACAACATTTACATGGAATTGTCTTTAAAAATGAAATAGCAAAGTCCAATTTATTGATTCCAATAAAAAAATTTAATGTATGATGCAAATTTGAGTGTTTTATTCGATTAAAAAAAACTGCGATTAAAAAATAGAATATTTTGACTAAAAATTGTAAATGGCCCGTGCCCTTTCTACTACAATTTCGGGCTAAAAGAAGCTTTCTAAAAGCACAAAACATTTTGTCTTGCCACGACCATGAATCGAATCAAAGCCTTAGAATTGAAGCAATGTCCTTTTAAATATTGAACAATTGAAGGCTGCGCATGAAAAAAATCAAGACAACAGTGGAATAATAGGAGATTAACATTTTTCAATAAGATACTACATCAAAATTCTATTTTTGTTTAGTGCAAATTTCATACGTTTTAAGTCAACTTTATAACGACTTTATTAAATATATGAAAGCATAGATTTTCATATATTTAATAGAAGTTTGTAATAAAACAAAACTGTATGAACCAAATCTAAAGTTTATAACAGTTTTTACAGTCCCATTTATAAGCAGTCTATACTGCTATTGCTACTGCTTTAAATACAGGGTGGCGCACCAAAAGCACTACAATAAGAAATTCAAATAACTCCTTTTTAAGCAATGAATTTCATTTATTTTTATTGTGCAGAAAATTCAATTTTATTTTATATAACTAATTAGCTTTCAAGATGAAAGACCATAAATGACCTCCACACTGATTCACGCATATGCGACACCCGATCAGAAAATTTTTTATTGCGGCCTGAAGGGTTGAAGTCGCCATCGCTGCAATTATTGTTTTAATGGACCACTTCAATTCAGTCAAATTTCTTGTCTTCGTTTTGTACATCCATTGCTTGGCATAATCCTATAAAAAAAATTCTGGTGAACTCAGGCCAGGTGACCTCAAAGGCCAGCGGGAAGTGAAGTTTATGGTTATTAATTTGTTTCAAAATTTCTGTTGAAGCTCCACCATAACCGGTCTAGCCATTGAAACGGATACGTCATCGGCGCAGTTCTGGGTAAAAAACATCTTTAAATGACGGTCCCAATTGACAGTTTACAGTAGCACGATTCGTGCGCCACCCCGTAGAACTTCACATTATTTAACGAAATTTTTTTCAAAAACTGGATTCTAACAAATTCAGTTTGAGTGCGGATATTGACAATGTAAAAAATATATCTGTCTTGCTAGGAAAAACGACTTATTCCATATATTTTTAGATATTAAATGTTTTTCAAGAAATCGCTATTATGGAAATTCGTTATAACTTTCAAAATATACAAAATGAAATGAAATGAAACTTGTACAACAACTTGTGTCTCATGGACACAGTTAGCTCTCGCTCGCTTCTCGCTTATGTCTCGTTTTTTTAGAGATAATATTTTAGAGATAATAAAAATCGCTCTTTTGGAAAATTGTTGTAACTTGTGAACTGCGCCGAATTTTTGAACTGTGGATTAGACGCTAATATGTGGCTAAACAAGTGCAATAATAGGAAAGAATTAACATGTTGCCCTGTGGCCACAGAGAAAGGAAGACAAATACACGTATGGTGGCTATAGGAAAACTTGGATCAATTTTAAGTCGGATACAGACCAGACAATTAAGAGATGTACATTTTTATAGGCCCATTGGAATATGAACCAACTCGATGCCATCTACTCCAAATGAATGTAATGAACAGCACGAAATGTTTCGAAATGATTGCTGATATTTTCGTTTGCTGTAACAGCTGAGAGATTACCTAAATGGTAGTCAGAAAATATATTTCGTACCGGATATGACATGTATGTAGATCATATCGCTTTTGCTCGTTATGCTACTGCCTGACAAACTATAAGCATAGCTAACGCTACAATACTCACAAATAATACGAGTATATGCAAATCCCCTCTCCAATCTGTCGTATAGATTTTCAAAACTATTAACAGCTGTTCCTATCAGCAAAAGAAATGACAACATCAACAAAAACTGCACTAACATAAAGCACCAAAACGAAAAAAAGTAAAAGCAAAAAGGGACAATCCTTTTTAAGCAGTAAAACATTAGCCTTGTCAAGTATGTCCCTCAAAGAACATCTAAGGAGAAGATGATAGACTACAAAATGTTGAACAAATGTTAAGTTCATTAAATACACGGCAAACCACATTTACCATGTGTTGGTAACACTATGTGTGGTTTACAAAGGCATAGGATTCCTTGCCGGAAATCAGTTATGTAAAAGAATAAATTAGGGTTTGAAGATTGAGGGGAACGAAAAGAATATTATGGAAATGAGTTGAAAGGTTGTGAGAACAATTTTTTAACTTTGTTGAAACGTGTGTGACTTACCATAAATTATTAGGAGATCCTGTAAAAAATATAAAGAAAAAATGCTAATTAATACATATACAATTAATAATAAATTAAAAAGTGTATGGTAATGGTAATTTAAATAGGTACTTCGGAACTGCACGAGGTAATTTCCTCCTTTCCTTTTCACAGGAAAGGAGGACAGGAATTTAAAATGTTTTATTTACGACAATATAATTAAGGTAAATGGAGTTAAGAAATCATGCTATAAAAATTATTATTGGCGTACAGCAGAATACACAAGTAAATGTATGTATAAAAATAAAAAAACTGCTTAAATTCAACAACTCATAAGCTTCATAAAACTTTAAACATTCAGATAAACTGTAACTTTTCTTACAAATTCAAAAAACCCATAAAACTTATAAAGTTCATAAAATCGCTAAAATTCATCAACTTTGTGAAAGTTATAAACTTTGTAAATTTTGTAAAAATCATAAAATTCATTTAATTCATAAAATTTATACAATTCATAAAATTTATAAAATTCGATTCAAAAAATTCAAAAAATTCATAAAATCCATAACATTCATAAAATCTATGAAAGTTGTAAAATACATAAAATTCATAAATCCATAAAATTCATAAATCCATAAAATTCATAAAATTTACAAAATTCATGAAGTGTATAAAATTCATAAAATTCGTGAAATTCATAGAATGAATAAAGTTCATAAAATTAATGAAGTCATAAAATTCGCAAAATTCATAACATTTGTAAAATTCATAAAATTTATAAAATTTATAAAATTCATAAATTAATAAAATTTGTAAAATTCTTATAATTCATAAACTTTATAAAATTCATAAAACTTATAAAATTCATAAAACTTATAAAATTCATAAGATTCGTAAATTCCAAAAAATTCACAAAACTCATAAAATGCATAAAATTCATCAAATGGAATAAATTTTTAAAGTTCTTATAAATGCATAAAATTTATGAAATGCATAAAATTCATAAAATCCGTAAAATTCATAAAAATTTTAAAATTCGTAAATTCATAAAATTCATAAAATTTAGAGAATTCAAAAAATTCATATAATTCGTATAATACATAAAATTCATAAAAATCATAAAGAAATGGACTTGAGATCCTTCACTTTTGTACAGCAACATTAAACACTAGAGAATTAAAAAAAAAATTGCTAAAAGGCAATACTTGTTATACTCGACTTTAACAACCGCAAGAAATTCCGAAATCATAAAATTCGTAAAATTCATATAACTCACAAAATCCATAAAATTTGTAAATTCATAAAATTTATAAAATTCATAAAATTAAATATAAAAACCAAACAATTTAATGAATATATTGTATAGAAATGAAAGCAAACGATTATGTCTTTTATAGGGAGTCAAATATTGTGTTAAATATCAATACAGCGAAATGTGCTAAATATACATACAATCAATTTAAACCACAACAATTGCTCATTTCGCTATAAAATTCAAAACTCCGAAATCAAAAAAAAAAAAAATAATAAATAAGTAAATAATAAATAATAAATTAATTAATAGTTGAATAACTCAATTGTTATATAGTTTTATTGAGAGCAACCGACAAAAAGAAAAATTTAGCGAATGTAACTGACGCCTGAATGGAAAACAATCTAAAAAGGAAAACAAGTGAATGACTAATCTCTCAAATGAAAATAAACGGGGTTTTGATGTTTTTAGTGTGAGATATCTAACGATTTGTGCCTCAGACTACACTTCAAGATTTTTATGCAGAACAACAATTATTATTTGTTGAACAACAATTACGAATTTAGTTATAAGAAACAGCAAATGATAAACATCATACTTAAAGCTTTCGACGACATTTTCCATACATTTGAACAAATCTGCTTAACATTTTTACATTGAAATTTCAATGTTTCTTTTGGAAATCTTGGCCCTATCATTCCTTCAATGTGGGAGGAGCATTACGTGCAAAATCGGAGCAGGAGTCTCAATACAGCAAACGAGTCCTAACATATTATTTTACTGACTCGATTTTAAGCTCTTTTGCCAAACAAATCTGAGAAGCTTTTTTGAACCTACAAAAATACGTCCGTCCCTCAGTCATCTCTCACATTGTACAGACACGAATAAAACTCAATTTTGCCGAGATTTTTGTCGCATGACGTTACTTTATATCGGGGACTTCGTTTATAAATTTTGAAGATACTTGCCGCATACTTGTCCTAAATAACATATTTAGTATACTGTGGATTCCATCGCTTTTGGCGAATATTAGTTATGTGATCTGCAGCAGTGGAAAAAGCATGTAGAGTGAAGAGCTCAAGTAGCCTACGCTTAGAGTAATATCGTTTCTCGATTATTCGAAAACTAACTTTTAAAACTTAACTAACTTTTATTTCCAAAGAACCGAAGTTAAAAGAAAAAAGAAAGTTTTTCTAATACTATGGAAATGAAATTCTCAATTAAAGTAAAGGTACGGGATCGCAAAGGGAACGTTAAGAACAACTATAACATGTTATTCAAGTCAATGTTTTTTTAATTTTCATTAGAATGTATTTTTAAAATTTGCACAATTTGTAAAATTTATAAAATTCATAAAATTCGTAAAATGCATAAAATCCGTAAAATTCATAAAATTCATATTCATAAAATCTATAAAAATCGTAAAATGTACATAATTCATAAAATTTGTAAAATTTATAAAATTCATAAAATTTTTTAAACTTACAAAATTCATAAATTTCATAAAATTCATCTTCATAAAATTCATAAATTTCATAAAATTCATTAAATTCATAAAATTCATAAAATTTTTAAAATTCATAAAATTCGAATATTAGTTATAATATTAGAAGTGCAGCAGTGGAAAAAGCATGTAGAGTGGAGAGTTCAAGTAGCCTAGGCTTAGAGTAAAATCGTTTCTGGATTGTTCGAAAACTAACTTTTAAAAAAGTTCACTTTCCGTTTTATTTTCAATGAACCGAAGTTAAAAGAAAAAGAAAAGTTTTTACTAATACTAATATGGAAAATTAATTGCCAATTAAAGTAAAGATACGGGATCGCAAAGCGGTAAAAACAACTATAATATGTTATTCAATTCAATATTTTTTTAATTTTCATTAGACTTTATTTTTAAAATTTTCAAAATTTGTAAAATTCGTAAAATTTAAAAAATCCGTGAAATTCATATAATTCATAAAATCTATAAAATTCGTAAAATGTATAAAATTCATAAAATGTATAAAATTCATAAATTTCATAAAATTCATAAATTTCATAAAATTCATAAATTTCATAAAATTCATAAATTTCATAAAATTCATAAATTTCATAAAATTCATAAATTTCATAAAATTCATAACTTTCATAAAATTCATTAATTTCATAAAATTCATAAAATTTGTAAAATTCATAAAATTCGTAAATTCTATTGCTTTTGACGAACATTAGTTATGAGAAGTGCAGTAGTGGAAAAAGCATGTAGAGTGGAGAGTTCAAGTAGCCTACGCTTGGAGTAAAATCGTTTTTGGATTATTTGAAAACTAACGTTTAAAAAAGTCTACTTTTCGGTTTTATTTCCAATGAAACAAAGTTAAAAGAAAAAGCAAGTTTTTACTACTAATATGGAAAACAAATTGCCAATTAAAGTAAAGGTACGGAAGCGCAAAGCGTTAAAAACAACTATTATATGTTCAAGTCAATATTTTTTTTCATTTACATTAGACTGTATTGATAAAACATATTTACATATCGATTTATACTTTAAGAGATGGCTTAATACAAATTTTACACCTATGAAATAGCAAATGTTTAAAGTAACATATTCTCAAAAAATTTGGAGAAGGGAAAGATGACAAAAACCCTCATTAAAACATGGAATAGGGATATCTAAATTTAGCTTTACAGCCGTGTATGGTCCAGTGTATATGTTTTTTATATAAGCGTTTAATGTTAAGAATTTATCAGATATTTCTACGGTTCTCTGATGAATGTGATCAGTGTTGGTTATCTGATGAAGTCTTTTTGTACTGAAAGTCCAGTAAGTTTACTATAAGTTTTAATATTATTTTTTGAGAAATTGGAATTTTTTTGATACGCGTTTTGGCACAAACTCTCCATGTTGGACATGTGCATAATGCTATAGACTGAAATATTGACTTAAGTACGCTTATCTTATATTCAATATTAAGTTCTGATTTGTTATTTATTAGAGGATAAAGCAGCTTGATGGCCAAGTTCATTTTGTTTAAAATATGAGTGACATGATCATTGAAAGTTAACCGTTTATTAAGGACCACATCAAAATATTTTACAGAATTAGACCACTGTATTTCATTTCCGATTTCCATTATTAAATTTGACTGTAGGGTGTAACAAGGCTTTCTTTTTTTCGTGGAAAAATAGTCTGAGACTACGTAGCATTAATTTTAATTTTTCCATTTGGAACAGTATTCTACTATTTTGTCCAGCACCTGCATACGATTCAAAATGGCAGAATCGTCGGCAAAAAATGCATACTACCAATTTTCAGTTTGGGGAAAGTCAGACGTATAAATAATGTAAAGAAGCGGTCCCAAAACCGACTCTTGTAGGACGCCTGAAGGAACATTCATAAAATCGGAAATATCCTTATCAACTTGTACGTAAAAAGATCGGTTACACAAAAACGATTGTATAATTTTAATGAAGTGCTGGGAGAATGTAAGTCGAATGAGTTTAAAAATTAAGCCGTCACGCCATACTGTATCGAATGATTTTTTAACGTCCTGTAAGGTCATAGAAATTGATAGTTTTAATTTAGATTGGTGTTTAATATAATTTGTTATCCGTTTAACTTGCTGGGTTGTGCCGTGAACAGCTCTAAATCGAATCGGATCACATTTTTGTCTAATTTCTGTGATGTCTTTTGCAGAAGGATAAACCTTTTTTTTGAGGTAGTAAAAAGTGTGAATATTTTTCATACGCAAATAGTTTTTGAATCGTCAGCATTAACTTAATATAGGGTGGCACATAAGCAACGTTAAGATTTGATCAGTGAATAATTTTTTTTGTTTTAGTCTTTTTTTTCGTCTCTAAACTAAATAATACTTGTGAAATTTATGATGGAAAGGTCCAGCACAGAACAAAGAACCAAAGTTGCTCAATTTTACTTTGAAAGGCAGCATTCGATTATTCAGATCATATCTAAATTTCTTTCATGTTCGAAATGCTCCTAGCGCTCCAACAATTTATCGATTGGTTCAGCGTTTTGGGCCACAAAAGGCTGCCTGTGATCTTCCGCGTGCTGGAAGACTTCGTGCAGTTCGAAATGAAGTGACCATTGAGTGCAAGCAAGTATTGAGAAAAATCCCGCAACTTCCACCAGGTGACGTTTTCAGCAGTTAGAGATGTCTAGGCGGTCTTTGCAAAGAATTTTACATACGATATGTTACATCTTTTCCCATATAAGATGCAATTGGTTCACGAGTAAAAACCAAATGATGCACAAGAACGCATTTAATGTAGTCACCGTTAACGTTACTTATGCGCCACCCTTTATAATTCTTAAGAATGGGAAGAAAAGGGAGGCAGTCTTTTTAAATGGAAAAAGGAATTATGGAAACATCGAAACATCGGCTTTCTCCGAAACTTATGCCAAAAAATTAAAAAGTAAAGGAGTAAGGATGAAGACAAAGAAAATAATTTTGCAATACAGCTCAGTTGAAGAAATTATGCCAATTTTCGACGGCACTCTATGTGCCGCACCGCATATAAAAGGCGTTGTCGGGAGAGCCGTATGAGGATGATGGCTGCGAGTTATTAACAATCATGCATAAGACTTTAAACGTGATTTGAATAAACGAATGTATGCCCTATGATTGGAAATTGAACTTTTTATGTAGTATGTTGGAAAGACAAGATCCAAATGAGCCTTTAATCCATTGCATATGAAGCACTATCCAGTGTGTTATGCAAAGGTAGCTTTAGCAATAGTATGTTAATAACTGGCCAAAAATTTTCACTACGACAAATTCTAGAATAGATCCAAGAAAATTAGAAAATCTTATCGTCTGATTTAGAGGCATTCGCCAGTCTGATGCGCAAAAATTATTTGTAAATATGGCTGAACTTGTTATCTTTATGAAGTTTATGTTCGTTTGCGATATGACTCTGACCGACACGAAGCTTTTGGCGCAGAGGCTTAATCAAAGCAAAGTTCTATCGTGTGGCCTTTGCTAAGTACTTAAGAGGATGGTAATGAGAAAAGCTGCTGTAAACATGACTCCAACCATCTTCGGCAAAAGCCACAAGAAATCAGCGATGAGCTTGATGTCTGTGAAAGGACAGAAAAACGTGAAATGTTTCTGCAATTTTTGCAAGCATTGAAAAGGAAACAATAAAGGTATGTCAAGCGGTAAATGAGGACAAAACTAGGTGATTTGTTTCAAAACTAGGTGATTTGACTTAATGAAAAAAATCACTCCCTCCGCGCGGAAACACAGATGTGACAGATATTAGATATTATCTTGCAATCCTCGAGAGAGAAATACCATGCAAAATATATGGACCAATTTTCGTTAACGTAGAATATATATGGTGATTTTTTAAGATTTAGATTTTTAAGGTTCGCAGCACTGGTTGGTAACGGCGTCCAAAGGTCATCTGTCAAAGTGAAAAGTGTACAGTATACTCTGCCATTTCATTATGGAATGACGAATGACCTACCACAACGTCTAATTTTTGGTGAATGGGCCCTACAAAAGCTCAATGTAAATCCGCAAAAGCTCAATGAAAATCCGCTGTTTTATCGACAAATTGTGTTCAGCGATGAGGCTTATTTCTTTCTGAACGGATACGTAAACAAGCAAAACTGTCGCATTTGGAGTGATGAACAGCCACATGCCATACATAAATTACCGATGCAACACGAAAAAACGGCAGTCTGATGGCATCATCGGTACATTTTTCTTCAAAGATGACCGTGGAAGAAACGTTACCGTCAACGGCAAACGATATCGAGCCATGATACGCGATTTTTTTTGCCTCAATTGGCTGAGTTGAACTTGGTTGACATGTGGTTTCATCAGGACGATGCAGTGGCATATGCATATGCAGTGCACTGCATTGCGCTGCTCGTGAAACAATGGATATGTTGAGGCATGAATTTGGTGAGCAGCTTATCTCTCGATTTGGCCCTGTGAGTTGGCCCCCAAGATTTTGCGATTTAACGCCTCTTGGTTATTTATTGTGGGGTGACGTCAAGTCGTTAGTCTATGTGGACAAGCCGAACACTATTTAATCCTTACAGGATAACATAACACGCGTTATTCGTGGAATACAAGCCGAAATGCTCGAAAAAGTGTCGAAAAATTGGATTTTCCGAATGGACATTTTGAGACGGAACCGCGGACAACATTTACATGAAATTATCTTTAAAAATTAAAAAGCAAAGACCAATTCATCGATTCTAATGAAAAATTTTAATATATAATGCAAATTTGAGTGTTTTATTCGATTTAAAAAAAAAAAAACTACGATTAAAAAATCACCCTATATAAATAATATCAGCCTGAAGGTTAGAATATTTTTAGGTTGCGACTGAATGACAAAAATCACTTTCTCAGAGCGGGAACTCAGACATTAGTTCTATCTGCCTTGCTGTACGTGCAGAGTCTCGGAATCCTAGAGAGAGAGGAACACCATGCAAAATATATGGACCAATTTTCGTTAAAGGAAAATATCGACACTATTTGAAAATGCGAAGAAAAACTTTAACAATGAGCTGGATGACAGGGACAGAAACAGAAAGTAGAAATTAAAACTTCATTGGCTGCATTAGAATTTTTAAGACTCTTCTAGATATTAATGCAAGAATGCACAGAATATCGAAATGCTTGGAATACATTTCCTTATCTGTTCGGCTAAACCACTCTCTAAGTAAGTTGTGAGTGTCATACAAAAAATTGGTTGCCGCAGTTTCATATGGCTATTTTGTGCTTATAGGGTTGCTGAAAAAAGTCATTTTTGGGGAAGCAAGACGTTTGATTTGTCCTTTTGGAATCCGTATCATAGTTTTCGCATGCAAAACAAAAAACATGGTTATTTAATCCTCTTTTTTGATGTCATCTATAAATTTTTGCTAAGTAAAATAGCATACAAAACCCGAATCAAGATACCGTTTAATAAAATTCGTTTTCCATATAAAAATTGCGTTATTTCTATCCGAAGTTTATAATTTTATAGTTTATAGTTATAGTTATATTTTATAGTTTATGATATTTCGAAATTAAATAATTATTATATAAAGCGTAATAGCATATTATCAGAGTAAACACGGATCATCATAATACGACGGAGGTTTCAAAACTATCCGACCTAACAAAGAAGACACAATAAAGTTGGGAAAATTTTTCCTTATTTCTAAACAATGTCTCCTTTTAGCTCGACCCACTTTTGCACCGATCTTTAATAACTTCTATAACCTGTTTATAGTAAGAACTGTGAAACTCCTTAAAATAGCAATCAACCGCAGGCTCCATCTCTTCATTGTAGGCAAATCTTTTCGAACCGACTTGTGTTATTTCGTCCTAAGTTTGAAAATATAAATTAGTCCCAGGGACCTAAATCTTGTAAATAAGGTACGTGATGAAGTAATTCGAAATTCATAAATTTTGGCCATCGCAAAAGTGGATGTGCGAACTGAAACATGGTCTTGATGAAACCACATATTCTTTTCCGCCAAATGCCGGATTTTTCCACAATTTCATCACCTAAACGCTGCAATTAATTAGCATAATATTCGCCGTTGATGGTTTTTTCTTTCTGAAAATAGTCAATAAAAATCAACCCATGCGCATCTCAAAAACTAGACGCCATGACTTTGCCTGCAGTTAAAACAGTCTCCTCCTTTGGACACGATTCTCCCATTCCATTCCACTGCTTTGACTGTTCCTTTAACTCAGGTGTGAAATGGTGAGCCCATGTCTCACAAATCGATACAAAAATTCAGTTATATTGCGTTGAAACATCACCAAACATTCTACTGAAACATCTTCACGACACTGTTTCTCCTTTATTGAAAGCAAGCGCGGCACCCATCTTGCGCACAGCTTTCTCGTCTTCAAATCTTTGGTCAATATACGATGTACAGTACTTTTTGAAAAGCCTATCATTTCAACTAGCTCAAGCATCTTCAGCCAACGATCAGTCAATACCATTTTATGGATTTTCTAAGCAGTGCCTTGGCCGACCACTACGGTGATCATTTTGACACCTCGTACGGCCGCGTTTAAACTCTGCTACCCAATATTTTACAGTCGAAAACAAAGGAGCAGACTTCCCTATAGTAGAATCTTGCTATGCTTTAATATTGGTTGGACTGAGACCTTTCAAATGCAAAATATTGAATAACAGTGACCAATATTTTCCATTACTACAAACTCACTGAGATCATTTATTTTTGATAGCTGAAGTAAAAATACTAAACAGCGTGGCGCTGTGAAACTTTGAATACATGGTTTACAGGGTTGTCACTTTTCACTAAAAACATTATTTTTAAACTACTGGCACCATCTGTACGTCAAGTCGGCTAGTTTTGGGATCGGCCTCGCATATTCTATGCATGTACATAAATGTTTAAAGCACATTGTCGTTATACCCAGCAGAAAAAAGCGAGAGAAAACGAAACAACTCGAAAAGCACACAATTATTAGAGAAACTATTTTTTTTTTTTTTTTTTGAAAAAATACCTCCAAGGATATGTCGATGGCGAAAATACATTCGCTCCTGATAAAATGCTTTCACAGTATCGCACTAAATGAGAAAAATAAGCAGAAAACCTGAACGAATCAACAACAAAAAATACTTTCCAGCACAAAGCATTAGAAATGTGCAAGTGAAAGATGATGACGAGAACGGTGATGATGATGATGATGCTGCAGAAAATACAAAGGCATCAATTCTTGTGACACATCAAAAGAAGATAAGTCCATGTTTTTCTATGTGCAATGCAAAAAGAGGAACACAAAGGTAGAGTACAAAGTAAAGTCATTGTCTGCTTACTACCAAGTTGAAAGAAAGTATTGTCACATCAGGATAAATTGGAATTTAATGTCGTTAAGCAACGACATTTGATGAATAAAGATATTCATTCTTACATAACTCATATCATGATGCATTTGAAGTAGAATGCTTCAAATATATTGGAAATATATGTATTGTGATTTTTCAACAATTATGTACAATGACGTATGATCAAAGATAGTAAGGTAATGTTCAGTATTCGGAGAATTTGATGATGAAAAACAGTCAAAACATTTGCGGAAAAAAGCTAAAATACAAATCCAGAAAATAGCTTTTTTTTAAGAAAAATAGTGTGGTTTGGTTTGAGGTATATCAGATAATACTGCGTTTTACAAGCAAATAAGATATACGAGGGCGGTCCCAAAACTAGCCGACCTAAGAAGACACAAAACAAGTCGGAAAAGCCTTCCTTAATTTTTAACGTAAGCTGCTTTTAGCTTGCTACACTTTTCTCAGCGATATTAAGTAGTTCCTATACCCTGTTTATTGTAAGAACTGTCAAATTTATTAAAATATCCTTCAACCGCAAAACTGTTGAACATTTCTAAAGGGTGTCCCAACAAGAACGCATGATTTAAATTTGGTGCCATTCGAAGTGTCATTGTTTGACATTTGAACAATTGTTATTGTTTGCTAGTAGAAGGTACGAGGTTAGTAAAAATAGAGCGCTACACGAATGAACAACGCATTTCATTGTGAAATTGTTTTACCAAAATGGTGAAAGTTTTGCGCCTACAGATCGCCAGTTGCGATCAATTTGGGGTCACAATAATGCTCTAAAAGAGTCAACTGTAAAGAGATTAATGAATAAATTTGCCAAAACTCGGTCTGTTAGTGATGTAAAGACAACAACGCGCCTTCGACCAGGTCGATCGACCGAAAATGTCGCAGCTGTACTTGATGATGTCGCTCAAACTCCATCCACCTTAATTCGATACCGAGCTCAGCAATTTGGTGTCTCCAAATCCACTATGCAGCGAATTTAGACGAAAGATTTGGATCTGCATGCATACAAAGTTCAATTGACTTAAGAACTGAAGCCAGCTGACCATGGACAGCGAAGGGAGTTCGTTAATTAGGTGTTGGAGAGACAACATGTAAATGCTGATTTTGCCGATAAAAGCATCTTCAGTGACGAGGCCCATTTCCATCTTGATGGCTTCCTCAATAGAATTGTCAAAATTGTCGCATTTGGGGTGAGGAAAATCCTCGAATGATTCACGAGGAGCAAATGCATCCTCAACGTGTCACTGTGTGGTGTGGATTTTGGGCTGAAGGAATCATTGAACCTTTTTGTTATGAAATTGAGGCATGTCAAGCGCAAACAGTCAATGGTGTTCGGTATCGTGAAATGATAACCAGTTTTTTCGTGCCTAGAATTGAAGAAATGAATGTGGAGGGCATGTGGTTTCAACAAGACGGCGCCACATGTCATATAGCCAGAGAAACAATTCAATTGCTGCATTAGTCATTTCCCGGTCGTGTTATTTCGCGTTTTGGAGACCAGAAGTGGCCGCCTAGATCGTGCGATTTAACACCATTAGACTTTTTTCTTTGGGGTTTTTTGAAGTCGATGGTTTACGCGAATAAGCCGACGACGACTCAAGTCTTAAAAGAGGAAATTGGACGCTGTATTAATGAAATACCGCAGCATTTATGCAAAACGGTCATTGAAAATTCCATTAAAAGATCGCGTGTGTGCCAGCAAAGCCGCGGCGGCCATCTGCCCAATGTGTTGTTCCATACATAACCTCATTCTGTCTACTTTACGACATAATAAAGTATCACGATTTTTTTTAAATATCTGTGTTTTACTTAAAATTTAAATCTTGCGTTTTTGTTGGGACACCCTTTATAGTAAATAATAACGTTTAAAATTGTATCCCATAGTAGTTGAATCTAATGACAAAAAAGAAATAAAAAATTTTCATAGTTCTTATGTATTCTTAAATCGAATTGTTATTATTCAGAACTAGCCGACCTGAAACATAAATAGATGAAAGATATAGATGAAAAGTGGCAACCTTATAAAACATATGTTTTAAGTTTCCAGATGTCACGTTGTTCAGTATTTTTATTTGAGCCATTAAAAGTAAACGATTTCAGTTAATTTGTAAACATGGAAAAAATTGGTCACTATTATATAATTCAATATTTCCACCTGAAACGTCTCAGTCCAAGCAATATTAAAGCCAAGCTAGATTCTACTCTGAGGGGTCTGCTCCTTAGTTTACGCCTGTAAAATATTGGGTAGCAGAGCTTAAACAAGGCCGTATGAGTTGCCAAAACGGACGCCGTAGTGGTCGACAAATTGAGGTGTCCACACCAGACACGCTTCAGAAAATCCTCAGAGTGATATTGGATGATCGTCGGCTGAAGGTGTGTGAGTTAACTGAAATGATAGGCATTTCAAAAAGTGCTACACACTGCCGCTCACTTGAATAGAGCAACCCCCCCCTAATCATTTAACAATAGTGACTACTATTTAAAGTACACTTCAGTTTTTACTTATTTGTTTCTCCCACCTCCACACATCACCTACAAAAAATTTCAAGCCATGGAAATGTCCCGTTATTTTAATTCGCTCTTTTCTTTTAAATGAGTGAAGAATGTGCTCTTCTTTTTTTTGGTTCATTTGAATAGCACCCCTCAAGTGGTAATCAGTTTAAGTGTGAAAGTCTTTTGCGGATCATCATAAATCAGATCGGATTACAATAATTGTGTATAAATAAATATAAAACAATCGATTTTAAGTAAAATGGGCCGGGCTAAATACTTGAGTGTCGAGGAAGGATCCAAAATTAAAACCTATAAGGAGTGTGGACTTTCAATTCATCAAATATTCAGAAAAACTAATAGAAGTCGCAAAGTTATATCGACATATTTACGTGACACCGAAGGCTATGGAAATTATATGAAAGGTCGAACAGCAAATGCTATTACAGCCGCTGACAAGAGGGTTGTTCTGAGATATGCCTCAAATTCACACGACTCTGCTGCCAAAATCAAGAAAAAAGCTAGCGTAAGTGCAAGTGTATCAACGGTTAAGAGTTATTTTCAAAGCAGCACACTTGCAACGCTTGAGACCAAAAAAGAAACCACCCCTAGACAATCTCCGTAATGAACGCCGCCTTAATTTTTGTCGTACGACTATGACGTGGAGTAGAGAGTGGAATAGAATTATACTTTCCAACGAAAAAAAATTTAATTTAGAGGGTCCTGATGGATATAATTATTACTTCCACGATCTTCGTAAAGAGGAACCTACTGCTACTCAATCGATTACACAGCCGGAAAGGTGGAGTTATGATATGGAGTTCGATCTCTTATTATGGCACAATAGAGCTCCCAGTTTTTCTCTGCAAAAATGAATGCGAGTTCATACAAAGCCGTGCTGGAAAAAGCTTTTTCTGAAGTAAAAAAATGTTTTCGGAGACTTGCAATGGAAATTCCAGCATGATAATCCACATAGCAAGAGTCGTCCAATCATGCATTGAAAGCCAAAATGTTGAGGTTATGAACTGGCTGCCTCTCTCTCCTCTTAAACACTCTTCAGACTTAAACATTATTAAAAACATCTGGGGATGGCTAGTACGCAATGTGTACGAATCAGGTAATCAATATTCAAGCAAAAGTGAACTGATTAATGGAATTAAACAGACCAGGTCGTGTATTTGGCTGGACCTTATCAAAAACCTGTATGATTCTTTACCGAACAGAATATATGAATGTATTCTCATGAATGGGGCGGAAGCACCCACTATTAAATTTTACTTAAAATACTAATTTTTACTAATTAGATGTAAGCAATCGATTATACAGCTGGGAAGATGGAGTTATGGTATGAGGTGCGATCTTTTATTAAAGCACAACCGAGCTTCAGTTTCTCTCTGCAAAAATGAATGCGACTTCATACTAAGCCATGCCGCAAAAGGGTTTTCCTGAAGTAAAAAATGTTTTCGGAGACTTGGAATGGAAATTCCAGCATAACAACGCATCAATCCACACAGCAAAAGTCGTCAAATCATGGACTGAAAGCCAAAATGTTGAGGTTATGAACTGTCTCTCTCTCCTCTTAAACACTCTCCAGACTTAAACATTATTCAAAACGTCTGGGGATGGCTTGTCCGCAAGGCGTACGAATCAGGCAAGCAATATTCAAGCAAAAGTGAACTCATTAGTGGAATTAAAAAGGCCTGGTCGTGTATTTCGCTGGACCCAATCAAAAAACTGTATGATTCTTTACCGAAAAGAATATATGAATGTATTCTCATGAATGGGGCGGAAGCACCCACTACTAAATTTTACTTAAAATACTTTTTTTTACATTAGATGTAAGCAAACAATAATACCTTTAATTTAGAATTCATGTTTATCTAATTTTTGTAGGGGGGCTATTCAAATGAACCAAAAACTGAAATTGAATTTCGGACTTTTTTTGTGCTTAATGTTTAAGAACTTAATTCATTAAAATGAAAGAAAATTTATGTCATAGGATTACAGCAAATATGTACGTGAAATATGATTTATAAAAGCACAACCAGTTCGTTATAATTATTATTTTGGGAAAAATCGAGCTTAGAAAAATATTTAAAGGGGCTTCTATTCAAGCGGCATTGTACATCGTATATTGTCCGAAGATTTGAAAATGAGAAAACTGGGCGCAAGATGTGAGTAGCGCTTGCTGTCAATAGAGCACCCTATATTCGTGCACAGTGTTACTTGGCAATGAAAAAAATACAAATTTCGTGAAAAAGAAGAATTCAAATAAGCTAAAAAAACATCACAAAAAAGCTAAATGCTAAAGATTTATTTATCTTTATTGCGTTTTATAAGTTGTACCTTGGCAGAAGAGACATCTTCTTTTCTACTAAGAGTTCTTGTTTTATAAAACATGTATTTAAAATTCAATGTTCAATTAAATTCAATTCAATTCAGTAGTTTTAAAACCTTTAGTCTGGCAATACTGTCAGCTGTTAAATACCTGTCATCCGAAGCTTTGTTTGTTTAGTGAAACGATTGCCATTTACGAATATGGAATATCGTTTAACAATCGAAAAACACGGAAAACTAGTTAAAACTTGCTAAGAAAGTGCTGATTTAAACTTGGGCACTGTTCGTGTATTATTATGGTGCATTATGGCCGTTATAATCGACCTACTGTACTGTGGAATTAACAAGATTATAAAGAATTTTGAAGAAACTGGAAGAGTTATAGATGTGGTCAATGTACGCATTGGCGAAAATATCGCTTCTGTTAGTGAAGCACCGAATTTCGATACAGAGTACTATCGCCGTATGATAACCGCCATTTTTTTTTTTTTTGCCTGCAATTGAAGACTATGAACTGGATGATATGTGGTTTCAACAAGACGATGCCAGGAGCCACATAACACGACCGATTTTGGCTTTATTTCAAGAGAATTTTCCAGAAAGCATAATTTCATGTTTTGGCGACCTCAATTGACCACCAACATCATGCGATTTGGCACTGTTAGACTTTTTTTGTGAGAGTTTACGTCAAAGACCGTATTTACGCGGATAATTCCCAAACGTTGGAACATTTGAAAATCAGCATTCGTCAAGTTATCGCCGAGATACCGCCCGAAATGTGCTCCCCTGGCAACAGGAACGACCATAAAGAAGCCGTTGAGAGATATCGGACGATTTTTCTTTTCTGTTGTATTGTCGTACTACCACGGAGGTCTTTTGAAGAGAGATATGGTAGATGCACTAGAAGAGCATGACATTTACTGTTATGTCGATATTTTCTCCTCGGACGTTGAAAATTTATGGTATATATGATATAGCAAAACTGCGAGCATCCATGATATAGCAAAACTGGAGCAGCCTTTGTCTGCGAAATCCAGATCAGAGAGTTCTTCTCTCCTGGTAGCAGGGGAGACCAGGGGCCCCAGCAATATTTTGTTCTTGCCTGGTCGTAGCATAGGACCCCTTGTGGGAGCATCGTGCTGGCTGTGGTTGTCCGAACATGTGTTTTCAGTGATTTTGCGTTGCTTCAGGATCTCTTGAAGGTAATGCGGGAACTTGGAAAACACTGTTCTTCGTCTATCTGAGGTATACTAGATAGGCCTCACTCCTAACCGGGATGAAGCTCACTTCATACCAAATGACTTCAACCGTACTTTGGCTGAGAGAGGAACCAGGCCCTGAGGAAATTTTCTAAGGGGACTTGCTCCTTATCTTAAAGGTACTTCGACTAATCCTTTAGGGCTTAGTTTGAGTACCTAAAAAGGACGCTGGCTGTCGCAAAAAAGAAAAGAAAGATACAAAGGAATAGAAAAAGAGAAAACGGTCCCACGTGTGATGGCACACCATAATAAGTAAGGCCTTGCGGCGAGACTCATGTAAATAACCGCAATTGATTGATTGCCCGAAATGTGCGAAATGTGGATTCAAAAGAATCCACTGTTGCACTCAATCCAGAAGCAGTCATTTAAATGAGATTGTATTTTGTACATAATGTCAAGCTCCAAGCATTGGAATGAAATAAAAGTTTCATCAAAATCGTAGATTTACGTGTGTTTTATTAAACTTTACTCTTGAAAATCGAAAAATGAATAACCCGGTATTACCTTAGAAGCACGAACGAAAATGGAAAGGCCTACTGAACAAAAATATCATGGACGTTTAACAATTTTGATATACCTTAAAATCCTTGCAAGGAAGAGCATCTCAAACAGCTACTATATTTTACACAGTAGATTAATCTTTTGTGCAAACAGCTTAATTCCAAACAATTCATTCAATATAGCAACAAATTATAAGTTAATTACGTTCATTCAATTTTCGCGAAACAGACAAATGTAATTTAAAAAACGTATTGCTGCAAAAAATCATCACCATAATCTTTTTGTGGCACCATTCCATTTTATGCGTCTATAAATTGTTACATCTTCAATATAATTATTGCTGATTACATGGCCAACTCAAGTGTTAATTATTATTTTAGTATTTCATTACGTTGAAGAAAAGCAACCAAATGAATAGTAAACGATGGTGAGGAAGTGAAAAGAAAATAATTTGCTTAACTTGAGTTAACCACACAAACATTGAAAGTAGCAAATGACGAAGACGAACTTTAGTCATGAAAGGATGTTAACGTTTTGCGAGCTGAATGTGCTTGTCCATCCAACCTACAGATGTTCGTCCAACCGTCAGTCTGCGCCGTGCTGGGATTGAGCAAAGGCTAACATTATTGCTGCTGCTGTTACTGTTAAGACCAAGGATGCAAGAATATAATTGTACATCCATGATGGTTTCCATGACAGATCATTTATTTTAATCCGCAAATAAATAAAGTGGCAATGTAAATAGATGGTTTAATTATTTCCCCATCCACCACCAATTTGGCTGTCATAAATGATTTCTTTGTGGCCACTTTTATTGTATCAAGCTCAGCATTTTTATTTTTTAATAAATTTTCTTAACATTAAGCCAAACAAATTGTGCAGCCATTACAAAGAAGTTACCTCATAATGAAGTATTCACAATTATTTTCATTTCTGCTTAATTCCTTTCCTTACACAGAATATGTAACACAATATGCAATACGATAAGGCTTCACATTTATACATATTTTCTGCATATTTTCCATCCTTTGCATGTGGCAAATTCATCCTTTCTCCTCGTCTCTTCATCTTTCTCTCTCTCTCTTTCTCCCCCTCTCTCTCTCTCTCTCTTTTGTTTCTTATGCAAACGATGTTGAAAAAGTAATAAGATGAACATTAAAATATTCTGCATTCATGAAAGCTTCCCTTATGTTGCGTTTCCTTTATTTCCCTTTAGATTAATGACAAAATTAAATACAGGATCTTTTAATACTGTCACGTTTCGATGCTGTTTCATTTCGATGCTGTCCAGTCTCCGTTGGAAGTGCGTATATTTATATGAATATATGAAACATCCGCCCTTTTATGGATGCTGTATTCTCTTTAAGAAAGAGTTAAAGGTTAATACGATTTCTCGTGCTGAAATGTGAAGGGGCCGTATAAAGTTTGCAATAACTCGTAAGTTTTTTTTAATTCAGTTCTTCTAATCAGATCTTTGGGAATGGCTCTGTGTATCCTCCGTAATCTAACAAAGTAGCCCGATAAAATATAGTGTGAAATTCATAGAAGTGCTCTAAAAGTAATGCATACTTAATGTACAAAAATATGTGTGCAGTTGGGATACATACGAATTTGCAGAAAGAGACAAAGAACCTGTCAACAGGTTCACCCTGTGCATAAACTGAATGTGAAATCTATGAACTTTATTTCTTCAACGACCTCAAACACATCGTTCAAAATGTTTACACAGTGGAATAGAGAAATTAGGACCTCGTCTAAACCAAGAATTTATCAAAGTAACTAATTTTCTGGCTTTTTTCCAACAGAGATTTCATGACAGATCCAATTGTCATGGCAATTCTGTTCATTATTAGGACCTCGATTAAACCAAGAATTTGTTAAAGTAACTTATTTTCTGGCATTTTTCCAAAAGAGATTTCGTGGCACATCCAATTGTCATGGCAATTCTATTCATTATTATTAGATATTTCATCATGATTAAAGCTTACGAGAGCGGTGCCAAAACTAACCGACCCAACAAAAAAGACACAAAAAGTTGGGAAAAATTTTCGTTGTTTTTCAACCTAATCTCTTTTAAGCTCGATACACTTTTTCTAATGATATTCAATAGCTTCTATACTGTGTTTATAGTAAGAACTGTCAAACTCCTTAAAATAGCCATTAACCGCAGGCTCCATCTCTTAATTGTTGGCAAATCTTTTACCACCGAGACATTTTTTCCAGTTTGAAAATAGAAAATGGTCCGAAGGAGCTAAATCTTTAGACTAAGGTGGTGATGAAGTAATTCGAACCTTAATTCATTAATTTTGGCCATTGCAATAGTGGTTGTGTGAACTAAAGCATGGTCTTGATGACCCAAAACATTCCTTTTCGCCAAATCCTCCTTCCTTCCTCTCATAATTTCATCACCTAAACGCTGCAATAAATTAGCATAATATTCGCCGTTGATGGTTTCTCCCTTCTGAAGATAATCAATAAAAATTACTCCATGCGAATCCCAGAAAACACACACCATAACCATTTCGTTTCGTTTGAAACCGTTTTCGTCTTCCTTGGACGCGATTCTCCCACTCCAGTCTACTGCTTTGACTGTTCCTTTGTCTCAGGTGTGAAGTGGTGGACTCATGTCTCATCCCTGATTATGAATCGACACAAAAATTCAGCTTTATTGTGGTGAAACATCGCTAAACATTCTACTGGAACATCTTCACAACGCTGTTTTTGCTCTACTGAAAGCAAGCACGGCACCCATCAAGCGCACAGCTTTTTCATCTTCACATCTTCGGTTAATATACGATGTATAGCACTTTTTGAAATGCCTATCACTTCAGCTAGCTCACACACTTTCAGCCGACGGTCATCCAATACCATTTTGTACATTTTCTTAAGCGTGTTTGGCATCGACACCTTAATTGGTCGACCACTACGATGTTCGTCTTGGTAGCTCATACGGCCTCGTTTAAACTCAGCTACCCAATATTTTACAGTCATAAACGAAGGAGCATACTCCCCCAGTGTAGAATCTATTTCGGTTTTAATATTGGTTGGACTGAGACCTTCCAAATAGAAATGTTGACTTACATAACAGTGACCAATTTGTTTCATGTTTACAAATTCACTGTAAAAAATACTAAACAATGTAGCGCCTTAAAACTTATAACATATGTTTCATAAGATTGCTACTTTTCATCAAAATAATTTTTTTGAAACTACTGGTACCACTTATACGTCAAGTCGGTTAGTTTTTGGACCGTCCTCGCATCGGCGACATATAAATGCAGAGCCGCGTTAGCTATGTAGCGACACTAATAAGGTAAAGTGCATAACAAAAAATACAAGGATTACACTGGCTGGGTTATGTTGAGAAGAGGACGTCTAAAACTCCGTTGAAATAACCTAACTAACCTAACTTAACGCGGAAAACTGAAACGTTTAAAGATTCTAATTCTTATAATTGTGTCTCATAATATATGTTTACGCCCAAACTAAAAAGTCAGAGTTTTAACCCGAATCTTTATTCCACACCCGTCGAATCTCTCTCTTGTCACTATCTTGTATGATATATCTATTGTCACTATCTTGTAATATCTCTTGGCAAAAGCTTTCTCTCGCCTTCTAGCAGTGAGAATTGCTCCAAAACTTTAGCTTGTAAGGCCTATTACATTTTAGTCTTAACTCACTTCTCATCCAACTCCAAACTCGTGTCTCTCATCCCGAAGAACTCCTCAAGAAAAATTATTGAAATCCGCAAAGTGTTTTGTTCCATCGGAAAAACAGGTAAATATCTCGTAACAAGCAATACTATCTACTAATTCTATTCGGTTTTCCCCCTCATTCTTTAATTCCTTCGGAAGAATATCTAAGTAATCAAAGTACGAACACATCATTTTCATAAGCTTACCTAGGAGTCCAAAATAATGAAATTATTTACGATTTATATGTTATCAAAAAGTAACTCATTTACCACTGACTGAAAAGCTGATATATGCGTTGTTAACTTCAAACCAATCCTCACGGATCGACAGTGCAGTTCTCCATAATCGTTGTGAAAGGCAAACACATTCAGACGTATTCCCGAGGTTAATGCATGTCCTTTACATAAATAAACTTAAAAGCGAATTTCATATGCATACACACACGTACATGTGTTACAATTATTATGGCACTACAAAAAAAAATTACATATTTTTTATGGCATTTAATTAAATTTCTCTTTGGCTTCCAGGCTGCTGCTATAGGTTGACATGAATAAAATGGAAAAGTAAACTGAAATCGCTGCCATTCAAAGTGCGTTTCTTTCATATACAAGGTTGTCCATTTAACGGTTTCAAAACCGCCGGTCTGGCAAGGCTATCTATCAGCTGTTAAATATCTGTCATCTTAAGTGTTATGTATTTAGTGAAAGGTTTGCCATTTACGAATACGGATCTTTTAACAACCCAAGAATACGTACAAATAGTTAAAACTTACTAAAGGGAGTCCCAACAAGAACGCAATTTAAATTTAGCGCCATTCGAAGTGTCATTGTTTGACATTTGAACCATTGTTATTGTTTGCTAGTTGTAGGTACGAGGTTAGTAAAAATGGAGCGCTACACGAATGAACAACGCATTCTCATTGTGAGATTGTTTTACCAAAAAGGTGAAAGTTTTGCGGCTACAGCTCGAAAATTGCGATCAATTTGGGGTCACAATAATGCTCCAAAAGAGTCAACTTCAAAGAGATTAATGGATAAATTTGCCAAAACTGAGTCAGTTAGTGATGTAAAGACAACAACGCGCCTTCGACCAGGTCTACCGACCGAAAATGTCGCAGCTGTACGTGATGATGTCGCTCAAACTCCATCCACCTCAATTCGACACCGAGCTCAGCAAACTGGTGTCTCCAAATCTACTATGCAACGAATTGCGACGAAAGATTTGCATCTTCATGTATACAAAGATCAATTGACTCAGGAACTGAAGCCAGCTGACCAAGGACGGCGAAGGGAGTTCGTTAATTGGGTATTGGAGAGACAACATGAAAATGCTGATTCTGCCGATAAAATCATCTTAAGTGACGAGGCCCATTTCCATCTTGATGGCTTCGTCAATAGGCAGAATTGTCGCATTTGGGATGAGAAAAATCCTCGAGTGATTCACGACAAGCAAATGCATCCTCAACGTGTCACTGTGTGGTGTGGATTTTGGGCTGGAGGAATCATTGGACCTTTTTTATGAAAATGAGGCATGTCAAACGCGAACAGTCAATGGTGTTCGGTATCGTGAAATGATAGCCAGTATTTTGTGCCTAGAATTGAAGAAATGAATGTGACGACGCCACATGTCGTACAGCCAGAGAAACAATTCAATTACTGCATCAGTCATTTCCCGTTCGTGTTATTTCGCGTTTCGCGTTTCGTTTTGGAGACCAGAATTGGCCGCTTAGACCGTGCGATTTAACACCATTAGCCTTTTTTCTTTGGGGTTTTTTTTTAATCCGTTTACCCGAATAAGCCCGGCCATCTGCCCGATGTGTTGTTCCATACATAACCTCATTCTGTCTACTTTACGACATAATAAAGTTTCACGATTTTTTTTAAATATCTGTGTTTTATTTAAAATTTAAATCTTGCGTTCTTGTTGGGACACCCTTTACAAGTGGTGATTCAAACGTGGGCAAATTTCGCGCATTACGGCGTGACTGTGATCGTCATAATCGACTTACTTACTGTACAAGGAATTGGCAAGATTATAAAGAAATTTGAAGAGACTGCAAACGTTACAGATGTGGTCAGGCCTGTGCAATATCGCAACATATGCAATGCCGAAAATATCGCTTCTGTTAGTGAAGCTGTGGCGGATAATCCGAATTTCAATTCAGAGCGCTATGGCCGTATGATAATCGACTTTTTTTGTTCTGCAATTGAACGTTATGAACTGGATGATATGTGGTCTCAACAACACGGTGCTACGAGTCACACAATACGACCGCTTTAGCTTCATTGCATGACGAGCTCCCAGAAAGCGTAGTTTCAATTGGTCACCAAGATCAGGCGATTTGACGCCGTTAGACTTGTTTTTTATGGGGCAACGTCATAGACCGTCTTAACGCGGATAATCCCCTAACGTTGAAGTATTTGAAAACTAACATTCGTCAAGTTATCGCCGAGTTGCGACCCAAAATATGCGATAAAGTGGTTGAAAACTACTTCAAAAGGATTTTGTATTATTTCGTACATAATGGGCAGGCTTCAAGCATTATAATGAAATAAAAGTTTCATCGAAATCAAAGCTTTATGTGCGTTTTATTTATCTTTACTTTTGAAACCGAAAAATGGATAACCCAGTATATTTACAAGCATCAATGAGGTTGTTTCAACAATTTATTAAAATTATATACAATTTATAGTGGGCACTAAGATGTCAGTAACAATTTGTAAATGGAAATAAATTGGCCCACAATTGCATTATATTGCGTATAATAAATATTTAATTATGGTCGATCAAACAATTTAATACCAATCATACGTGCAATGAAAGCAGTGAAAAGTACGCTGCCTTAAATTGACACACCGGTACGGATGGAAATATAAACCAATACTTGTAAATTAAAAGTAGATGGAAATTATAGATCTGTCCAAGTAGCAGAAATATGAATGTATTGGAAATGTAGTCTATAACTCATGATATACGAGATGTATTCAAAAAATAAGGTGAACAAAAAATATTTATTTAATCATCAATTTCTATTTTATCTCCTTCAAAGTAGTAACCCTCCGATATAATACACTTGTGTCAGCGTTTTTTCCAATTCCCGAAGCAGTTCTGATATGCACTTTTTGGTATGTCCTTGAACTCTCTCAGCAATTCGGTTTTTATCTACTCAATCGTCGCAAAACGCCGTCCTTTCATAGGTGTTTTCAATCTTGGGAAACAGGAAAAAGTCACAGGGGGTCAAATCTGGTGAATACGCTGGCTGAGGCATTATAACAGTGTTTTGGCCAAATAATCTCTTACAAGCAAAGATGGGTGAGCAGATGCATTATCATGATGCAAAAGCCAGAATTTTTTTTCCACAATTCCGCGCGTTTTTTTCGTATTGCCTCGCGCAAAACTTCAAGCATAACTTCAAGTTAATACTCCTTATTTACTGTACGACCTTGTGGTAAGAACTTCTGATGCACTACCCCATGGTAATCGAAGAAAAGAGTGAGCAAAAGCTTGACATGTGATCGAACTTGGTGTGTTTTTTTTGGTCTTCGCTCTCCTGGACTCTTTCATTGGGACAATTGGGCTTTAGTTTCGATGTCATAACCATACTCGTATACCCATGATTCGCCACTAGTTATGTCCCTTTTAAGCCAATCTGGATCATCGTTGACGTCATTCAACAATTCCTGAGCGATGCTCATGCGACGTTGTTTTTGGTCAAAATTCAGCAATTTCGGAACGAACTTCGCTGCCACATGCGTTATGCCCAAAATTTCCGAAAAGATGGCATAGCATGAGCCAACCGACATGCCGACATCCTTAGCAACTTCTCTAATTGTGATTCAACGATTCTCCATAACAATTTTCTTCACTTTCTCAACATTTTCATCAGTTGTTGATGTGCTGGCTGGGGTGTCCAGAGCGAGCGTCGTCATTCACATCTTCTCGACCTTCTGTGAAAAGCTTGTACCACTTGTAAAAATTTGTTTGACCCAGAATACTCTCACCGTATGCCACTGTCAATATTTCAAGTGTTTTTGTTTCCATTTTCTACACCAAATTTGATGCAACTTCTTTGATCAATTTTTTTTCGATAGCAGAAAATCGCCGAACAAGCAAAACACTTGTCTTATTTATGCCTCTTACAAACAAACTAAACATGATATATGGATAAAACCGTTAACATATCTTCGAGACGAGTGTACCAGCAAAAAAAAATATTCGAAAGCCGAATGTACGTGATCTGCGAAATTTGAAAATTCACCATATTTTTTTAAAACACCTCGTATACGCGTTATCTGGAGACCCTCACCTGAAATGGGCGCGAATATCATTTGATTATTTTTGTGCGTTATAGTAAACCGCTTAATCATCGATTGTGTTGATAGACAGCAGGGAGGCCACAAGCAGTATAGTCGATTTTGCTTTTCCCCCGCTAAAAGTAACTTTTTTTTCAGTCTGCTCAACAGGCAAAAATCGGATTTAGCTTTTAGATTTTTTTTCTGACTTTTCTAATAATGTTTTTAGGTTTTCTTTTAAATTTTTTTTCGTCTTTATGCTGAAATACTAATATTTCTTCCATTCCTTCATAATATACACGAATTTTTGTTATTAAACAAAGAAAAATATATTACAAAATCTAAAAGGACTCATTCTAGTACCTTAAAAGTGGTACTAAAGTCTAATTAAATTATTGGGTTTTGTTTAAAACTGTTGCACTTCAGTCTTTCCTATTAAGTAAAAATGAATGAAAATTACCTTGATGAGACAACACTTTCTTCTTTTGCCAAATGCGGCTGTTTTTTAATAATTTCATCACCTAAACGCTGCGATAATTTAGCATGATATTCGCTGTTGATGATTTTACCTCTCTGAAGATAATCAATAAAAATAATCCCATGTGTAGATGGACCCATGTCTCATCCATAATTATAAATCGATGCAAAAATTCGGCTTTATCGCGAACATTACTGAAACATCTTCATGAGGCCATTTTTGCTCTATTGAAAGCAACCGCGGCACCCATCTTGCGCACAACTTTCTCATCTTCGAATCTTCGGTCAATATACGATGTATGGAACTTTTTGAAATGCCTATCATTTCAGCTAGCTCACGCACCTTCTGCCGACGATCACCCAATTCCATTTTGTGAATTCTCTTAAGCGTGTCAGGCGTGGTCACGTCAATTGATAGACCACTACGATGTCGTCTTGGCAGCTGGTATGGCCTCAGCAGGGAGTTCGTTTGCCACTGTAAAATATTAGATAGCAGATTTAGCAGAGACAACTGTGCGTAAGATGCGATAAGCAGAAACAGTGTAGTGAAGATGTTGCAGTTAAACATTCTTAACGATCTTTACCGCAATAAAGCCGAACTTTCGCATTGATTTATAAATATGGATGGGACATGGGTCTACCACTTTAAACCTGAGACAAAGGAACACTCAAATCAGTAGGCTGGAATGGGAGAATAGTGTCCAAAAAAGGCGAAGACGGTTCCATCTGCGGATAAGGTAATAGCGTCTGTTTTTTAGGATGCGCCTGGGATTATTTTTATTGATTATCTTCATAAAGGAAAAACCATCTACGGCAAATATTATGTTAAGTTATTGCAGCGTTTAGGTGGTGACTTATGGGGAAAAAGGACGCATTCGGCGGAAAAAGAAAGTTGTTTCATCTAGACATGGACCCAGTTTACACATCCACTATTGCGATGGCCAAAATTAATGAATAAAAGTTGAAATTTCATCATGACTCTCCTTATTCGCAAGATTTAGGGCTATTTTCTCTTTCAAACTTGAAAAAACGGCCCGGTGCGAAAAGATTTGCTAACAATGAAGAAATTTAGTCTGCGGTTGATGACTATTTTGAGGAGTTTGACAGTTCTTACTATAAACAGGCTATAGAAGCTATTGAATATCACTGGAAAAAGTGTATCAAGCTACAAAAAAAAAAAAAAGATTATGTTGAAAAATAAAAACAAAAATTCTTAACTTTTTTGTGTCTTCTTTATTAGGTCGGGTAGTTTTGGGACCGCCATCGTGGCATGGTCAGAATGATTCGATTTATGTCAAATTTATACCGTTTAGTTTGATAACTTTTTGTCATTATGTCACCCTCATAGAAACCCTTGCCCATATTACAAAAAAAATGGAAATGTCACCATAGACCGGAACAGGTAGTAATCAGTTCCGGTCTACAAAGTGAAGGCATAAAAACCTCCCAACCATGCTCTCAGAGCTTCTGGTTAGTTACTGTCTATGTGTATGACCTGGCGTTGTCCTTATGGGACACAATTCCTCTCTTATTGGCCAAAACTACTACGTGATTGCTTCATTCAAACAGCACATTTATTGACAGTATGGATCTGACTTAAATGTATGGCCGTTGGAGGCAGCTCACAGCAGATGATTCCCTGTCAATCCCACCAAAAACACAGCAAAACCTTCCTTACCATCAATCCTTGCTTGGCTATCGTTTGAGCTATATTATCGCGATTCGACTGCAACTGTTTTCGTTTATAGTTGTCGGAAGTAGCTCACTTTTCATTACCATCCACTTCTTAAACAGTTCGAGTTTGTTGTAATCCAGCAGCAATCCGCAGATGGAAATCCAGTTTACCAGATTTCTTTTGCGTTAACTTCATTCATACATGTAGCATCTTTTATCCAATCTCATTCAAGTGGTACCAAACGGATTTCTCTGCAATGTTTAGCTCCTGGGTAATTGAATAGTGCTTACATGATTGTTAAACTTGAAGATTTCTATTATTCTATCGAAGTTTTCGACAATTGGCGTTCCAGAGCATGCTGTATTCTTTGATATCGAAACTACCGGCAAAATTGCAGGGATTGGCTGTTACAGTATCTGGACCATAAACACTATTCGCATTTTCAGCCTGGAAAGCATTTTTGTCTTTATCGAAGACTGTATCTGTAAAATATGCCGTATTATCTCTGTGCTGCAGTCCATCGTTGACGAGTGCTTAAACCGAATCAAGCAATCACAAAATTGTTTGAGAATTTCTTTTTGGTATTCGAGATCTTATTTTTCTAACGCCATCTACCGTAACCCCATCGCATTACACAACACAAGACACAAATTATAAAAGCCATCTATAGGAAGAATAAGACATTTCTTATGTTTTCTAAGGCGCACATTAACAATTTCCGGTTCAGTCTAATGGAAAAATTACACCCTTCAAAATTCAAAAGACTAAAGATAAGGCAAGGGAAATAGTTAAAAAAAAAATGTTTACTAACGAATCAAAAAAAAGTTCATTAACCATAGACTAGTCTCTGTAACCGCATCAAAAATAAGCTGGTTCTCTTAAATGGACAATTGGAGATTTAATTCAGCTTATCATCCATTCCAGGCCCTCACATTTTAGCCCTTAACTTTTACGACACCGTTTTGAAACCCTGAAACCAAGTACTCATGTTTTCTTTTAATCGGCTTCGGGATTTCAGCCTTGCAATGTTGTCCGATAAGACCGTCATTTCCAAGTGGGCTAACCTATACAGTTTTCTCATTAATCGATATCAGACATTGACAACAGTTTTTCAAATTCGAAGTGGGCTCCAACTGTCTAAAAACAGGCAGAGATCAGTTCGTTCTAGAGCAATGTTTTTAATCCGAAGTGACTATGAATGAAGGACTCAATGAATTTCATATGATTCGAAAATGTCTTGAATTTCCGTGCATGAATTCATAAGAATTTTATTAGAATTCTCAAGAAGTTATGTGTTTGTTTCGGTCTGAATGGAAATGCAAGGAAAAACAGTATTTTAGTCTTAACATAATCATTATTTGTGTAAATTTAAACAATTAAATTCACGAATATAATAACATTTAAGAAAACATGTTCTAACACATGCCAAGTGATTAAAGGTTTAAGACACATCGGATTAGAGCATTTTCCCACCGTGCGGCAATGCCAACTATGAATTTAAATTAAACTCCATGCGAACTTTAATATTCTCATGAAATAACTCAAAGTGAACCCAGACTTTAAGGCTTTGAGAACTTACATCGTGCTTAATTTGCATTTTGGATAGCCAAAATTAAGATGTTGTGGAGAATCTGCCTGTCGCCCAATGTCATCAAGACGAAACGCTCCAATAAATCTCATTACTATCACCCGGCATTACCACTGTTATAACGCAGCCGTTACAGTTGAACAACGCACAATAACTTAAGACTTTTCTTTAGGAGAACAAATTGCAAGTAATCTCAGTGCAACATCAGATAACTGATTGCCACGATAAATACTGCCTTAATGTTGAAATAAAAGTTTTTATATTTTACCACCATCAACAGACAACGATTTTGCAATGCAATTTCTATCTTTTGCTCAAAGTTGCTAAAATCAAAACCACCCGAACAGATTATCAGTTCAATAATGTAAAGAAAGAACGAAATAAAAGGACAATCGAATGAAGCAGATGAACAACTAAGGAATACAAATTAGTTTTAATAATTAAAATGGATGATGAGACCACAATAAAACCCCAAAAGATGGAATGCACTAATGTTTACAAGATATACACACACAAACAGTGGGGAAAATTTCAAAAGGATCTGTCTAACAAGGCCATTTGCTGGGCCTTCTATGAAGATCAATTTTAAATTCTACCATCAAAAATTGCAATGTATTGCACTCAATAGTCCCAAAGCTAGCCGACATGACATATGGATGGTGCCAGTAATTTAAAAAAAAGTTACTTTGGTAAAAAGTGGCAACCTAGTAAATCATGGAACAACGTAGTCTTCATGGACACTTTTCGTATAGGCAAGTGACTTCACAAACACGTGCCTATGAAGTGTCTTCATAAACATTTTTCGTATAGAAAAGCGTCCTCATGGACACATTTCGTATAGAAAAGTGTCTTCATGGACACATTTCATATAGAAAAGTGTCTTCATGGACACATTTCTATAGAAAAGTGTCTTCACTGACACTTTCTTTTCGTATAGAAAAGTGTCTTCACAGACACTTTTCGTAGAGAAAAGTGTCTTCTTAGACACTTTTCGTATAGAAAAGTATAGAAAAGTGTCTTCATAGACACTTTTCGCATAGAATAGTATAGAAAAGCGTCCTCATGGACACATTTCGTATAGAAAAGTGTCCTCATATACACTTTTCGTATAGAAAAGTGTCCTCATATACACTTCTCATATAGAAAAGTGTCCTCATATACACTTTTCGTATAGAAAAGTGTCTTCATAGACACTTTTCGTATAGAAATGTGTCTTCACAAACACTTTTCGTACAGAAAAGTGTCTTCACAGACACTTTTCGTATAGAAAAGTGTCTTCATAGAAAGTATAGAAAAGTGTCTTCATACGAAAAGTGTCTATGAAGACATGAAGAAATGTGTCTTCTTTGTTATGTCGGCTAGTTTTGGGATCGCCCTCGTATAAACGTGATTGAAAAGTTTTAATCACGCATCAAACATGGGATGATTTTTTAAATAAACAATAAATAATGAGCAATGCCCTGGAAATATGGACATTCACCA
Source organism: Philornis downsi (assembly GCA_019455685.1). Taxonomy (NCBI): domain Eukaryota; kingdom Metazoa; phylum Arthropoda; class Insecta; order Diptera; family Muscidae; genus Philornis; species Philornis downsi. The sequence goes on from JAHXMU010026166.1 coordinate 1,099,999, forward strand.
TCAAGTGCGTATTTAAATAAATTGCCAATTGACGAAATAATGTAACAACACACTAGAGGAAATAACTTATAGGAAATAAATATACAACTGCTTTAATGTAAAAATATGTTCAATAGAAAAAAAAAAAAAAAAATATACACCCCTCTGGGACTTGTACAGATTTTTTTTGAAGTTTAAGTTATAAATTTTATAATCAAATGATAAATCAGAAAAACGAATTTCACACCCTACACAAAAATAGATGGAAAAAATTATGTTTCCCTGTGCCTGTTCTTCCTCAACAATTAGCATACTCATATAGCATGTTGCGTTCCGTTTTCCCGCTCTCTATGAAGGCCTTACCAAATGACTGCTCTCCAACATTGATTTCAACTGTGTTCACAAATGTGCATGAATGCTTTATACAGGATAGAATTCAATGAATGTGTGCGAAGGAATTTTTATATTTGTCTGTGTGCGTTTGCTAAGCAACCGCAAATACACAACATTGTGATGTTATCGAGCGAATGGTGCAAAAATACGAGGGCCAATGTGGCATAAATGCCTCAATTCTCCTCAAACATTATTATTATTATTGAGATTATTTTATTGTCTCAGATTCTGCAAATTTCTCTGAAGTGCTTCGATATTTTTCAAAATCCTTTGTAACTTTTCGAAATTTTTCATAATTATTTGCAATTCAAAATTCGTTAAAGTTCTTAGAATTTTTTAAATTCTTTGCAGTTTTTTAGAGTTTCCAACATTTTTGTAATATTCCAAAAATGTAAGAAGTTTTTCTAAACTTTTTTTTCAATTTGTTAAATTTCGTCGAATTTCTTTAAAACTTTCTGAAATACTTTGAAATTCTCTGAAAATTTTTGAAGTGCTTTGATATTCTTTAATATTTTTAAAATTTTTTAAAATCCTAAAAAAAATTGTTTGAAATTCTATGAAATTCTTTAAAATTCTTAGGAATTCTTTGATATTCTTTGACATTTTTGAAATCCTTTGAAATTCGTAGAAATTGTTAGAAATTCTTTGATATTCATGGTATTCTTTGAAATTTTTGACACTGTTTGAAATTTTTTGATATTCATTGAAATTCTTTGAAATTCTCTGAAAATCATTGAAATTCTTTGAAATCCTTTGAAATTCTTAGAAATTGTTTGAAATTCTTTGATATTCTTTGAAATTTTTTAAAAATCTTTGAAATTATTTTCTCAATTTGATATTCTTAGATATTTTTAAAGTTTTTGATATTCTTGAAATTCTTTGAAACTGTTTAGAATTATTTAATAGTTGTTGATATTCTTTGAAATCCTTTGAAATTCTTAGAAATTGTTTGAGATTTTTTGGTATTCTATGATATTCTTTGAAATTCTTTAAAATTTTGAAATTCTTCGATATTTTTTTAAGTTTTTGATATTCTTGAAATCCTTTGAAACTGTTTAGAATTCTTTGAAGTGCTTTGAAATTCTTTGACATTTTTGAAATCTTTTGAAATTCTTTAAAACTCTTTCAAATTCTTTGATATTCTTTGAAATTGTTGATATTCTTTGAAATCCTTTGAAACTGTTTGGAATTCTTTGATACTTTTTCATATTCTTTGAAATCCTTTGAAATTCTTAGAAATTGTTTGAAATTCTTTGATATTTTATGGTATTCTTTGAAATTCTTTGAGATTCTATGACATTTTTGAAATTCTTTCAAACTTTTTGAAATTATTTGGAATTTTTTAAAACTCTCTGAAATGTTTTTGAAATTCTTTGAGGTGCTTTGGCGCTTTTTGAAATATATTGAAATTTGTTGAAACTCTTTAAACAAGTTTGAAACTCTTTGGAATTCTGTGAAATTTTTGTTAAATGTTTTGAAATTCTTGGGTATTCCTTGATATGCTTAGGAATCATTATTTGTTATTCTTCATATTTCTGTGAACAACTTTGAAGTTATTTGAAATATTTGGAAACTCTTCGGAATTATTTCAAATTTACTGAATTTGGTTTTTCATAATCTTTAAAGTTCTTGAAAATTTTATGAAATTCTCTGAAAGATCTCGAAATTCATTGTATTCGAATTCCTCAAAAATTCTTAAAGATTTGAAAATTCTTGAAATTGTTAATTTGAAATTTGTTAAAATTCTATAAAATTCTTTTACTTTTCTAAATTTTGTGAAATTAATTGAAATTTCTTGAAAATATTTTCAATTCCTAAAAATTTCTAGGAAAATTTCATGAAATCTGTTCAATTTCTTGAAATCAGAAATTATAATTAAAATTAAAAAAAAAAAAAACTTCTGGTATTTTATAGAATTTTTTAAAAATTCACTTGTGGAATTTGAAAGAGCTCAAAGAGTTTTAAAGGGTTTAAAACGTACATGAAAAAATTTGTACAAATTTCAAAAATTCCAAATTCTAAAATACTTTAAGAAATTTCTGAAGAATTCAAAGAATTTCAAATAATTATTTGAAAAAAAGGCATTTCAAAAAAATTCCATAATATTTCAAGAAATTTTTAAAGAATTCAAAGAATTTCAAATAATAATTTTTTCATATAATTTTTGAATCCTTTAAAACTCTTTGAACTCTTTTGAATTCTATAAGTGAATTCATTACAATTTTATAAAGTACTCAAAATTTTTTTAAATTTATAAAAATTGTTTGAAATTCTTTAAATTTTTAAAATTTTTTTAGTTATTTGAAATTGTTTATTTCCTCGAAACTCCTTGAAGTTCTATGAAATTCTTTAAAATTCTTTATTTTTTTTTTTAATTTTTAGGACATTTTTTGAAAATTTGCAAAATTTCTCATATACAAGTACGAGATTTTTAATTATTTTGTAAATGACTTGTAGTCATTTAGTTTTCATGCAGTTTAATTCTCCCTTAAGTTCATACTTTAGTTCCTACCCTCAATTTTTGCCAATAGCATTGACGATAATTTTTAGAGCGCTCATAAATACATTTTATTGTACTCTTAAACAATGAAAATGAAAAACTTTTCAATATTATTTTGTACAAAGTGAACATTTATACTTGTATTCTTTTCTTTTTTTTTTTTTTTTTTTTGTAATATCTGCCAATCGATAGCTGGTGATTGGTATTGAAAACTTGGATGAGTTTCACACAAACTCGTAACCAGTTTTAAGGTGCGGGAAGTATTTTATGACTCGTAAAACTTTTGCATTGAACTTCATGTCCGCCAACAGAAACAAAAAAAAATGGGAGATTTTTAAATGAAAGTTACGTAACGACGGTAATGAATGTAATGCCAATCAAATGTCAAATTAGTTGATAGTAAGTTTTTTGCAAAACTGAAATTGCTGTTGAATTTATTACACTTTAAAGAGATCTAAATGGAAATTATTATGTCGGACAGGATAAACGAAAAAGTTTACTGAAATCAGTAATTACTGTTATGAAAAATATCTATGCAAGAAGTTCTAGAGACGTACAGTCAGATCAGTTAAGTTTGTAACGAAACGAAAGGAATTCGTTTTACAATTACGGATAATTAGTGGCTGATAAGTAAATATCAAAACCGCTTAGGGCTTCTTTCAATCAGAGATTTTTCATGGAGAATTCTTATCCCGACACTTCTAGAAACCAGACATGCACTAATTTTGAAACTTTTTCAAAAAAAAAAATCTATCTTTACAAGGAAAAACGACTTAACTACAAATTTGTTTATTTTGAGATATTAAGCGTTTTTCAAAAGATTTCTATTATAGGAATATGGTATGACTTTCGAAATGTACGGAATTTTGAATTCGCCCTTAGACCATAATATGTGTCTTAAGAGCAAAAATGGCAATAACACAAAAATGTGCTCTAACTAATACCAATAATTTCAGTTACAGATATCACGTAATTGATTAAAAATCGCTGTTTTAAAAAATTGTTATAACTTGCGAATTACATTGAATTTTGAAATATACTTAGACGTAAATATCCAACAGAATAAGTACAGTAATAATAACAAATAAATTCGATAATTCCACTTAAGTCATCTTTCATTGTGGATATAGATATACAGTGCCAGACATAAGTGTACGTACGACCCCATTTCGGCTACCTTACAAGTCCGAAAACTTTATGGAGAAAAGTATTTTTATTTTTTATTTATATAAAGCTAACTTAAAGTTGAAGAAACTTAAAGCTAACTATATTAAAAAAAAAAAAAAAAAAAAAAAAAAAAAAAAAAAAAAAAAAAAAAAGAATTAGCCATGGCTACCGGGGCCTTCAGCTAAAAAGTAATGATGATGATTTGTTTGAAAAATCATATTACTAATATAAAACAAAAAAAAAAAAAAACTACTTCCTCCAATATACAAGGTGTGCTCCAAATATTAAGTGAATTTTCATTTTTCTGTATTAAGTGAATTTTTATTTTTCTCAAAAAATATTTATTTGTTCATCAATTTCTATTTTATCTCCTTCAAAGTAGTTCTCCTCAAATATAATACACTTGTGCCAGCGTTTTTTCCAATCCTCGAAGCAGTTCTGATATGCACTTTTTGCTATGTACTTGAGCTCTCTCAACGCTTCGGTTTTTATCTCCTCAATAGTAGCAAAACGCCGTCCTTTCATGGGTCTCTTCAATCTTGGGAAGAGGAAAAAGTCGCAGGGGGCCAAATTTGGTGAATACGATGGCTGAGGCATGATAACGGTATTGTTTTTGGCCAAATAACCTCTCACAAGCAAATCACCTCACAAGCAGGTGCATTATCATGATGCAAAAGCCATGCATTTTTTCCACAATTCCGGGAGTCTCTTTTTCATATTGCTTCACGCAAACGGCGCATAACTTCAAGATAATACTCCTTATTTACCGTACGACTTTGTGGTAAGAACTTCTGATGCACTACGCCATGGTAATCGAAGAAAACGGTGAGAAAAACCTTGACATTTGATCGAACTTGGCGTGTTTTTTGTTTGGTCTTGGCTCTCGGGGACTCTACCATTGGGACGATTGGGCTTTAGTTTCATAACCATATACCCGTGATTCGACACCAGCTATGACCCTTTTGTTGACGTCATTCAACAATTCCTGAGCGATGTTCACGCGACGTTGTTTTTGGTCAAAATTCAGCAGTTTTGGAACGAACTTCGCTACTACAAGCTTCATGCCCAAAATTTCCGAAAAGATTGCATGGCTTGAGCCAACCGATATGCCGACATCCTCAACAACTTCTTTGAATGTGATTCGACGATTCTCCATAACAATTTTCTTCACTTTCTCAACATTTTCATCGGTTGTTGATGTGCTGGGGCGTCCAAACCGGGCGTCGTCATTCACATCTTCTCGACCTTCTGTGAAAAGGTTGTACCACTTGCAAACATTGTTTTGACACACCGTAAGCCACTGTCAACATTTCAAGTGTTTTTGAGCACTTAATTCCATTTTGTACACAGAATTTGATGCAACTTCTTTGATCTATTTTTTTCGGTAGCACAAAATCGCTGAACACGCAAAACACTTGTCTTATTTAGTCGCCTTAGCGACTACAAATATCTCATATCTCTATTAAATGTCATCGGAATTTTCCTCATATTTTGTTTATTTGTGCCATTATATAGTTTTACACAATATAGAATATTAGAATACCTATAGAATACCGTTCTAGGCAACACTAAATCCGTGTTATACAGAGTGTCCGTTGGGAAGGTATACTACTTCATTTGTTTATAATTTTTGATTGAATGTAAGAGAACGGATCTTATATTGATAAATGTTTTATTTAATGCCGGCAATTATGTATTTAATACAATATCAGATAAATGTCCGACTCTGTTAGCCTCACAAATGCGAGCCTTTTTGAGCACATTTTTCACTACATTCTCACACATTTCACGCGGTATTTTATTAATTTTATCACGAATATGTTGTTTGAGTTGCTCAAGCGTTTCTGTTTTGTTTGCATAAACCTTAATTTTCAGATACCCCCCACAAAAAGAAGTCAAGAGGAAGAACAGTCAAAACAGGCGACCATGGAGGCCAACCAACATCACCATTTCTTGAAATAACTTCTTGTGGAAAAAAGTCTCGCAGTAATTCCATTGTAATCTTGGCTGTATGCGATGTGTGTGGCACCGTCTTGTTGATACCACATGTTAATCCAGCCCAAAGCAGTTGTTTTCAACTGTTCAGTTCAATCATACTCACATTAACATTTATTGTTACGCCGTTTTCAGTTTCAAAGAAGAATGGTCCAATGATTCCTCTTAACCAAATTGCACACCATACAGTCACTTTTAATGGATGCAAAAGTTACTGATGAATAATGTGAGGGGTTTGCATTGCCCAGAATCGACTGTTCTGTTTATTTACATATCCATTCAAATGAAAATGTGTCTCATCACTCATTATGATGTTTTCATGAAAATCGGGGTTGTCATGGGCGAGCTGCAGCACCCTATTGGCATACTCGTATGTATGGCGGCGTAAATGGTCTTGTGGAAGAAGCTCTTGTGTCAACTGTATCTTAAATGGAAAGAAATGCAAATCGTTGTGCAAAATTGTGGCCAAAGTTGTTCTTTGAAGACCAAGCTCCTGAGCACAACATCGAATTGAGGTTGATGGATTGTTTTCAACACTTTCTTAAGCAGTAGTAATGTTTTCAGCCGATCTTGCAGTACGTTGTGGTCCATGCTTGGCCCTATCAGCTACAGACCCTCTTTCTTCGAAATCATTCACTACACGATAAGTAGTGCGTCTTGTTGGCACGTTGTTTCTCCCAAAAATTTCACGTAACTTTCTCAGCGTCACAGTAATCGATGATTGATTTTGGTAAAATGTTTTAACGATTAAAACACGTTGGTTTATCGAATATTTTTCCTTAATAAATTTGCCACGACTCTACTTCACCACTGCCAAATATGAACTGTCAAGACTAATGTTTACCAAAATGGCAGCAAACAAATTAGTATATAGTCCCGACGGACACCCTGTAAAAATTTCGAACTTTTCATTTTCATTCTCAGAACTTAGTTTACCAGAGGCATGATGTGTGCCAAATTTGACTAAATTCAGTATAACTAATTGAAAGACATGAATACAAGAACATACTCGTATGGTTTAAATCGATCATTTGGTTAGGAGATATTAGAAGAGAACATTTTTTTCAGATTCTGCCAAGTAGTATTATGAATGAGGAATTTACTGCGACAGTCTTTCCAGTTTTTAAGTCGGGAGTTGGAACTTAGTTACTAATTACAGGCCTATTTCTAAGTTGCCTAACATTGCTAAAGTTTTTGAGCATATTATGCATGAAAAATTATATTTTTTAATAAAGAGGCATATTAACCCTAATCAGCACGGGTTTTTTTCTGGTCGTTCCACAACTACTAACTTAGCTATTTTTAGTAATTTCTGTTTAAATGAATTTGAAAGTGGTGTTCAAGTAGACACGATATACACGGACTTTTCTAAAGCCTTTGACAGAGTTCGCCATGATATTCTCTTATTTAAGCTTCATAAATTCGGTTTCCACTCCAATGTCTTAAATTGGTTATGTTATGTTTGTATTGATGGTTATGATTCTAGTGCTTATTTTCCCACCTCTGGTGTTCCACAAGGTAGTATTCTTGGGCCTTTATTGTTCAATATTTTTGTTAATGATATTGGTATGTGTTTTAAAAATTCGAAACATCTTATGTATGCAGATGATCTAAAGATTTTTAAATCAATCTACACGTTGAATGATGTTACGTTGTTGCAGGAAGATTTAGATAGGATTGCTATTTGGTCGAAAGCTAATGATTTACCATTCAATACTAAGAAATGTTTTAAACTGACATTCCATCGCTGTAGAAATACAATTAACTCATTATATCATATTTATCATGAAATCTTGGAAGAAATTTTTGAATTTTCTGATTTGGGGGTAGTTTTTGACTTCAAATTTACATTCAAAAATCACCTAGATTACATTATACCAAAAGCTTATGCGATGTTTTATTTTATTCGTAGAAATATGTATAAATTCTCTGATCCTTACACAAAAAAAGTTTTGTTCTCTACTTTTGTACGTTCCAAACTCGAGTATGCATCGGTTATTTGGAATCCTGTTGCATCAATTCATTCTATGCGGATTGAAAAAGTACAGAAAGTGTTTCTAAGGTATGCCTTGTCGTCACTTAACCTTACTTCTCCTTTACCGTCCTATGAAAGGCGCTGTGCATTCATTTCGCTGCAAACTTTGGAGGCCAGAAGGAACATAGCGTCTGTTATGTTTCTTCATGCCATTGTTTCGGGATATATTGATTGTCCAGATCTACTTGCACTCATACGCTTTAATGCTCCATCTCGCTCTCTCCGTCATATGTATACTTTTAATATTGTTATGCATTCGTCTAATTATATTTGCAATGAGCCCATTAACAGGTCAATGATTTTGTTTAATAGATTCTGCAACAACATTGACCTTTGCCTGCCTCATAATGTCTTTAGACAATTAGTATGTAATTTATTAAATTAGTTAAGTTATTTACTTTATTTTTGTTAATTAAATATATAAGATATTTGCTGGTCTGTAAGGATATAATCCATAGACTAAAATAAACAAATGAAATGAATCTATGAATGTAACTCATCATTCATTCAGTATCATGAATGAGGAATCTATGAATGTAACTCATCATTCATAGATTCCTCATGATAATGCTTGGCAGAGTCTGAAAAAATTTTTCTCTTCTAGTATATCCTAACCAAGGAGGAAAAATTAAATTCCGATCAATTTGTATGGGAGCTACCACAACGGTTAGATTATGACAAGTTTTAATGAGTTCCATAAAGATTGACGACCGTTATCATATTTACCAATCAGCCAGACAGAAGGATATCACTAAATCGACTTAAAAAGCCATGAAACAGATTTGGTAAAAGAATACTTGGAACTTTAAATGCTCCCTTCTGAGCGTTATACTTTTGTCGTATCCAATAATAGACACGTTTGCTCCTCCGAGTGAATACGTAAAGTATAAAAATGGCTTCAGCAATACGCCCAAGTATATACTCGTATATATTCGAACCATAAACATCATGAGAAGCAGGCTCACACACCTTCAATCAAAATCCCTGAATCATTGAAGGACATGGTTTTAATTATAAACGTAGAAATAGATAGTTGTATATTGATAGTGGATTGAAATTTATATACTATTTTATAGCACGATGATTGTTTTGTTGCAACTTTAAGTTTCATTTAGAAAAGGCAACGTTTAAGCTGGGTCTTGGAAATAATTTCGTAATTTACTTGAGTACTTAGAAGGTTAAGTTAGATTCGAATTTCTAATTTGTTGATAGCACAGCCAGCATACTGCGATGGAATGTTGCTTAAAAATATTACGCCTTCATTATCCTAAAAGCACTTCCGCAAATGCCTGTCCTACCTGACCTCTATTAATCAAAATGCAAATAAAATATTCAAATGTCATACAATATAATTTATGCTACAAATTACTTAAACTATAGTTTACGTCCCTGTTGCAATAATCCCACGATAGTTCATAGATCCACTTATGTTAATGACCAATAAATTTATCACAATTTTATGAATGAACTTTCAAATGTGGCACAAATGAAATGCCATCCCCGCCATTCCCTCATTATCGACAACAGAAGCCAAAGCAACGACAGCAGCATCCTCAATAATAACCACAAAATTATAATCAATATTGAGGTAAACAATGCGAATTGTTATCTCACAGGACTCGTCAAACATGTTACGTATCCTTTGTGCTCCTGTCATTGCCGTTGTGGTAATATTAGCAAATTTGTGCTGTAGTTGAGTAGTGGCAAGAACTATTGTACGTTCTAGTAGCAACAAACACTAACATAATGTATGTGTGTGTGTGCGTGTACTTTTTAACAGTGCTGTCGTTTGGTGGTTTGCTAGTTTGCCAATTTCGGGCTGTGAACAATTGAATGGTATTCGATACAATGTCCCACCCACAGGTAACCAGTCATGCTGCTATCGCGTTCGTCATTGGCTTCATCATCATTTTCAGTGGCAGCCACAATATCAACAGCATTACAATTATGGTTGCTAATAAGTTTTCTCATTATGTTAGTGGGTTGTTTTGTTTCGTTATTTTGTGCGATAGCTAGCACAAGTCTCCGTTCGATTTATTTCCGTACAAAACAAATTGTTCAGCAGTTTTGTCGGATGTTGCCAGCCAACGCCAACGTTAGACTTCAAAGCGTTAATGTTGAATATGAATGTATTCCTGAATTGAAATTATATTTTGCAATAATTTTAAAAGTAATAGGATTTAATTTTTTTATATAAGCTGGTTTCAATATAGGCGGTCTGGCAAGGCTGTAGGCTGTTAAATACCTATCATCTGAAGTGCTATTTATTTAGTGAAAGATTTGCAATTTACAAATATGGATCGCTTAAAAATCGAAGAATGCGTAAAAATAGTTAGTGGTGATTCGAACGTGGGCAATTTTCGTGCATTAGAGGGTGATTATGGTCGTCATAATCGACCTACTATGCAAGGAATTGGCAAGATTATAAAGATATAAGTAAATAAATGATATAAATTAAAAGAAGTTTGAAGAGACTGAAAGCGTTACAGATATGGTCAGGCTTGTGCATCATCGCAATGTACGCACTGCCAAAAATATCGCTTCTGTTAGTGAAAGTGTGGCGGATAATCCTAATTTCAAGTCAGAGCGCAATGGCCGTATGATAATCGACTTTTTTTGGCCTGCAATTGAAGATTATGAACTCGACGATATGTGGTCTCAGCAAGACGGTGCCACGAGCCATACAACATGACCGATTTTGGTTTTATTGCATGATAAGTTTCCAGTAAGCGTAAACGCTTAGGCGACGCCAATTGACCGCCAAGATCATGTGATTTGACGCCGTTAGACTTTTCTTTGAGGGGCTACGTCAAAGGCCATGTCTACGTGGATAATCGCTAAACGTTGGAGCATTTTCTGCAGACAAGCCGTATGGCTTCGCGGGATTAATATTAAGAATAAGATTATTTGTAACTGTTATGCAATTGTATAAGTAAGTGAAAATGTAATATTTTATATATAAATATCGATAATAAAGAAGAATTTATTGGAAAACCAACATTCGTCAAGTAGTCACCGAGATACAACCCGAACTGTGCGAAAAATGATCTAAAACTACCTCAAAAGGATCAACTGCTGCAACTAATCCAGAGGTGGTCATTTAAATGACATTGTATTTCGTACATAAATGTAAGGTCCAAGCATTACAATCAAATAAAAATTTCATTGAAATCATAGCTTTATGTGCGTTTTATTTAACTTTACTTTTGAAACCGAAAAATTGATAACCAGGCATATCTGTGCTTACAAGAAAAAAAAACAGCTGAACTAAAGCAATTTCCATTTTGACATATTAAACGTTTTTCAAAAAAGCGCTATTATGGGATGTTGGAAATGGAAATAACTTGCGAAATGTACGGAATTTTAAAATCGCGTTTAGTTGACATTGTTTGTCTTAAGGACATAAACAATAACAAATAGAAAATGTGCCTTTACTAATGTCAATGATTAAAAATATTCTGTAATTTATTAAAACGCGCTGTTTTGAAATATTGTATAAATTAGGAATTACATTGAATTTAGCAATGATTACTGATTTTGGTGCAAAATCCGACACTGTTTTTTTGGAAAATGTGAGAAAGTCTCAGAAATGAATAATTTCTGGGTATTTGAAAGAAAATATTTTACGAAAAAAGTAATAAACTCAAACTTTGGATGCCCTAAAGGACGCACAATAGGGTGACAATAAAAATTCATGTCTGAAAATTCGAAGTTCTTAGCATTTTATACGTTGTTACTTTATCTAAAACTACTAAGAGTGATATTTAGAGAAAATCGGACGACAGTCATATGTGGCACATTTAGGTCAAAGGATACAGTTTTTGGCATCGTGGACGTTCCTACGAAAATTACTGCATACATTTTTAATAATTCAATTCTAGTTCAAATTCAATCTTATTATAAAATATTGAAAAATTAATGAAAATCCAATGACTATAAAGATCGGAACTAACTAGGTCTTGAGAAATTTCGAAATTTAATATTTTTGATATTTTTTTTTTTTTTTTTTGCGAAATAAAAGTGCAATAGAAGCCATATTCGACATAAATGCCTTCACAAGAAGGCACAATATACGATATACTATCTTGACCTCGCTAAAAAAACAGTTTATTAATTATTTATTTTTAATACGGCTTTGATATCCACGTCTAGGAAATTATTTTTTGGAACCGCCTCAAGAAAAGAATAAGAGAAAGTGTTCAAGTTAACAGAAGCATAATAATAAAAATACGCGTTCGCCACAAATTTCTAACGAATGTCTAAAATACAAAAACCACCAACTTGATCTTAAATTCGGCACAAAAAAATCGCCTGGCGAGGAACCCTCTAAAAGGTGCTGTCTAAACTTTAATATTTTACCCATAATTTTAAGATTATATACATATTTGAATTTACCATAGAATTTATATTAAAATTAACCTTTTTTTGTACATTAATATGTACTTTTGTAAAAAGGTTATTGTGAATGAACTCAAATTTTTGCCCCTGAAGTGTTACATAACTCCATTGAGTGAAAATATGTGTACTAAATGTAACTGAATTCTGAATTGTAACATGTAACTGAATTCTGAATTGTAACATGTAACTGAATTCTGAATTAACAGTTGTTGAAAGTTTTGAAATAAGAAAAAATCACTTACAAATCAGATCTCAACTGGTAAGTACAACTCGTTGCCTGAATAAAATCTTTTGAATAGGCACTAACTCTAATTCTCATCCTTTATTTGTCGCCACTTGTAATTACTGCACAATCAATTTGATTACATATAATTTCACATGACTGTGGAATTATATGATCCAAATTACAAGTTCCAATTTTCAGTTTTCTGGTAGAAACCAACTGTGAAATTGGTCCTCCTAAAGATCATCGCTATTGGATAATTCATAATACAGCCCAACATTTTAATTCCACAAATACAATGAGAGAGGTATCAAATTGATTAGAGGATTCCCCGCTACTCCTCCCGCCATCATATCAATCATCTCTGTCAATCTATCACCACCTCTGTACAGGTATCAATAGGCAGAAAAACGGCCAAGCTTATTTACTTCGCTAAAAAGTGTTTATTAGTCATTTCTTTATAGTCTGGCTTTGATACCCACGTATAGGAAAATATTTTTTGGAACCGCCTCAAGAAAAGAATAAGCGAAAGTGTTCAAGTTAACAGAAGCATAATAAAAGAAATACGCGTTCGCCACATATTTTCTAAGGAATGTCTAAAATACAAAAACCCCCAACTTGGACTTAAATTCGGCACAAAAAATCGACTACCAAGGAATCCTCTAAAGGGTGTCAATAGGCAGCAAAACGGCTAAGCTTATTTACTTTGCTGAAGAGTGCTTATTATTAATCATTTCTTTATAATCCGGGTCTGATGCCCACGTCTTTGAAACGGTTTTTGAAATTGATGTTTGGAACCGCCTCAAGAAAAGACAAAGAGAGAGCGTTTAAAGGGCATAATTTAACAGAAGCGCAATAAAAATACGCATATATGTATGTGTCAATATGTTTCAAGGAATGTCTAAAACAGAAAAACCACGAACTTTGACTTACATTCGTCGCAAAAGATCGACTGCGGAGAAACCCTCTAAAAGGTGTTAATAGGCTGGAAAATGGCCGAGCTTCTTTGCCTCGCTAAAAAGTAATTTCTTTATAATCCGGGTTTGGTGCCCACGTCTTTGAAACGATTTTTGAAATGGATTTTTGGAACCGCCTCAAGAAAAAACAAAGAAAATTTTGTACGAAATGTTCAAAAAAAAAAAAAAAACCACGAACTCTGACTTAATTGCGACACGTTAGGCTGATCACAAAAAATTAACTTTTGAGTTTCTACCTGCAGATCCCCTAAAAGCTGTCATGTACGCAGGAAAACGGGACTAGCAAAATTTTAGCTTAAAAAATTTACGTTGTGACCACCCCAACGCCACATTCAAGAAGTGTCCGATTTTTCCTACATTTTACGCAAAGTAATATTAATAAATAATAAAATATTAATAAGTAATAAAAAAAATAATAATAAAAATAATAATATTAAAAAAATTGTTTCATACAATTATTTGCCACCTTAATGCTTATGGTACGATCTTCTCAAGGAGATGTAATCAACATATTAGGCAACAAAATTTTCAAAATATAAAAATTGTGTTATCTTCGGTGCTTGCTTAGACCTTAAAATTTAATGACTAAATTAACACGAAATACGATTTGAGATTTTAGAAGTCCTCTTAGATTCTTAAATCGACGATAGTCTTATTTCAAAAAATATCTCTTATAAAATTTTCAGAAACTGGGACAAATTGCAGTTTTTCCATAGTCCACAAAAATGTCTGTTCAAGAAAATTTGTTAAATACGAGGTGTGTTCAAATAATATATTTTTTTAATTTTTCACAAAAAATATTTATTTATTCATCAACGGTGGCTGAGGCATGATAACGGTGCTGTTTATAGCCAAATAATCTCTCACAAGCAAAGATGTGTGAGCAGGTGCATTATCATGATGCAAAAGCCATGATTTTTTCCACAATTTCTGGCGTTTTTTTCGTATTAATACTCCTTATTTACCGTACGACTTTGTAGTAAGGACTTCTGATGCACTACGCCATGGTACTCGAAGAAAACAGTGGTGTGCTTTTTTTTGGTCTTGAGTCTCCTGGACTCTTCCACTTGGACGATTGGGCTTTAGTTTCGATGTCATAACCATATACCCATGATTCGTCACCAGTTGTGACTTTTTAAACAAATCTGGATTATCGCTGACGTCATTCATCAATTCCTGAGCGATTCTCATGCGACGTTGTTTTGGTCAAAATGCAGCAATTTTGGAACGAACTTCACTGCCACACGCTTCATGCCCAAAATTTCCGTAAAAGACTGCATGGCATGAGCCAACCGATATGCCGACATCTGCAACAACTTCTCTAATTGTCGTTCGACAATTCTCCATAACAATTTTCTTCACTTTTTCAACATTTTCATCGGTTGCTAATGTGCGGGGGCGTCCATAGCCAGCGTCGTCATTCACATCTTCTCGACCTGCTGTGAAAAGCTTGTACCACTTTTAGACATTTTTTTGACTCTCGTAGTACTCTCACCGTGTGCCACTGTCAACATTTCAAGTATTTTTGAGCACATGATTCCATTTTTTACGCCAAATTTGATGCAACTTCTTTGATCCATTTTTTTCGATAGCAGAAAATCGCCGAACACTTTGCGTGTTCTTGTCTCATTTACGACTCTCACAAACAAACTAAATATGCTATATGGATAAAAACGTCAACATATCTTCGAGACAACTGTATCAACATAAAAAAAAAAATAATCGAAAGTCGAATGTACGTAGCCCGCAAAATTTAAAAATTCACCTTATTTTTGGAATACACCTCGTAGTTCCCCAAGATAGCTTTACAACTTTAATTCACTCAGGGGAAATGACATCTTTTTGAAACTTTGTTCATAAAAATTTACTTTCAAAACTAAAGTGGCTCAAAATTAGTCTCAAATATTACACGAACATTAGCGTGGCATGCGACATTTTTTATATTTTACTGCGCATACAATTTGCGTTGTGATACGAGGGTGGTCCCGCAACTAGTCGACCTGACAAAGAACACACAAAAACGTTAGGAAAACATGTTCTTTATTCTTCAACATAATCTCCTTTTAGCTCGATATACTTTTTCCATCGATATTTAAAAGCTTTTATACTCTGTTTATAGTAAGAACTGCCATATTCCTTAAAATTGTTATCAACCGCAGACTTCGCACTCTACCGCATCTTTATGACGCTGTTTTTGCTTTATTGAAAGCAAGCGCAGCACCCATCTCGCGCACAACTTTCTCATCTTCAAATCTTCGATCAATATACGGTGTGCAGCACTTTTTGAAATGTCCTCTATTTCAGCTGGCTCAGGCACCTTGAGCCGACGATCATCCAAAAGCATTTGGTGGATTTTCTAACGTGTCTGGCGTGGACACCTTAATTATTCGACGACTATGGTTGCAGCTCGTACGGCCTCGTTTAAACTCTGCTACTCAATAATTTACAGTCGTAAACGAAGGAGCAGACTCCCCCAGAGTGGAATCCGCAGTCCGCAGACTGCTCTCTCTACCGAAACATCTTCACGACGCTGCTTTGCTCTATTGAAAGCGAGCGCAGCACCTATTTTGAGCACAACTTTCTCATCTTTAAATCTTCGGTCAATATGCGATGTGTAGCACTCTTTGAAACGTCTATCAGTTCAGCTAGCTCACGCACCTTACACTATCATTTTGTGGATTTTCTTAACCGTGTCTGGCGTGGACACCCCAATTAGTCTGCGACTATGGTGGTAGCTCGTACGGCCTCGTTTAAAATCTGCTACCCAATATTTTACAATCTTAAACGAAGGAGCAGACTCCCCGAGAGTAGAATCTAGCTCAGTTTCAATATTGGTTGGACTGAGACCTTTCAAATGGAAGTATTGAATTACATAACGGTGACTAATTTTCTGGGTGTTTACAAATTGATGGCTTAAATCAAAATACTAAACAACGTGGCGCCTTAAAACTTAAAACATAGGTTTTATAAGCTTGTCACTCTTCTGGTACCGTGTTCTCGAAACCTAGAGGCAACACAAGAACACCAACTTTAAAAAGTTTCAATAATTTTAATTTCGAACAAACTTTCCTTTTTCATTTACTTTACCACATGCACTTAGATCTGTGATTAACAAATGCGATGCACTTGTTCGCTTAATCAACAACACTCAATATTTAAACAACCCTATATTTGGACATGCAGTGTACAAATATTTTCGCCATGCACCACAACCAATATTAACTAAAGTTCCGTTGAATTCAAAAACCGCTAAGTGAAATTAAATTGCGAAGGAATTCTTCGTATCTTAATGACAGAAACAGCTTCAGAACCTAATTGATGCACGTACATATGTAACATCCCCAGAATACAACGAATGGCAGGAAAACCCATTTAAACAGCTCCCAACAGAAACATTCACCTATCAACGTACAAACAGGGGCATTTAAAGTCTCTTTAATGACGTCCCCAAAAAGGACAAACCAATTACTTACATCAGTGGCGGTAAGATAAACGCGCCACACTCAATGGGAGATAGACTTCAACGCATTTTAATTTAAATTAGCGATGGCCACGTGGACATGTGGCAGCCTGGCGCGAGCAGGACTCCCATCAGTTGGGGTGAACGCAATGTTTGGTTTAAAAGCGTGCACCCCAACCCCACCCCCAAACAGGACGGAAGCCAAGAGAGTGAATGGAAATGAGAGGGTATACAAAAAAAAACGTGGAAATGCAATTGTAAGTCGCATGTACGTGTCCTCACCATTCCAATCAATGTAAAGCTGACGAACAGGCACCACATGCCTGTGTCCATTCGAGTTAATGTCCATGTCTGTCCATCATTAAGTTTATAAAGAAGCAAAATGGCTTAAAAGCGAAATGTTGTATGCGTCTCTTTTAATGGTCAGTTAGTCAAAGTTTTTCTTTTGCTGCTGTTTCTGCTACCGCTACAGAGGACAGTAAGACAAAGTGAAAGAAAGCCATATGAAATGCAAGATATCATGATATTGCAATTTAAAAAAAAATGTCTGTAACTGCAAAAAGTGCTCATTTGCATGGTGTTTACGAAAAAAAACTAGCTTGAAAGGATGCGTGATTGTTCGATTTGTTGTTGCGTCCTCAATAAATCCAAAGAATACACATGTGATTAAATTGAAATTTGTCCTGTTCATGAGAAGAACGTGTATTTTTAGCATATTTCACAAAGTTCAGATATACACAGTGACTGATGAATATTGCTAAAGAAAAGCGGACTTAAAGATGTTTTCCTTGTTACAACGACGCTGAATGAAAATCTCTTAAACTCTGTGTAGTTTCCAAAAACTGACGCCACTTGCCACATAGCCTGATTCGTTAAGACAGAATTGCAGGAAAACAGCTCCTATAAGTTGATTTCAAAAGACACTCCTTTTCATTAATCCCCAAGATATCCTGCCTTTAAAATTAGGTTAGGTTAGGTCAGTATGACAGTCTGAATAGACAGACTCACTTAGACCACATAGTCCATTGTGATACCATGGAAACTAGATATGTATAGGTATATGGCTGTTCCTAGTTTCTCCCGTCGAACCATCCTGAATGCCCCAAGAAGCTCTTGAGTCAGACAATATCTATATCGTTGAGTTTGAAATTCAGCTTCTTGTCCAATAATACATCAGGGTATTTTGCACAGTCCACGAAAGAAATGTCAGTACCACCCAGGGAGATAGGATCCACAGGTGGAATCTTCTACCTTCTGATGAACAGAACCACTTAGGCTTTGTTTGGATTTATTCCGAGACCGTTTTCCCCCGCCCACTTCGTCACAGTGAGAAGGGCTCTGCCTTAAAAGAAAACAGAAATTCTCTTGCATCCCATGAATGAGATATGGGTGAGCTTCTCTCATTCAGTGAAGTTACTCGCATTCCTTTAGTCTCACTCAATGGGATCTACAATTTGACCACTATTTTGAACGTCACAGTTTGAGAAGCATTTCCTAGACTTGCCCATTATTCGTCTAATCGAAGAGTTCCTCAGACACATTGAGACAACTGCTTCTCAAGCAACGATCATGCCAACAGTAGTCGCGTGTTCCAACCATCGAGGTACGGTCCGTCTCCTGAATTTTTTTCTTGTACGCTTATTGCAATCAGGAAGCTTACAGTACAAAACCAATCAATTTGGACGATTTGAAGGCAATTCCCATTACAACTCTTCAGATAGCTGCATATGCATCACAGAACATTTAGATTTCAGTTCATTTAGTTAAATTCAATTATTTTAAAAGCCATTAAAAGGCCTAATAAAATTTGTTAGATATAAGGCGGGTCCCAAAACTAGCTTATCTAACAATGAAGACACAAAAAACTTGGGAAAATTTTCTTTATGAAGAAAATCAAAAGATCAAAATTTCAAGCTCACTACCAGCTGTTTTAACACCTTTTTTAATACCTTTTCTCTTGCTAGGCTAATTGCCCTTTATGCAGGTGTTAAATATTGCACTTTTTGTATTTTGTTGGGCTTCAATCGCAGTTCATTTTTTAATATGCGCTCCATGCTACGAGTAGATACATTGAATTTTTACGCGAATTGAACTGGGCTTTGTCGTGGACTATGTTGATTTCTAGTTTTTTTAACTTTCGAAGTAATTCTTACGATTTTTTCTTTTTAGATGTCGATCTCCATGGCTTTTTTGCGATGCTACTAGTATCATTGCAGCGTGTAATGGTTCGATACATAAACACCTCATTTACACGTAAATGCTGGAGCAACAATAATGTTGCATTTGAATTCCATTTTGATAACTTTTTTTACCTGCGATGTAAAACGACATGTTTCCATAATATAGCAAACTGCCACTTGTCAAAAAATGAGAGCGCTGTCGTTAGTCGTTTGGTTGCCACAGTAGCGTGAAGTTGGTGATATTTCGAGTGTCTCCCACTGCTTAATGAAATTAAACTACACCCTTTCCCGAATTTTCACAAAAACTCCAGATTTAACAGATATTTAGTTACAAATGACTAAGTTAATCAACAACTATTGACCTAAATGAGACACATTTGAACGTTTTCAAATTTTTCCCTAAATTTTACACAGAGCGATCTTAGACAGGATAGTAAAATACTAGATTTCGCAGAGTTTAAAATTTGAAAGATGCATTTTTACTGCTAGCTTAAAGCACAGCCTTCGCCAGTGCATCACACTATAATTAACATAACATTATAGACATCAAATTGCTTCCGCCACATTATATGGCCCACTGTGTATCCAACTAACTTCACTCTTAGTTTTTTACTTACATTTAAATTAAAAAAAAAAATGCTTTTAAATGTTAATTGATATTATTGTCAGTTTTGTGGTTAAGCTGACTGCACAGCATGCAACAAATTCCAGAGTACGAAAGTAACTAATGAATGAATGTCCTGCAATGTTTAATTAAAATCTACTTGCCAAACAACCAACTCTGTTTAAAACATTTCCATCAATTAGCTATTGACATTAAATTCATTATTTTGAGTGATTTTGTAGGTTTTTTGAAACTCCTAACACAGCGTAACAATTAAATTCATCCTGCTATTAAATTCACCATATTCAGGACGTACAATAGCAATGCATCGATGATGGATGATGGATATTTATCACAAATTATTTATTAAAAGCCTTTTTCAATTAATTGCAATTGGTCAATTGTTTTGTCCATCAACCAGCCCGACTAGCCAGTCAGGCAGTCAGCCAGCCAACCATTTATGTGCATTATAGAAGGCTCATGTGTATTGATTGCCATCACACGTCCATGTTGGGCAGAGCTGCTAAAGGACACATCGCTGATATAACACCAACAAACAATAGCGGCAGCAGTACCACCACCAATGATATTGACAATGCAAATAATGAAGCGGCATTAAGCTAAAGCAGATTTTCAATGGAATTTATATTATATGAAAACAAAATCAATGTCCAAACTCATCGCACTTGAGTGTAACCGCAAAGTCCACAATGAACAAGTGGTGTAAATATACGTGGCATTAACAGTTATTCGGGTTAAAATTTCTACATTATTTATAATGTTGCAAAGTGGTTGAGGAAAATTTTTAAATATTTAATCATGAGTTCATATAAAACAGGAGTTAAATATAAACAGGCAATAAATCGGCAATTTCTTGCAAAGGGGACAACAAAAATCTATATGTATTTCCCAAGGACCGCAAATAACGATGGTTGGGTCGATTTTTAACCAAAAAAAAAAAAGAAAATACCACTGATATGGAAGTGCTGCACACACACATTAAATATTATATATGTATAATGTTCGCATTTCAATTCACTTTATAAATGTGTCACAAACTGATTATTATCGGTGTAAATCAATAATCATAATAATTATTTTTGATTTTTATAATTTTTTTTATAAATCAATTATAATATTTATTATTAAAAATAAAAATGAATCATAATTTTATTTTTAAAAATCAAAAATAAAAATTGATTTTTTTTTTTTTAAATCGAGATTGATTTTTATTTTTAAAATGAAGACTGGCTTTTAAAACGTAAAAACAAAAACCAAATGATTTCAATCCTTAAAAATTTTTGATTTTTATTTCTTTGATTGACAAAATAAAAACCATGACTGATTTTGATTTTTCAAATTAAAATTTATTTAATATTTTAAACCAAATTTGATTAATTTAGATTTTTACAATCAAGTTTGATTGATCTAAATCACTTGTATTTTGATTGGCAAAATAAAAAAAAATTATCTTCATTCTCAAAATCAAACTTTATTTCAAAAATTAAGTGATTTTAAAAATAAAATTGAATTTTTAACAGCAAAATGTCTTTTTTTCACTTTTTTAACCAAAATTGATTTTTAAAATCTAGATTGATGTTAAAATCAAGTTTGATTTCTAAAATCACTCGTATTTTGATTGGCAAAATAAAAAAAAATTGGCAAAATAAAAAAAAAATTGATCTTGATTCTCAAAATTAAACTTGATTTTAAAAATCAAGTGATTTTAAAAATCAAGTTTGATTTTTAACAGCGAAATTTGTCTTTCTTTTTTTAATTAAAAGCCAAGATTGATTTTTAAAATCAATATTGATATTTCAAATCAAGATTGATTTTTAGAATCTAGATTGATCTTGAAATCAGGATTGATTTTTAAAATGAAGATTGATTGACAAAATAAAAAAAAAATTGATCTTGATTCTCAAAATTTAACAGCAAAATTTTTTTTTTTCTTTTTTTTTTTTTTTTTTTTTAAAAAAAATTTTTTTTAAAAAAAAATAGATTTTTTTTTTTTTTTCCAAAAAAAATAAAAAGGCGGTTAAAAAATTAGCCGATTTAAAAAAGAAGGCAAGAAAGGTTCTTTATTTTTCAACATAATGTCCTTTTACATACTTTTCCAGCAATACTCAATAGCTTCTATACCCTGTTTATAGTAAGAACTGTCAAATTCCCTAAAAAAAGACATCATACGTAGGCTTTACCTCTTCATTGTTGGCAAATATTTTAACGCCGGGCCATTTTTTCAAATTTGGAAATAGAAGATAGTCCTAGGGAGCTAAATCTGATGAACAAGATGCGTGATAAAGTAATTCCAACTTTAGTTCATTAAATTTGGCCTTGGACATCGCAATAGTGGATGTGTGAACTGGAGCTACATGCGAATTTTTTCTATAATTTCATTACCTAAACGCTGCAATAAATTAGCATAATATTCGTCGTTGATGGTCTTTAATTTCTGAAGATAATCAACAACAAAAATCCCATGAACATCCCAAAAAATCGACGACATGACTTTGACTTTAACTTTTCGCCCTCTTTAGAAACGATTCTTCCATTCCACTCCACTGCTTTGACTGTTCCTTTGTCACAGATGTAAAGTGGATCGCCCATGTCTCATCCTTGGTTTTAAATCGACGCAAAACTTCGTGTTTATTGCGGTGAAACATCGCCAAACACTCTGCTGCAACATCTTTACGACGATTTGCTCTCCGTTTTTGTTATAATGAAAGCAAGCGCGGCACCCATCTTGCGCACAGCTTTCTCATCTTCAAATCTTCAGCCAATATACGATGCACAGAAATTTTTGAAATATCTATCATCTCAGCTGGCTCATGCACATTCAGCCGACGATCATTTCCAATACCATTTTGTGGATTTTCCTAACCTAGTCTGACACTGACACCTCAATTGGTCGACCACTATACGGTGTCCGTTTTGGCAGCCCGTACGACCGCGTTTAAACTCTGTTACCAAATATTTTACATTCGTAAACGAAAGAGCAAGAGAAGATTCCCCCAGAGTAGAATCTAGCTTGGCTTAAATATTGGTTGGAATGAAACCTTTTAAATGCAAATATTGGGTTACATAATGTTAACCAATTTTTTTCCATATTTACAAATTCGCTGAGATCGTTTACTTTTAATGGCTCAAATAAAAATACTAAACAATGTGGCGCTTTGAAATTTAATCCTTATGCAACCTTCGCCAAAATAATTTTTTTCAAACTACTGACACCATCTATCTATTTCAGGTCAGCTAGTTTTGGGTGCGTCCTCTACATATCGATAATAACTCGTCAGAAGCTGTGTGATGTTCTCACACACCTCCCGTGCGGACTTGACATCAAGTGATTGCCACCTGCTCCTGTCAACGGTGTAGGCTTGTGCTGGTAAAAGTTTGCTCTTAAACGAAGCTATTAGTAACAGACTGTCCTAGTTTTTTTGCCAATGGAGAAATATTTATAGAAATAGAAAATAATATATAAATAAATATAGAAATATATATAAATAAATATAAAATATATATAAATAAATATAAAAATATATATAAATAAATATAAAAATATATATATAGATAAATATAAAATATATAAATAGGTTTCAGTGATCATAAAGTATAATGAAATTACATTGAAAATGCTAATAAATTATCGGACAAGGCAGTGCATATTTGACCTGAAACCGATCGTTTTATTACCTAAATTACCTAACTGCGCTTTTATACAAAGCTTTAACTGTACGATGTCTTGCTTTATTGGCCCCAGATATAATTAAATAATGTTAAATAACTCTTTAATTTAAGAAAAAGATTGCAGCTCCAATTTTAAAATTTCTTAAAACTATTTGTATGTAATAAACACAAAAAGCCTTCATGACACCTCCTCTATCTCGAAATCACTCAAAATTCAATATATTTTGTAAAACATTATCCAAATTAGATTTCGTTTATGTTTCTTTATGATTCTTAAGTTCCTAATCTTTTTATACGTAGCCGCTGCTAGCTCACAACGTAACGCACTGACATTAATATGTTGCATGAGTATACTCGTACCTTGCAGCTAATATACCTCACTTGTAGAACGCCACATGTCGCCTGGGAATATGAGCGATGATAAAGAAACCACATGCGAGTTTATTTTTCTATTTTGCTTAGCTTTTTTTCAATATTTATTTCTGTTGCATGAAACACAATAAAATTTATTACATCTACGTGAGCCATTATCATAGCACGCACTTCCTCTCTTCTGCCCCCTTCTTTCAGCTTTCAATGGCAAAGTCTTTGCTCTTCTTAATCTTTTCTTCTCAGTTCTATTAAATTTCTATCGCAAGGAACAAAAAAAAAAATCATATCGTAATTAATACAATACAAAACTAGATAATATAAATATACACAAATGCTATCTATTAGATTCCGTTAAAAGTTGCCAAAGAGAACAAGAAGAGAAAGAAGTGTGGAAAATCACAATCTGCAATTGGTTAGTGCAGTAACGTTTAAGGCATTTTAGAACATCTCCTACTTGAATACTCTCTGTACATATCTTAATCGTCTATTTTAGCAGCTGTTAAGGCATTCTCTCCTTTTTCATTGTGCTACTTTGTTAATCTCTGTTGGTGTCTTGGTCTCCGTTGCCTTTGCTTTCTTTCCCTTCTTCTGTGCCGTTTTCGCCTTTTGGTCATCTTCATCATCATCATCTTTGGGCACGATACGCCGAAATAGGACCGCATCTGCTTGACTCAGGCTGGCTTCCATTGGCGGTTCACACTGGCCATCCAATATGCGACCAAAGTGATCCTTTAGATTCACCCACAAACGTTGATTCCAAGGCACACTTAATTTGTCCAGCAACCGGGTACTGATGTGCGGCAACAGTGGCTGCAACACAATGCCACAGAGACGCAACGTGTCCATTGTCATGGCCATGATAGTCTCTAGCCTTAGGGCATTTTCATCGCACTTGGGCAGCGGCGTTACGATGCGTTTTGGTGGGTCCGTAATGGATCTCAATTTCAATTCCCAGGGACGTGAGGTCTCAAAGAAACTATTAGCGGCATGTAATGTTGACATTACTGCATCCACGGCCATATAGAAATTCCTATCATTATAATGTTGAGTGCATTTAGCTGGAGGACAGGGAAAGAGAATTGCAATTATGTTACAGCAAATGGCAGCATCATCATTGTTAAGCCAACGCAATATCGGTTGATGTGATAGGATACCAGACCGCCATATTCAACATTTGTAGTTATTACCCAAGGCAGCAATATCAATTTACACAGTACGACAAGGATCGGACGGACGATGAAGGACAGAGTGTACGATAATTTGTAGGAGGGGGTAAAAAAGAGAAAAGACGAATAATATGTATTAAAATTATTTCAGTTAGAATATTCTTAAACTTCTAAATGTCGTCTTATTTCTAGATTTTCTTAATTGCTGTTATGTTGTACGAGTATAAGCTGAGTTTAGATTTATAAGGCACCGGGCATGCAGGCGTTCTTGGGCGAGAAGGGAAGGCGTTATGTTAATGTTGGGGAAATTGTTCTTATTCCGCTATTGATTGACACAAATCTTTCGTTCCACGAAACACATCACGGAAGGTCTTTGAATGATACACTTCCTATTCCATTTTTATATTCAAGAAAAAAAATAAAATGTTTTTAGCAGACATTTTTCTCATGGAAATTTCGCCTGGGAGACAACTTTCTCATAGAAAAATTACTTGGATGATGCTTTTCTCATAGAAAAGTTTCATAGAGAGCACTTTCTTCATAAAGAAAATTATGGAAACACTTCTCACAGAAAGATAAAATCCTCATAAAGATTTACCTTGGAAGGTAATTTTCTCATAGAAAAGTTTCTTGGAAGAATATCTTAAAAGACGCCCTCCCCGTAGCAATCAAAGGCACTTTTTTCATAAGAAAGCCTCCTAAAAGAAATTAAAGATTTTTCTCATAAAAAAAATTAATTGAAAAAGTTTGAGTTTTACGAATTATATAGATTTTATGAGTTTTATGAATTTTATTAATTTTATGAATTTTATAAATTTTACAAATTTTCAAATTTTATAAATTTTACGAATTTTATAAATTTTATAAATTTTACAAATTTTATAAATTTTACAAATTTTATAAATTTTACAAATTTTATAAATTTTATAAATTTTACGAATTTTTGAATTTTACAGATTTTATGAATTTTATAGATTTCATGAATTTTGTAGATTTTATGAGTTTTATGAACTTTATGAATTTTTTGGATTTTATGAACTTTATGAACGAAATGAAGTTTATGAATTGAATGAATTGTATAAATTACATTTATATTATACAATTATACAAACGTTATAAATTTTACAAAATGTCAATGAATTTTGTAAATTTCACGAATTTAATGAATTTTGTGAGTTTTACGAGTTTTATGTATTTTATGAATTCCATGAATTTTATGAATTTATCTATCTAAATTCTATGAATTTTATGAATATTGTGACTTTTATGCATTTTATGAACTTTATGAATTTTTTGGATTTTGTGAATTTTATGCACTTTATGAATTTTATAAGTTTTGAGAATTTTATAAATTTTACGAATTTTATGAATTTTAAAGACTTTATGAATTTTATAGATTTTATAAGTTTTATGAACTTTACAAATTTTATTGATTTTATGAATTTTATAAACTGAATGCATTTTACAAACCTTATAAACTTTACAAAATTTCTATGAATTTTGTGAATTTCACGAATTTTATAAATTTTGTGAATATTATGCGTTTTTATGTATTTTATGAATTTCACAAATTTTATGAATTTTGTGAATTTTATGGATTTTATGAGTTTTATGAATTTTATAAGTTTTATGAATTCTATGAATTTTATAAATTTTACGAATTTTATGAATTTTAAAGACTTGATGAATTTTATAGGTTTTATGAGTTTTATGAACTTTATGAATTTTAGGATTTTGTGAATTTTATGAACTGAATGCATTTTATGAATTTTATGAACTGAATGCATTTTATGAACTGAATACATTTTACAAATGTTATAAATTTTACAAAATTCTTTGAATTTTATAAATCTCACGAATTTTATGAATTTTAAAGACTTCATGAATTTTATAAATTTTATGAGTTTTATGAACTTTGTGAATTTTACAGATTATATGAATTTTATGAACTGAACGAATTTTGTGAATTGAATGAATTGTATAACTTTTACAAATGTTATAAATTTTACAAAATTTCTATGAATTTTATAAATTTCACGAATTTTATGAATTTTGTGAATTTTATGAGTTTTATGAATTTTATAGATTTTATAAGTTTTATGAATTTTAGGGATTTTATGAATTTTGCAAATTTTATGAATTTTATAGATTTTATAAGTTTTATGAATTTTATAACTTTTACACATTTTATGAATTTTATAAATTTTGCAAATATTATAAATTTTACAAAATTTATAAATTGTGAATAGATGCACAAAATGCATAGATTTTGCGAATATTCTAAATTGTATAATGTACATGATGTTTATAAATTTTGTGAATTTAATGAATCTAATAAATTGTATACTTTTTACGATTTTTATGAAATTTATAAACTTTATAAATGTAGTAAATTGTATTAATTTAGTGATTTTGCGTTCTGTTTTGCTGTAGAAATTAATTTTTCCAAACCTAACGTGTCTCCCTGCATTTCCACGAAAACAAATGTGTATTTAATGAAAATTATTGTAGATTGTTGAAAAACACAACAAAAGCAAAAAGGAGAGAACTATTAACAGAGGATGCTTCCGCTGACTACTGACGATGATGCTGAATAAATGTCAGAAAATTTATGGACACATGGCGAGACTGTTCAGTGGATGATGACGATGTGATGGAAACAAAATGATTTACATGGTTAGTACGGCGTGAAGCTGGAGGAAATGGTTGCTGGTTAGTTTACGTTTAAATACGAGTACATGCAAAACGTTTTCGTGGATCCTCCGGTCTCACAATAAATAATGGTGGTGAATGGAAGTGAATGGAAAAGACGATGGCGGTGGCTGGTATCACTATTAGTAGTACTGAACAGGGAGTTGATGGCAGTAGCACTGATATCTAATAGTGGGCGATGACGGTTGCTGCATTTGCAGTGAGTACTGGTTAAGCAGCTTAAGTATACACGACCACATCGACATAGGAGATGGATGAATGCAGAGTTTTGCTAAATTACTTCAAAACAAAAAGATTTAATTCTTTTCGGTGTTGTTTTTATTTGTATCCATCGTGAGATAACTAAGAGCTATTGTGTCCTTTGTTACACAATATTAATACAGGAAGCCATAATAATTACTCATACGCAACCAAGAGAAAAATCAAAATATTTTGCACAGAATATTTTTAAGAAAATATTCTTTACAAAGATTTAATATAAAACACAGTGAACATATTATATTGACAGAGAGAAAGAATGCAATAAACGACGGCAACAAATTAAAAATTGTTAGTGGTTTAATAACAGTTGCAACATATTTTCTGGAATAAAAAGCGCACAGATTGTTCGAGGATACTGTTTTAAAAGCAAATGAATTTAGATCGTGCAAATCAATGATGACAAAACTTGAATATCATATGAAAATAAATTTTACAAAATGTGATTCGTAAAATTCATAAAATTTATAAAATTCATAAAATTAATAAAATGCATGAAATTCATAAAATTCTTAAAAATCATAAAATTCATAAATTCATAAAATTTATAAAATGCATAAAAACTCATAAAAATCATAACATTCATAAAACTCATAATATTTATAAATTTCATAAAATTAATAAAAACTATAAAATTCATATATTCATAAAATTTATAAAATTCATAAAATTAATAAAATTCATGAAATGCATAAAATTCATATAAACTCAAAAAAATCATAAAATTCATAAAAATCATAAGATTCTTAAAATTCATAAAATTCAAAAAATTCACAAAATTCATAAATTCATAAAAAATTTTAAAATTCATAAAATTCATAAAAACTCATAAAAATTATAAAATTCATAACATTCATAAAACTCATAACATTTATAAATTTCATAAAATTCATAAAAAACCATAAAATTCATAAATTCATAAAATTTATAAAATTAATAACATTTATGAAATGCATAAAATTCATAAAAACTCAAAAAAAATCATAAAATTCTTAAAAATCGTAAAAGTCTAAAAATTCATAAAACTCGCAAAATCCACACAATTTATAAAATTCATCAATTCACCATAAAATTATAAATTTCATAAAATTCATAAAAATCATAAAATTTCATAAATTCCATAAAATTTATAAAAATCATAAAGTTCATAAATTCATAAAATTCGTGAAATTCATAAAAACTAATAAAAATCATACAACCCATAAAATTCATAACATTCATAAAATTCATAACATTCATAAAACTCATAACATTTATAAAATTCATAAATTCATAAAGCTCATAACATTTATAAAATTCATAAATTCATAAAATTCATAAAACTCATAAAATTCAAAGAATTACAAAAATCATAAAACTCATAAAATTCATAAATTCATAAAATTCATAGAATTCACAAAATCCATAAAATTTATAAAATTTATAAAATTAATAAAATGCATGAAATTCATAAAATTTATAAAATGCATAAAAACTCATAAAAATCATAAAATTCATAACATTCATACAACTCATAATATTTATAAATTTCATAAAATTAATAAAAACCATAAAATTCATATATTCATAAAATTTATAAAATTCATAAAATTAATAAAATTTATGAAATGCATAAAATTCATAAAAACTCAAAAAAAAAATCATAAAATTCTTAAAAATCGTAAAAGTCTAAAAATTCTTAAAACTCGCAAAATCCACACAATTTATAAAATTCATCAATTCACCATAAAATTATAAATTTCATAAAAATCATAAAATTTCATAAATTTCATAAAATTTATAAAAATCATAAAGTTCATAAATTCATAAAATTCGTGAAATTCATAAAAACTCATAAAAATTATACAACCCATAAAATTCATAACATTCACAAAACTCATAACATTCATAAAACTCATAACATTTATAAAATTCATAAATTCATAAAATTCATAAAACTCATAAAATTCATAAAACTCATAAAATTCTTAAAATTACTAACATTCATAAAATTTAAAAAATCACAAAAATCATAAAACTCATAAATTTCATAGAATTCACAAAATCCATAAAATTTATAAAATTCATCAATTCACCATAAAATTCATAAATTTCATAAAATTCATAAAATTCGTAAAACTCATATTATTCCTAAAATTCATAAAAGTCATAAAATTCATAAAATTTATGAAATTCATATATTCATAACATTCATAAAACTCAAAAAATTTATAAAATTCCTAACATTCGTAAAATTCCTAAAATTCATAAAATTCATAAAACTCATAAAATTTATAAAACTCATAAATGACATAACATATACATACATACATATAATATACGAGTACATACATATATATGAAAAAAATATGTATATAAAATAAAGTATAAATATTCCTGAAAATTATTCATACAACTTCGTACGGACGCATACAAATTGTTAAAAATTGTTTATAACAAACAATTATAGTATCAGATAATCCGACGAAATTATAAGAATTCAAAAATACCACCGCTACGTAGAACAAACTTCTATTCTTTTGATTTGAATCGTTTCTAACAACTGAATCAGTCATTAAACAAATTTCTCACTTTCACACAAATTATTCATGTTTCAACGAAAAAGTCTAAATAATAACAAATTTTGCATGCATTATATGTACATATGTAGTAAAAGATTAAACCACACTACACATCTTAATTCAATCTTCTCGTGGCCAATTCAATTATGTTGGGAAGCTAAGTAAAATAGCAGCCAACAACAAAATTATGTTATCGCAAATAATATGATTGCTAATCAAATTTTAATGAATGATAAAAGTGAAAGCCCAAGTGGAGCATGCAAGACTTGTCTGCGATACAAAACCAACAACTGTCACGGATGCAGCCACACCAAGATGACGATAATGCCGCCAGGAGCAGAGTGGCAATGACAGTAAAGCTAATGTCATTACTGCAATCTCATGCAACAACGCAGACAACTATAAGAAGGCTTAAAGTATGTCCCCGGAACCCACAAAGTAATAGTAATACGTAGACGCATGTGTGCGTGTTCACACATAGAACCTGTGCATGCGGGAGAATTCACACTGAACAAACATTCGCTCTTATATCGACATCTTAAGAATACTTGACTTGACTTGCACTTACCTTCGAGTTGTTGTAGCGATTGTAGCAAATGTTGTGCAGTATCCGTGGTACAGATATCGCGTAATTGCGCTGTATGCAGCCGCGGATAGATTTGTCGAGGATTCAAGGATTTGGCACACACTCGCGATAATAGATTACCCATAGTATCGGCAAGTTCAGCGTTTAGTATACGCATTGCTTTGACGCTGTTGTAATCTGAAAAGAAAGAACAGGATACGACTGGGTATAAGAATGACGGTCATATGAAATGAGTGATGATGCTCTGCCGTAGGACTACAAGTAGCATTGGAGAATGTTTATTGATAGATGAACAGATATTCAAATAAAATATTACTTTGCTCAAAAATTTAAGGTAATTGACTGAATGCGATTGCCTAAACATGTCTTGATATTACTTACGAAATATTAAAACTGTACTTATTATTTAAACAGATTCTCGTAATTCCTTAAGCATTAATTGGTCGGTTTACCAATTCGGCATAAAAAATTGCGCTGATATTATAGCGTATAATTTCGCATAGACTATGAACTTATTACAAAAAAAAAAAAAAAGAAATATCTCCATTGTATTACAAAAGGTGATTCCATCAATAAGTTACAGTTGAGATTACCAGATGTAAAATACCACAAAGTAAAGCAAAGTTGGACATCTGGCACCATTGTGACAAAATTGCAACTTTGTACGAAAGGGTTCTTTGCATTGCACGGTCACTGGTGGTGAAAAATGGATGTACAACAATAATCCAAAGAAGAGGAAATCATGGAAATCACATGGCCATACTTCAACGTTGACAACCAAGCGAAATGCATTCGGCGAAAATCTCATGTTGTCTGTATGGAGTGATTAACTTGATGTCATGTATTATGAACTGCCGTTACTGAGACACTCTACCGAACATAATTGATCAGATTTACGCGATCACTTAAGGGAAAAAGAGCTCACGCTACTCAAAACATAACTAAATTATTCTTTGACGTTTTTTTTTTTTATTAACGAATCATTAATTATGGGAAGATACGTTATATAATTAAGAAAGCAATTAACGTTATAATATACGTACATATAAATTAATAAAATAAAACTTCTGCTACTCGATCTAGATAAGGTTTGCAACTGTTTTACGTCTTAGTCATCAGCGGCAAGCAATTAGCTGCAGTAAGCTGGATGCTGTAGCGTTGACAAGATTTTGTAAATGGTGTTTGTGAACCATAGCGAATCTTTTCGCCACCTCAGTGACTGTTGGCATGCCAAGATCACGATGTAAATCACAGTTTCAAACGTAGTATGGTGCATTTACAATACTTCGAAGTGTTTAATATTGGAAACATTGAATTATAAAGGGTGTCCCGCCATTCGAAGTGTCATTGTTTGACATTTGAACAATTGTCATTGTTTGCTAGTAGAAGGTACGAGGTTAGTACAAATGGAGCGCTACACGAATGAACAACGCATTCTCATTGTGAGATTGTTTTACCAAAATGGTAAAAGTTCTGCGGCTACAGTTCGCAAATTGCGATCAATTTGGGGTCACAATAATGCTCCAAAAGAGTCAACTGTAAAGAGATTAATGGATAAATTTGCCAAAACTGGGTCTGTTAGTGATGTAAAGACAACAACGCGCCTTCGATCGCGGTCGGTCGACCGAAAATGTCCCAGCTGTAGTGATAATGTCGCTCAAACTTCATCCACCTCAATTTGACACCGAGCTCAGCAAATTAGTGTCTCCAAATCCACTATGCAGCGAATTTTGACGAAAGATTTGCATCATCATGCATACAAAGTTCAATTGACTCAGGAACCATGGACAACGAATGGAGTTCGTTAATTGGGTATTGGAGAGACAACATGAAAATGCTGATTTTGTCGATAAAATCATCTTCAGTGACGAGGCCCATTTCCATCTTGATGGCTTCGTCAATAGGCAGAATTGTCGCATTTGGTGTGAGGAAAATCCTCGAGTGATTCACGAGAAGCAAATGCATCCTCAACGTGTCACTGTCTTTTGGGCTGGAGGAATCATTGGACCTTTTTTTATGAAAATGAGGCACGTCAAGCGCAAACAGTCAATGGTGTTCGGTACCGTGAAATGATAACCAGTTTTATTGTGAATAGAATTGAAGAAATTAATGTGGAGAGCATGTGGTTTCAACGGCGCCACATGTCATACAGCCAGAGAAACAATTCAATTGCTGCAGCAGTCATTTAAATCTTGCGTTCTTGTTGGGACATCTTATATTTATGTAACTTTCACTGGC
The DNA here is from genome assembly GCA_019455685.1 of Philornis downsi. NCBI lineage: Eukaryota > Metazoa > Arthropoda > Insecta > Diptera > Muscidae > Philornis > Philornis downsi. The sequence continues at coordinate 1,133,493 of JAHXMU010026166.1, forward strand.
ACATCCCCAGAATTGTACACCACAAGTCCAGACCTTGTTGTATATTGAGAGTTTATTATGAGTAGATAAGCTCGAGCGCCTGTCTATGAGGTAATATAATTTATTTAATTTTCTTAATTTTAATTTTCTTCACATGTTGCGGCGTCGGTCAAAGTCTACTTAGAAACCCTGAATTGTAAGTCTTACACTATTGACTCCTTTTGGCATGCTCGCAATAAGCTTCCTGCAGGTTTCTACTGGTATTTCATACCAAGTTTTTTGAGCAAAATTGCATAACTGATCTGTATTTTTAAGAACCTCCTTTCCAATTCTTTGTTTCAACTCTCCTCTAAGATTTTCGGTTGGATTTATGTTCGGAGATTGACTTGGCCAGTCAAGGCATGGGCAACGTTATTATCTTGGAACCAATCCTGTTGAGAAGGCAGGTAGGCCGGAACTAATAGCTTCCACTGGATTTTGAATAAAACACACCAGCTTCAAAAAAGACTTGATTTAATCCAACAAGTGTGTTTATATTAAAATTCCTATTTGTAAGAAAATTACAATAAAAGTTTTAAAGATAATAATACAAAGTTCACCTACTTTTTGGTATGGAAACCACTAGGACCACCACTTTTTGAATTCTAATAATAATATCTCCAATGGCACCGCGTATAATCAAGTTGCTTCTATCGAGTGTATATAATAAAAAATGGCGAAGTTAAAGAAACGTTACTTGACAATTCTAATGTTTCGTTAAAAAATAATAATAAATTGACAATTAAAGTTATCGATTAATATTAATTTGAATGATTGCCATGATCATTTATCATGGGAATTTTGGAAGACGCGTTAACAAATCCTTTACCGGGATGTCCATCTAAGAGGCATACTTTCCACAGCATACTTCAACATCGTATTTTCCAAGACATCTTTGCAAACGCCAATCTAACCTTGCATTTTGTTTTTTTTTTTTTTTGTCTAAGCAAAGAAACTCTTCTGGCTATCCGTCCTGGTAAATGTGCTTCTTGTAGTCTACGACCAACCTTTCGCGATGAAATTTCCAATTTCTGCTGAAATCGCTCTTGACACAAACGGGTTCTTCTTCGCAAGTGTTACAATACGGATATCTGTTGTTTTTGAAGTTTTGGGTCTTCCGCGAGTTTCGACGGGCTTTTTAGGCTTTAAAGCATTTTGTACAAAAAATAGCGACCGATTCATAGTTTCTGCTATAGAACGAAAACTTTGGATTTATAAAAATTCTATAACTTTTAAGAACTTTATAAATTTACAGGAATTTTATAATTTTAAAGAACTTTACAAATTTTACGAATTTTATAAATTTTAAGATTTTTAAGAATTTTAGGAATTTCATGAATTTCATGAATTTTATGAATTTTATAAATTTTATGAATTCTATGAATTTTATGGATTTTATGAACTTGATGGATTTTATAAATTTTATGAACTGTATTAATTTATGAATTTCATAAATTTTTTAAATTTGAGGAACTTTACCAATTTTATGAATTTCATAAATGTTATGATTTTCATGAATTTTATGGATTTTATGAATTTCATAAATTTTATGAATTTTATGATTTTTATGAGCTTTATGAATTTCATGAACTTTATCGATTTTATGAATTTTTCTAATTTATGATTTTTATTAATTCTATAAATTTTATGAATTCTATAAATTTTATGAATTGTATAAATTTTACGAATTTCATGAATTTTATAAATTTTATAATTTTTATGACTTTTATAAATCTCATGATTTTCATGAATTTTATAGATATTATGAATTTTATGGATTTTATGAATTTTATTAATTTTATGAATTTCATGAATTTTATAAATTTTATGAACTTTATGAATTTTGTGAATTTTATGAATTTTATAAATTTTATGAATTCTATGAATTTTATGGATTTTATGAACTTGATGGATTTTATGCGTTTTAAGAATTTTATTAATTTATGAATTTCATAAATCTTTTAAATTTTAGGAACTTTACGAATTTTGAGAATTTTATGAATTTCATGAATTTTATGGATTTTATGAATTTCATAAATTTTATGAATTTTATGAACTTTATCGATTTTATGAGTTTCTATAAATTCTATAAATTTTATGAATTGTATAAATTTTATGAATTTTATGAATTTATGAATTTCAGGAATTTTATTAATTCCATGATTTTTATTAATTTTATGGATTTTATAAACTTTATGGATTTTATGAATTTTATGAATTTTATGAATTTCATGAATTTTATGAATTTTGTGAATTTTATGAATTTTATACATTTTATGAGTTTTATGAATTTTATGAATTCTATGAATTTTGTAAAATTTATGAATTTTATGCTGAATTGATGTATTCTATAAATTTTATGAATTTTAAGAATGTTAGGAATTTTATGAGTTTTATGAATTTTATAAATTTTATGAAATTTATAAATTTTATGGTGAATTGATGAATTTTATGAATTTCATGAATTTTATGATTTTTATGGACTTTATGAATTTTATTAATTTTTGAATTTTGTGAATTTCATGAATTTATGATCTTTATAAATTTTGTGAGTTTTATGAATTTTATCAATTTTATGAAGTTTTCTGAATTTTATGAATTTTGCGAATTTAATGAATTTCATGAGTTTTGCGAATTTTATGCATTTCTCATTTTATGAATTTATAAATGAATTTTATGAATTTTATAAATTTTATGAATTTTATAACTTTCATGAATTTTATAAATTTTATGAATTTTATAAATTTTAAGAATTTTATAAATTTTATGAATTTTATAAATTTTAAGAATTTTATAAATTTTATGAATTTTATTTTAAATTTTCTAATAGAATCGAGAAAATCAGAAAGTTTGACCTTGAACCTTTGATAGGTTTTTCTAAAGTTCAGCGAAATCCTTAAGATGCCTTTCTAAACAAATAACAGTGGAAGCATGGCTAAGAGTTTTTTCTAGATGCGAAAGAATTCATAAGTTTTAAACTACCCAGAGGCGTGTTACTTAAAATGTTCGTAAATATTTTATCTTAATATCGAGGAACAAATATTCCAAATAATATGTGTTCACTTTGCTTCACAATCTCGTTTACTTGAATCCATACAAACGTAGGCACAAATTTAGCAATTTACATACAAATGTTCAGCTAAAAATAACCAAAAGGTTAAGGCCTAATGCGGCCCAACCACATTTCCCACATCATTTACATGTCGCAGCCACTGGGAGGAAAGAATTGGCCTGAAAACACCTACGAATTTTCACAGGGTAGACTTGGAAATTTGGCTTTGAGCTACTCGCAGCAGCAACGTGGTTGTGCCAATTAATACAGAACACTATGAGGCAGCAATTCAATAACGAACTATTGGATTTCGCGGTGCGAAAGGAAAACATTTCGCAACGTAATCATCATGTCAACCAACAACGCAAAAAAATAGAACCACAAAACAACCTGTGTAAAAGTGTCGAACAAACGAAATGATTTAAAATTCAAATAAAACAAGGCCGAGAATTAAAACTCATCCGCAAATCTCTAAACTATTGCATTGCAAAGGAAAAAATTTATTTGAGAATACTAAACAATAAAATCGCTTTGAAATTACAATCGACACTAAAGGATAAGTGTTGGAGGGGCGGGAGGAGAAAAGAAATTCAGCATCAGCTTTAGAGTACAAAACAATGATAACGATTCTAAATCATAGAGGCATTAATGCTTCCTTCTGTTCTTCATTTACCATTCAGGACCACTGCTTTGATTCGACTCAAATTCATTCATACCTTGTGGTCAAACAACAAAAGGGTTAAATTTCTGAGAAATTCGTAATTAGAACTCAGATGGTGAAAAATATTTAATCTTAAGTGAGATGTGGAAGAAGGAAAAATAACATGAATGACAACGCTTAAATTTTCGCAGGTAGTAAATACTAAGTTAAAACCAATTAAAAGCATCTAAAAATATGTTACATTTTACTAATACCAAAGAGAGTCTAAAAGTATGCAAATTAATAGGCATGCTTTGAACAAGCATGCTCTGCATTCAGTCAAAAGAGAAGCAGGAATTGGTTAATAAAATACAAAATAATTATTATTCATTCAAATTATTGCATCACCTTCGGAGTAGACCGCTTCCCCAATAATAGGCTTATGTCAACGAATAATCGACTATTCAAAAGACTAAAAACTGGGAGTTCTTCATTTACCATTCAGGACTATTGCATTGATTCGACTTAAATTCATTCACGCCTTGTGATCAAACAATAAAAGGGTTAAATTTCTACGAAATTCGTAACCAGAACTCAGGTGGTGAAAAATGGTTAATCTTAAGTGAGATGTGAAGGAGGAAAAATAACATGAATGACAATGCTTAAATGTTCGCAGGTAGTAAATACTGATTTAAAACCAATTAAAAGCATCTAAAAATATGTTATATTTTACTAATAACAAAGAGAGTCTAAAAGTATGCAAATTAATAGGCATGCTGTGAACAAGTATGCTCCACATTCTTGCAAAAGAGAAGCAGGAGTTGATTAATAAAATACAAAATAATCATTATCCATTTAAATTATTGTATCGCCTTCGAAGTAGACCCCCACTCCGAAATAAAACGCTTATGTCAACGAATAATCGCCTTTCAGAAGGCTGAAAACTGGCGCCTTGAAGTGATAGTTTGAGAAAAAATAGTTGTTCGATTATATTCGACTTTTGGCCAGGAATTCATTCACAATGATAGCCTTGAGAGATAGCGCGTTGTTGTGATATAACTTTAATGACTTTTCTTTCAAAATACCTGGCCTTTCTTTCAGCGAATTTGCTATCTTAAATGCCCAGACAATATTCTTCAATAACCGTCCGATCTTCTGGCACAACTTAACTTTTGTTCGACTTTGCATGTTTTTTTTTACTTCGATTAGACGTCGACAATCCAAAGCTTGTTTGACTGATTTCCTTATCAACCTCTTATATCAGCATCAATTATAACACGTTTTATGTTTTTTTTACGTTACGTTTTTTTTTAAATGGGGGATAGGAATTGATTTGTTCTAGCATATCTTCAGCGACCTTTGTGCGCAACTGAGTTTTTGGAGAAAATTCAAGCCAAGCGGCGTCGCGTTTTATATTGATACAGTTGTAAAAATTGATTGTCTCTTTCATACTTAGATGACGATGATTTTCGGTCACCATAGCCTCGATTTTATTGATTAACTTAACTTCAGTTGAAGACGTTGCGAGGCCAATTTTTCAACACATCGTTTGCACTGCTTCTAATAAAGTCCGTAAGATTTTTGTACAATTTTTAGCGATTCGGTTCACTTAGCGATTTATTCACTGTAAAAAATTACAATAAATAATATAATAATAAAATTACAATAAATTAAATGGCAGATCGCACTTAAACTTAGCGTCAGTATAGAGGACAGCTGTGCCAACTTAGCAACACAAAGAATTTGACTATCTCTTTAAGCAGGCTCGTTTGTATTGCTGGAGCAGCCGCACTTTCGAAAAACTGTGATCGCATAAAGTCTTTTGCCCAACCAATCGATGACACATCAAATACCAAAAAAATCGATGGCTCAAAATACCACAAGTGATTGCTGAGAAGTAATTGCATCCACATCAAACAATGGCACATTGTTATGCACTTGTTCCACATAAATCGCTGGCACTTTGTGGATGCAATTATTTGTCAGCAATCACTTGTGGTATTTTGCGCCCCCCAAAATGTGAAAACCAACTAACTACCTTAACAAAGCTAACAAAGTAGAAACCAGTCTCATCGTTTGAGATGGTTTTGGTGGAAAAATCTGCATTCGCAAGTTGTTCAACTCTTTCGCATAGCCCTCCATTATAACTCATAACGATTACCTGGTATGGAAATCATTTTTTTCCAACAGCAACATTTTATCACACCAATGGCATAAAATATAAATCTTGTGTGATGCCACGAACAACCCTTTGCCAATTCCACAATTTCCTACGAAAGAGACTCATTTTTCCATATATGGAAAATATGAAATATTTCCTCGGAAAATTCCTATAAAAATATCGAAAAACTGAAAGTAAATGTTACACCAATTTTCAAGCAAAAGTTAAATCTACGCCCGTGTATTATTTGCTTTTTTCCGTGAAAATATTTTGTGCGAAAAAACTAAAAAAACTGCGCGATTAATGTAAAAGGTTATAAATTTTCCTATGAAAAGAGTGTTGTAACTTTTGTGAGAACTTTGTTCAAGGCCAGCTGCTGTTCATTTGTTGACTAAAAGAAATCACTTTCTTTTTGTAGAACGCTATAAATTTTTGCACAAAAATATACTTTTATTTCTAAAGAAATGCCGCATAAGTTACTACGAAAAAGTTATATTTTATTCCATAGAATATTGGGTGTGTTCCCTCGGAGAAATCGAATCTTTCCCACGCAAACAATTAAATATTTTCTACCGAAATGTAATCTAAAAGTTGCTGAAATTGATAGTTGATACGCAGTAATTTAAATTAGATATTCCACTTCTTAAAAATTAATATTAATAACTCTCAACATTGTTATTGGCGAGACTGTAAAAAAAAAAAAAAAAAAAAAAAAGTTGTTCTTATTGTGAAGAGCTCATTATAAAAATAAACGACATACGATTGCAAATAAAGAACAAATTACTGGAGATGGATGTAGCTTTTTGAGTGAATATTTAATAAGAATTAAAACTATCGTTGCGAAATATCGGTTGAGTTGAGGTCAGTCTTAAACTATCTGATTTAAGTCCTGCCACTAACACACAGATGCCGAGTCTAATAAAAAAAAAAAATCAAAATTTCTTTAAGAAGTGAAAACTTTTAAACGACGACTTTCAAAATTGCATCATGTATGTAAGTTGCAGTGCTTTGAGTAGCGTTACTTTTTCTTATTTGTAAAGGGTGGTGCATAAGTAACGTTAAGATTTATTCATTGTATAACTTCTTTCTTTCTGCTTCTATTTAACGTTGGCATTTATTAAAATTTAGAATATAGTTTGGAAATATGTTCACTCTCAGCCCAATTCTTAAAACTCCCAGGGAAATGAATTCCCAGAGAATAAGTTTTTCCCAAAAATAAAATCCTCCAATTCTGAACAGTCTGGGAAGGGGGAGAGAATTCGAAACATTCGAAATTAGCTGTTTTACTTCTTTTATCTAATGTTTGCAAAAAATTTTTGCAAATTTACAAATTTAATTTTATAAATTTTAAAAGTAAAAGTGTTTGGAGTGAAAAAAGAGGTCAAAGAAAAAAAATAATGTTTAGTGTGGCAAGTATAATTTTAGCTGAAGAAGAAAACGATGAAAGTGAAGTGTTGGACAAGAACGAACAGAGGTTAGCAAGAAAAATATTACGTGATGCCACCAACCCACTTGAGCTACCGCAAACTTTGTAAGTAGATTCCTTAAAAAGTACTATAATTGGATAAAAAGATGTTTTTTAGATTTGAAAAATATTGCAGGGTAAATAAACCAGCCTTTATTTACCTTTTGGATATGTTAAGAGGACATATTCCACTAAAGAGAGTCAGTTGCAGTTTCCCTACTCGTGAAGTTAAATGCAGCGCTTCGCTTCATGGCCGAAGGTGGGTACCAAACGGGTGTGGGAAAGGACTCTGATGTGTCTGTGGCACAAAGCACCTTCAGTAAAATTTTGACAGAGTAATAAATATATTTGAGGAGCATCTCTGTCAAAGGTGGATAACTTTTTGCAAAACGGGGATAAAAAGCGTAAAATTGCGTTAAATTTTTATATAAAGCATGGCACTTCAAGCGTAATAGGATGCGTTGACGGAACTCATGTCTGAATCGTTGTTCCATCTAATAATAAGCACCTGTACTATAACAGGAAGGGGTACTACAGCTTGAATGTAATGGTGGTAAATAAATTTCGTCAAAAATATTTTAGCCCAAATTTTAGAGCAATAAAAAATTACAGTTCTGTGGCCATGAGCTGAGGATTCAGTACGTGCCTCTTATCCTGGAGCGTGTCACGATTCTTTTGTTTGGAACACCAGTAAGTTAAGAGATCATCATGAGCAAGAATACCTCAGAAACGGTAGCAATTATTGGCTCATTGGTAAGGTTTTATTTTTATTTTATTCCCAAAATTTGTCATCATTTTCCCTCTTTTTATGACATTCGTAATAGCTACTTTTTTCCCCGGGAAGAGTTTCCCAGTTTCGAAGTTTATTTAGAATAGGAGGAAAGTAAAATCTACCTGGGAGATTGTTTGAGAATAGGTGAGTTGGGAAAAGAGAAAAATTTCCCAGGGAGCTTTCATTTATAATTGGGCTGTTTATGTTTTAAATGTAATATCTTTCATCAAATGGTGCCCATTGTTTGCTTCTACCTGATGTGCTCTTTCCAAAGCATTTGCCATAAGTTTCCTTAGATCAAATCTTAACGTTACTTATGCGCCACCCTATAAGCCAAAGCCAATCGCCATTTGCAACCGAAAATAACTATTTGAAAATGGTTTGCAGATTTTTACCGAGGTTGTACGTCCATCGATGATACTCAATGTAGTTAACGCCCAAAAGAGGTAGTTACAGCATAAATCATTAAAATCAAAAAACAATCCTGATAATTATTCTCAATAAATGCAAAATTCAGCATGAATATTAAGAGAAGTGTATTGCCTTCTAACAAACGATACTACAGACGACTAAGGAAACCATTTAATAATCTCTCGACAAACTAAAATCCGACTGTACCAGGCGTTGGTTTTGCACAGCCAAATGAGTTAGTGCTGGCATTCTTGGGGAGGAAAATACTCAGGAAAAGGATAATATCGGCATCGCATGAAAAATGAGCTGTATGAGTTGTATAACAACATCGACGTGACCAAGCGCATCAATATACAACGATCGTTATGGCAGGTGGACACAAATATTCCAGCAAGAAAAGTTTTCGACAATGAAAACAATGGGTAGACAAAACTAAATTCGAAGGACCAAGTTTCGAAATACCATCGAAACTTGCTGTGACGAATTGGAGAAGCACAGAAGACCGAAACGCTTGGTATTATTTTCTACCTCTCATCTATTCTAGTCACCACATAAAAGTAAATAGATGTCCTGAAGATCTCAGATGCAATGTACTGAGTATTTTAAACGAAAATTTTGTAAAAAAAAATTGTTTTCAAGTTGAGTACTCTGATGGCTAACAGTATAACAGTATAACAACGTCTACCAATTACTGCTTTGAAGCACTGTTTGAAACAGTTTAAACGCAATATACCCGTTGTTCGAGCGATAACAATTGGTGGAATATGGCTCACCCCTAAATCATATGGATAGCCCCCTAAGTGGATAGAGAGTGGTCGAAACTCTGCACAGCGATGGAAAAACACAAAAGTCTGTTGCTCAAGTAAGCAAAAATTTTGCCAACCGCCAATACTTTTAAGGGCTGATTATTTTTTACTCATTGATTTCCATGTAGAAAGAATAACAACGAAAAGAATATGTTATGCGGCACTTTTGAATCGTTTGAAAGATGAAATTAAAAAAGTCTCCAAATGGCAAAGAAAAAATGTTTATTTGTCATACATGAATTAAAGATCAAATTGTTGCTATATACACCATATACTCGTATGTTTGCAAGTCCGAAAAGGATGCTCCAGAAAAAGCCTTGGATAACATGATGAAGCCATTGCGGAAATTAAGCGAATCGCTTTTTGAAGGATACTATGTCCCACGATTTTTTCACCAGCGTGTTAGCTAAAGCAAAATCAATATATAAATCATCTAGGAAGACGCTTCAGAGGATGGCACAATACAAGAAACCATATCTTGGAATAAACTTTTGGTATGTTGCAGGGAGTTAGAAGACACTTCGCGAGAGGAAGCCTCTTAGAAGAAACTTTTCATATAAAAGAGGGCTTTAGAAGACACTTTTCTCATAAGAAAGCAACTTGGAAACATCATAAGCGGAGGTGCTTCAAGGACAGTTTTGTGCAGTAATAAATTCTTACAAGTCAGATTCTGTATTGAAATTAAAACAATCTTTCAAGAGGATTTGATATGCGAAAAGTATGTTTCAATACATTTTTCTTTATTCAAGACTATGTTGCTTTACAAATAGTGTCTTCCAAAAGGTTTATGTAAAAAGGATGTCTTTTAAGAAGCTTGTATATATGAAAAGTGTTTTCAAAGTCACCGTCCTATATGAAATGCGTCTTCCAATAAACTTTTGTATAAGAAGAGTGTTTCACGGCAGTTTTCAAACTGAAAAATATTTTTAAAACATTTCTGAATATGAAAAATGTATTTCTTGAAAAAAAGAGTTTTTCATGACGCCCTTTTATGTGAACTTTAAAGTGTCTTGGAAGACATATTTCAAAAAGAAAAAAACGGTAAAAAATACTTGCTTATTATAAAACAAAGTCTCTTCAAAGACACCTATGGAAAACGTCTTGGAAACCAACTTGATAAGCAGTCTCTTAGAAGAACAGTATATATAGAAATGTATTTTATAGGTAATTTTTCATACGGAAAAATATTTTTAAAAATTTCTAAAAATCCATGCAAAAATCTCTTGAAAAAATATGTGTTCTTAAAAAAAAAGCAGCGTTGGAAAGAAATATTTAAACGTATAGAAGGTGTCAGAAGTTTGAATAAAAATATTTTGATGAAAAGTGGCAACCTTATGAAACATATGTTTTAAGTTTTAAGGCGCCACGTCGTTTGGATTTTTTATTTGAGCTATCCAAAAGCAAACGAGTGAATTTGTGAATTTGTAATCATGGAAAAAATTGGTCACCGATATATAATTCAATATTTCCATTTAAAAGGTCTCAGTCCAACCAATATTAAAACCCAGTTAGATTCTACTCTGGGGGAGTCTGTCCTTTTGTTTACGCCTGTAAAATATTGGGAAGCAAAGTTTAAACGCGGCCGTACGAGCTGCCAAAACGAACACCGTAGTGATCGACCAGTTGAGGGGTTCACGCCAGATACGGTTCAGAAAATCCACAAACTGGTATTGAAGGTGCGTGAGCTAGTTGAAATGATAGGGATTTCAAAAAGTGTTCTACATCGTATATTGACCGAAAATTTGAAGATGAGAAAGCTGAGCGCAAGATGGATGCCGCGCTTGCTTTCAATAAAGCAAAAACAGCGTCGTGAAGATGTTTCAGTAGGGTGTTTGGCGATGTTTCACCTCAATTAAGCCGCATTTTTGCGGTGATTATAACTATGGATTAGATATGGGTCCAGGACTTTACACCTGAGACAAGGCTACTGTCAAAGCAATGGACTGGAATGGGAGAATCGTGTCCAAAGGAGACGAAGACCCTTCCATCTGTAGGCAAGGTCATGGCGTCTGTTTTTTTGGGATGTGCGTGGGATTATTTTTATAGATTATCTTCAGAAAGGAAAAACCATCTATGACGAATATTATGCTAATTTATTGCAGCGTTTAGGTGATAAAATTATGGGAAAAAGACCGCATTTTGCGGAAAAAATGTTGTTTGATCCAGATCGTTCTCCAGTTCACACATCCACTATTGCGATGGCCAAAATTAATGAATTAATGTTCGATTTGCTTCATTCGCCAGATTTAGCTACCTCGGTTTATTTTATATTTCCAGACTTGAAACAAACGCCCAGCGGTAAAAGATAACTGATAACTATTTCAAGGAGTTTGGCAGCTCTTATTATAAAGAGGGTATAGAAGCTATTAAATATCGCTAGAAAAAGTGCTAAAAGCTAAAAGGAGCTTATGTTGAAAAATAAAGAAAAATTTTCCCAACTTTTTTGTGTCTTCTTTGTTAGGCCGACTAGTTAGTTTAAAGACCGCCCTCGTAGTAATGGAATACGCTTTGCATATACAAATGTGGTTGGAAAAATATTTTTCAAATGAAAATATATTTTATTTAGCAGATGACATGTCTCATATAAATTTCTATTTTAATATACCTTTTTTGCATGAAAGTTTCTATTTATTAGCAAACTTCTTTTCCAAGACTATAAAGCCTATATGAAAAAAGGTTTTCCAAATTTCGCTTTATTTAGATGTCTTCAAAATATTTTCCTTCAAAAGAAACTTCCTCTTTCAATAAGAAAAATTTAACTTTTCTATACTGTGATTGCCTTTAAGGGATATTCTTACACCAAAAGTGTATACCTGGAGCTAATGCTCGATAGAAAAGAACTGATTGCTACTACTCGAAATGGTTGTTTAATTTAAATTGTTATTAGATTGTCAATTTCAGTTACGCTCGTACTTAAATTGTGTATTCTGTGCATAATTAGTTAACATCAACTAGTTGCGTCAACCATTCATTAGTTACTGGAATTAGTTAATATAGTTGAAATTTTAGTTCATATCATGTGCAGAATTTTTTTCATTTCACCACTAGGTTGCCCATGCTGATGATATGTTTTCATATTAAAATACCTTGGTAAAATCGATGTCTCCTGAAGAAATCTTTGCATTAAGACGAATTTTAAACTTTTATTAAATCCATTTTCGTTCAAATGATATAAATAATAAATATATATTGTTTCAATTTAAAAGATTTCTTATGTTTACACAATTTAATAATATTAACTATGTCCCTGCTGATGCACAAATTATAGTTATACGTTATGAAATTTCCCCGGTAATCTCTCAACTAAGTTGGTGTAGTTTTCAGTAGTATCAAGGCACCGTAAAATCATACTTTGTCCACAACTTGAGGAGACAAGACGACTTTGTTCGTAGCGATAACTTTAACGAAGTAAATCATAAACCCTTAGAAAATTCCAGCGAACATGCCTGAGTACTCCAACTAAATTCCCTCAAGAAAACCATTCGGTTGTTGTGTTCTTGACACGGGAGGATGGATGCGGAAAAGAAATTCATAAAAGTATCCTCTTTACAACTAAAGAAAAAGAAAATGTAATAAAAAACTAACAAACATTTTAGAGAGTGTTTTTGTTTTGTCGCTATTTATGTGACACAATGGCAATGAATGCATCTTGAGACGTTGTCACTAAGGACGTTTACAGTGGCACACAAAGAGATGGGAATGCTAGTGGTTATCAGCGGTACAGAGGGCCCCAATAGCAAGTAGGGAATGTGATTTTGACGACAATTATTGGCATCCGTTGGAGTAGTTTCACTTTTGACAGAGTCAAATGTTTAAGATTCTTTACAGCTTTACAGCTTTGCAAATCTTCTCTCGACTTAGCGCGTCTGGCGTGGACACCTCAATTAATCAAAAACTGAACAAAAATTATATAAGACTTCGTACGCAGCACAAAAATGACAAATTTATACAAATGTCAACAATTTAATAAAGTTATTTTTACAAATAAATTAAAATATATCTATAATAAATTATACATTATTTATATTCGATATTAACATGGAAGTCATTCCAGAGAGTAGTATTTTCATAACTTCCACAAATGCCTTATGAACACATTTTCCTATTCTGGGGAAAATCTTTTTAATTACACCAAAGGAACAGATGAAATATAATGCCTTTATTTCCGGCTAAAGTTATAAGAATTTTTTTTTAGTATTACTTTTTTGTTTACGATTCAAAAACTTAAAATTCTTTTAGCATGTGTTTAAAATTTACGTTTGTTAAGAACCTAAACTAAATAGTTATGTTAATTCGGATTAAAAGAAGAAAATTGTCATAAAAATTATTTAATAAATCCTTTTTTATCACAAAAATGATTTAATAAAACCTTTTATATTGCTTTAGAGGATCTGATGAAAAGGCACTTAAAAGATGCCAGAAACAACAGCATACCTCCTATGACATGCTCATGTTAAACTAATCGATGATTATGCATTAGTTCACCACTTCAGAACCAGGATCAGCGTATCTTTTTAACTTCATAGTAAGCCCTTTTTATAGTGGGCATGATATTGAAATCATGCCGTATGATTAATATTTATTTTATATATCTTCAATAAATAACAATCATACGCCCTCTTGGATAATGAACTACAATACGTATGATGGACCTCGTCTTGGCAGCTCGTACGGCCTCGTTTAAACTCTGCTACCCAATATTTTATAGTCGTAAACAAAGGAGCAGACTCCCTCAGAGTAGAATTTAGCTTGGCTTTAATATAGGTTGGACTGAGATCTTTAAAATGGAAATACTGAATTCCATAATATCCAAATATCCTAATGATACTTCTTACTGACAGTTCGGTCTAGGGGAAGCAATGTAAAATTCTCAACATCACGATAATCGAAGAAAACTGTCAGCATAGCCTTCGAGCAACTTTGACGCAATTTTTTGAGTCTTGTAAAATTCCATTTCCTAAACATAATTTAATGAAACTTCTTTGATCAAAAACTGAATTATCATGCCGCGATAACGAACACAGTTAACAGATAATGGCATCTGATGTCACTAGACCAAAATGCGAATGCATACACGTATCTCAACAATCACTTATTGATTTTCCCACCTTTAAAGCCATCAAGATGAAGATAATCCTCACCGCCGCAGATGATGTTGTTACGAAAACCAGTGTCTATTTATTGTTCTTGTAGAAGTAGCCAGACTTGCCTTGATTGATTACCTTCTTTGTATTAAAATAGGAAACTTTAATTGATGAGTGATAATGACTTTTTTAGTTGTGAATATTGATGTTAACACGACTGTTCAGTATTACATTTGTAAAAGAATAGAACAAGAAGAATATAAAAGAAAATAGCGGATTATAGTGTCATAAAGTGACAAGTGACACATTAACTGTGAACGCTCTATTGTTTTTAAGCTCCGTTCAGATCTTCAGCAGTTCTTCCATAATCTTTCTTTTTTAATAACTCTTAACTGTTAGTTAACTGGGCCAAAAATAATTCCAAAATTTCCTAACTTAACACAATCAAAAAATGAGTATTCGAATTTTCAAATTAACATTTTATATTGCTTGACGTCTATCGAAGGTTTATACCAAGAGAAATTTGTAAAAAAAAAAAAAAAATAGAAAGCGATTTTCAGTTTTTTCGATTAGACGTTATAGTGTGATATACGACTCTATTGCACCCGGAAATTTTAATTATTTTGTTCATTTTGTGGACTGTGTTTGCATTTTACCAACATCATATATTTTGGTGATTTTAGCTCAAGCATTATGAAAACCCTCTTGTAAAATGCAAATGCTAGAATGCAAATCTTTCCGATTTGGTCTGAAGATTTAATTTGGAACTTAGGCTGCTCGAGAGAAATTGGAGGTTTGGTGGAAGAACTTAGGTTCTTGGCGGGATGTGCACACTTACGAGGAGGTTAACTTACATTATTTGCGGTTTTATTCGTATGTTGAGGGCGGCTGGCGGAAAACAGCACAAGTATATCGTTGATTTCAACCATGCAACCTCCGTGCCGCCCTGGACTGTCATATGGGCGTAACAAAAATAGGGGTTTTTGTAGTTACATGGTTGTTTGAAGGGGCCTTTACACAAGCAAATAAGTAGTTCATTTTCACAATTTTCAATATTCAAAAATTGTTTGATACAAGCAATTCAATGTTATTCAACTTAATCCAGTGTAATTTGATATAATGACATTTTAATTCGAAACAATACAATTTAATTAAATGTAATTCAATTCAATTTTCGAAAAATTAAATTTAATTCATAATTTATAATTTTAATTTAATTTACTTTATAAAATTCATTTTTCAATTCATGGGAAGGATTGATTAACTACGTTCAACACCCCTAAAACATAAATAAATCGGTTATCCTCCGTATAAGGCTCCACTAAAATTATGTAAAGATCCGCTTTGACGCTATTTCTTAATACCATGTTGGTGATCATAAGTTTATCAATTGATAAATTGATCATAAATAAAGTTTTTGGTTCTATCATGTTCCCTCCTAACTAATTGCCTTAGTTCGTCGTTTAGTAAATTTGTTTTGCATCCCAATTTTCACATCTCTATTTTTAAAAGGATTTAATCTCTCCAATATCTTACACAGGGTTTCCATTTAGTGGCTTCAAAACTGCCGGTCTGGTAAAGCTGTCAGTACCTAGAACCTGAATGCTTGACATCTTCCCTTTCCAGTCGTCTGTTTAGTGGACCCACTTTATGTGCAGATATTTATTTGATAATTTTACACTTATACTTAACGTACACGAGTGACAAGTGCAAGCGGAACGAGGAAATCATAAAAACTTTTACACTTAACTAAGAATATCTTGTTGAAGAGATATTTTTTGTTTGCTGCTTTTTTACAAATCGCAACGAGTGTGTAAACTGCGTGAACTTAACACTTTTACTTTGTTTTCGTTGGATGAGAACCCAACAAAGAAACAAATCAAAATATTAGTAAGTTTTGACATTGAAAAGTTTTATTTTTTTTTTTTAAGTGCAGTGGCAGCACGTAGGAATAACGAATTTAAATTGCTATTTCTATTGCCATAGAAAGTGTCTCATATATATGTATATACAGTGGTGGTCAAAACAAATGCAACTTAAATGAAATTTTCATTAAAAATATTTTTTTAATCAAAACGCTTTAAGAATTTTCTTAATATATTCTTTTTTCAATAAATTAAGTTATTTTTTACAAATATTGCAAAATCAAAACCATTCATTACCTAAAAACAAAAAAAAAAACAAAAAAAAACGAAAAAAACCAAAAAAAAAAAACAAAATAAAACAAAAAAAAAAACGAAAAAACCAAAAAAAATCAAAAAAAATCAAAAAAAAAAAAAACAAAAACAAACAAAATAAAACAAAAAACCAAAATAAAACAAAAAAATCAAAAAAAAAAACAAAATAAAAAAAACAAATTAAAACGGAAAAAATGTAAACAAAAAAATAAAAACAAAAAAAATAAAAAACAAAAAACATAAAACAAAGAAAACCAATAACAAAAAAACAAACAATAACAAAAAAAACAAACAAAAGCAAAAAAAAGACAAAAAACAACAAAAAAACAAAAAAAGAAACAAAAAAACAAAAAAAAACAAAAAAAACAAAAAAAAAACAAAAAAAAACAAAAA